>VZRW01006599.1:446962-783680 GCA_013398125.1 Aegotheles bennettii
GTCCAGGTAGTTGTCTCATTGTAGAAGGCAATCGGGTTCATCAAACATGATTTACCTTTAGTGAACCCATGCTGGCCTTTTTGTCTTCCATCACTTTTTCAGGGATTGAGGTGAGGCTAACAGGCCGATAGTTCCTGATTTTCCTTCTTGCCCTTTTAAAGACTGGAGTGATATTTGCTGTCTTCCAGTCCTCGGGCGATTCCCCTTATTTCCATGGCTTTTCAAAGATGATTGTGGGAGGCCTGGCTATGACGTCCACGAGTTCTCAGTACTCATGGATGCATCCCGTCAGGGCCCATGGGCTTGTGGATGTCATGTTTGTTTATGTGTTCTCTGACCCAATCCTCCTTGACCAAGGTTAGGTCTTCCTCCTGACATTCATTTGCCCTGGTCTCCTGGGTCAGAGATCCCTGAGGACTGGTTGTATTGGTGAAGACCGATGCAAAGAAGGCATTCAGTAACTCAGAGCCGGTATTTGAGGAAAAAAAAAGAAAGCTTAACAGGTGAACAAGTGTGTTCCTGTTCTTCACAGATTGCTGTAGCCAAAAGTATGTCGGTAACGGTACCCAAGGAAAGCGAAAGACTTAGGATTTCCTTTATAGGAGCCTGATGTTATGAAATCAGGTCCAGGTGCTAAATATTGTGATGATAATAAATTAATTTTTTTTCGTGGTGAATGCTTATAATGACAATATCTCTGAAACTGATGAAAGATTTAGTAATAAAGAAAAAACACTGTTGGACCTTTCATTTCTTATATCGGTATGCTGCTCATGGGCTCCCTGAAGAGCTAATAACAAACTAGAAGTCATGATTCCAACCTATCAACCTTCTACATTTATTATATGGTTTATGAAATATGATAAATATATTTTAAATGCTGTAATATGACAGAAATCTTTGAAAGGGAAATGAGCAACAGAATTAAGGAGTTCAAAATTAAATTACGTGAAGCTGTCAGAGGGAGGGAAACACTAGAAAGAGGGCAGTGGAAAGAAATCATGCATGATGGCTACAAATCCAAAGGGGCTTTGCAGCAGCAGGCAGTAGAGGTTCTACTTAGACTTTTCAGGTGCCCATGTGTTTTACAGCTGCTATTAGGAGTCCCTGTCAGTTTGCCAAAGTCTGCCTTTCCTAACTGTAGTGGTTTAGATTGTGTAAGCAAAGGTAAGACTATAGACTCCTGATTTATATCTGTACCTATGCATGATACAACACATCTAACTGGTCTCCCATAGACTTGCTTTCATTTGTTAGTTGTTGCTGGGAGTACTGCAACCCTTTGTCATTTACGAGGGGTGATTTTTCTATTAATGTGTTTTTTATAATGGCTATGTTGTGTGTGGTGCATCAGGAGAAGTCTTTAAAGGACTTATTGTCATTGGATTTAGAAGCAATTGTACAGAACCATGTTTCTCAAGGTAGAAATTTTTGCTTTTTAAGCCATACTTAGCAGATTCAGATTGTCTGTCATCTGCAATCCCTTTGTTTCTTTGTTTAGCTTTCCCTCAGAAAAATTTGTGTTCATTTGTTTTGGGGAATAGTACTTATTGTATTTATTTGTCACTGATTTCTGTAAATGTAAACTGTGTCAGCTAATACTTCCCAAGTAGCAGCTCAGAAATGAAGGCAGAATATCAATTCCTGCATTGATGTCCATTTACATTTTAGGAATTTACAAGTGTATAAAACTAATGAATTAATAATTCCACGTTCTTTTCAGATAATGTTATGTGCAGAGATGAATAGGATGAATAGGCTTTTCTCCCATGGTTGGGCTTCTTTTACAGAATTTAATTTTTGTAATGAATATTGTAATGGAGCACCCATCCTACTCCAACAATAAATGTTCCCCAGGAGGCAGACTAGTAAAATAAATGCCTGTCCAGAGCAGACATAATAAAATTCCTCTGATCTTTAGCTTTTTCTCTCTCCAGAAGCTCAGGAGAAAAAGTGGGCCTTATAGCACTGTTAAGGGGTTACAAATTTCTGGTTTCTGGGACACTAGCTAGGAAGCAAATTCGATGTCAGGGAAATGCACTTAGAATGTGCTCTGCCAGCATTCCCCTTGCATTTGCTTTCAGACAGCTTCCACCCCTGCTGATCTCAGTGTTTGCAAGGTAATGTACTGTACTGTTGTATCCACCTTGCCTGACAGCCCGTTTAGCATGTTTTCCTGGTCCTTCCTTCATGCTTTTTTTTTTCTTTTTTTCCCCCCCTTTTTTCCTTCTTTTTTTTCTTTTTTTTTCCCTTGTGGTATGTCCTACATAATCTTCTATTATTCTGTGTCTTCATAATCTTTTATTATTCCTTCTCCTATATTCAGCCTACCATCTTGATTTGATCTAAATATCTTTCAAAATATATTCAGTCATTTGTGTAGATTAGTGACAACTGTTTTAATAACTTTACCTTTTTAAAAATAAATTTTACTTTCTTTAGTGCTTCTGGGAAGAGCAAAGCATTATTTCCTATGACAATTCCTTAAAATAAAATGTAATATCAGAGATTTTGTCTGGAAATTTGTCAGTCTTACCTGAAGAACGTTACGTGTTTTCCAAAGGACATGAATTTGATTGACTTTGTGAGGTACGTTTGGCTGTTTTTTTAAAAGCCAATTGTGCATGGTATTCAGAAATGTGGACAGCTATAAGGGATATTCTTGATCATTAAGTCCAGTCTCTTTTTAGAGGCATCACACATTACCTCCTCCATATAGCACATAACTTTTTCTTATGTCAAGATTGTCTCTAATTGTAAATTGATCATATTCCTCCTCACTTTTTATCTCCGTGACAAATACACAGATAACTGTCATGGCTTATCTCAGTCTTCATTTTGGCAGACAGCCATATGTTTTTCAGTCTCTTCTCTTTCCAGGGTGGCCTGGGCTACATTATACTTTTCCACGTGTCACAATGTAAACTGACTGCTTTTCAATGAAGTAAGCAGAATGGTCTGCAGTGTTTTACCTGGGTTTCACCCTGTCTTTTCTATCAAGGCTTCCTACATCTTCCAGACATGCTTCAACTTGTCTTATCACTGCTTTCTTTCAAGTTGCTTCATATTGGTCTTTCATAGTCATCCAGCGATAAATTAGAAAATGTGTCTTCTTCCTGCTCAGTTGTTCTCAGCTGATGAGATTCTAGTGTATAGCTGAAGTTTCAATTATTAATCCCCATGTACAAGACTTTTTTTCTCATTTCTATTAGCACAGTCCTAAAGGTTGTCCAGCACTTTCTGTGCAATGTACCAGTCCTCTTCTGTATGAATGATACCCTTAAAGGTTTTGTCATTAACTTGCCTATGCTGTCTGTTACTAAAATTATTAATATTAAAAAGAGTGAAGAGCAGTCCTTGAAAAAGGCCCAAGCTTTAATGACTTCCCTCAAGTCTCTTCTTCCTTTCAGCTCCAGCCTGACAGCATCTCCCAAAAGCATGTTCTTCATGTTTCCCACATTTCCCATGCTGTTGTCTTCTGCCTAATTTACATGCTGTGCTTATGGGATCTCATTCTAATGCATTTAAGTAAAGATTTAGCTACTAAATTTCTGTTGTTTGCCAGCAATCGGATTAGGCTCTACTGATTTATGTTTGTTAACTTTGTATTAATTTGCTGGTCTCAGTTGACTATGCCAGAGTTTCTGATCCCTTTCACTTCTTCCTGGTAATTTCCAGAGAACAAATTCACTTACCCTTGCCAATCTACACAAGGTAACTACACAAGATGGTAGATTTATTAGCTAGGGTTTTTTAGTCAAGACTACTGATATTTAGCAAGTGTGGTGCTGTCTAGTGGTGATAAAACAGCAAGCAGTGGGATTCAAAAAATACAAATTATGTCTAATCTAATCTAAATTGCAGCTGTACTTCATACATCATAATTTCCTAATAGGTAGTTTTATACCGCCTCCTTATTATCATTTTCTACTGGCCATTTTTCATTCACATTATAGTTGGCTTGTTACTTCATCTGTATGCCAAGTACATATGGTAATTCTTGTGCTATGAATCCAGCAATATTGTAATTGGCCAAACTATGTATCTTTAAAGGACCTTCTTGGATACTTCCTGGTTTTTGCACATTTTTGCATATAATTCCACAAGTGTCTTATGGGTATCTTCCATAGTCTTCCAATCTGCTATATTCAGTATTTAGCAGTCCTGAGAATACTGGGAGCATCGTTCTTCCCACCTCTGAAAATTTGTTGATTTACAATAATGTCATCAGCCTTCATTAAAAAAAAGTTATGAAACTTTATATATCACATCATGAGAGATATTAAATGCAGTTTCTAGCTAGATTCGTTGTCCTGATTTGGAGCCAGGACAGAACCAATTTTCTTTAATAATTTCACTTCTCAGTTAAGTCTCTTCTAAGTAACTGCACTTGCTGAAATTAGCTGCATGTTTTTCAGTCAGTGTCTGCCTTCAAGATTGGTAACACTCAATATTTATAGTTACTGATAGAGAACGGTATGCAGACCAAGGCCACAAAGGGGAAGCAAGGCAACTCTCCTGAGGGGAGGAGCAGGCTGGACAGGTGACACACAAAATTGACCAAACAAAGTATTCCATCCCATAAGTGTCGTGCTCAGTATAAAACTGAAGGATCACAAGGGTCAAGTCTGTCTTCGACTGTGACTGCCTTCCGGGGGGGTTCCATTTGTCTTGTAGGTTGTCCCACCTACTCCTCCGCTTGCTGAGGCTGCCAAGCTCTCACTGGAGCTGTTGTGCTCACAGTGTTGGCACTCAGCAGTCACTGCTAGAAGTGAACAGCTCATAACAGCTATCTGGAGCCAAGTATAATTTTTTATCCTGTATTAGCCTTGGGGGTAATGTGAGGGTTATTGAGGGGGAGCGCTATATTGGGTTTGTATATATTTATTTCATTATTTTATTCTCCACCACTACTGTTTCATTAAAGCTGTGTAGTTCAGTTTCCAACCCGTAAGTGCCTCTCCCTTATTCTCTCTCCATTCTCTTTCTGGGAAGGGAGGGGTGTAATAGAGAACATCTGTCATTCGTTTAATTGCTGGCCCAGCATTAAACCATAACGTTCATTAGTGCTTCTTTTCATCTA
Organism: Aegotheles bennettii; assembly: GCA_013398125.1. NCBI lineage: Eukaryota > Metazoa > Chordata > Aves > Caprimulgiformes > Aegothelidae > Aegotheles > Aegotheles bennettii. Next base: position 452,046 of record VZRW01006599.1, read on the forward strand.
TTTTTGTTTTGAACACAATACCTAAAGGGGGAAACTGTGAATAAAGAGCCTTGCTTTAGGAACATCTTGATCACCACCACTGTTGGTTTTAGGGATCTCCTGAGCATCCTGTTACTAAGAGGTCTTGCCATTGTTAGCACCATGTGCTTTCTGAGAACTATCTCATTGCAGAAAATTTGTAGTCAGATTGTTTTCATTAGCATTGTCAAAAAGGTCTGTCTACTACATGACCAAATCTCGTTCTAAGGAACTCGAATAAGTCCTAATAATTTGCCATCTACAGCTGCTTCAAAATGAACTTGACCCAAAGAAAAATCTTTTCTGCCATCTCTCTTTTTTCAAGCAGTTGCTATTAGGACACAGCTAACTTTACCTTTTTTTTTTTTTATCTTTCATGAAGAACTCATGGTCTTGTGGTATTATAACCATGATTGGTATTCTGTCTTACTTCTCTCATTCCTGTAACAGAAGGCACTTGTCTACAGTTCCTGCATTTTACTGTCCATATTCCTTTCATTAGCATGCAAATATTTTGTTTCTTTCTTATCTGTTCCTTAATTGAATTAGGCACGTCTTTTCACCGGCATGTCTCATGCATGTGAATGCTCTTCATATCTAGCTTTAGGGCTATTTTTCTCTTCTATATAGACCACTACAGTGATAAATCTGACTTTACTGTGATGTCCTTACTGCCCTCCTTCTGTGTACTAAACAAACATTTGGAGATTACCCAAAATCTGCCAATCATCTTTCTTAATTTCTTAGTCTGAAATGCTTCCTTTTGAGCAGTTCAGCCTTAATAATAGAAAACCATTTCAAGGCAGTCTGTCCTTTGAGAAAGAGTTGTGTTTCCAATGAAAGCATTCAAAATTTTATTTTAATTTTTCTAGTCCTGGAGGCATTTACTGCTATTGGTTGTCTTTGTTATATTCCTTGCTTCTCCTCCATGTTTCCTTTACAAAGAACAGGAAGAGTTATGACCTAAATTTCTCAATTTTGCATGTATTTTTGGTTTTGTTTTGATTTTGTTGTTTTTTCCTTTTTATATTTCATTGTGATTTTTTGATATATTAAATAGTGATTTCTACTAACTGTACATAAATATAAAAGTAGTCAAAGAGTACGCATATAAAAATTAAGAAAACAGTCAAAACAATCGATTATATAGGGACATGCCACTGGTTCCTTCTGAAGTAATGCAAGAATACTGTCCTGTTAGAAACAAGAGCATAGCGTTCTTGTGCTTTTGATATAATTCTCCAGATTTTACAAGCTATTTTATTGACCCAAACTGTATAGGTCAGTATTTGGTATTGCTTCTCATTTATGAATTGCCAGCACTTTCCTTTCCCTGCGAATAAGATTTAATCTCTCGGGTGAAATGGGAATTAAACAGAAGATGAATCTATCCAAAAAATGACCATACTGTTGCCAACCTTCACTGTCTGTAAGGTCTCAAAATCTTTTGATACATTAGTCATGTTAATGTGTTAATAACAGTAAGGCCATGATTTTTTGTTTTGTTTTTTTTTTTTGCTTCTAGTTGTTTGTTTTGTTTTGTTTTTCAGTTGAGTTGTACATATCCCTTGATTTATTTAGATTCATAAACAGAAAATAGTTATGTTAGTGAATGAGTATCTAAATGGCAATTTGAGCTATAGGTGGCTTCCTCGCACCATGGATGACAGTGATCCCTGCACCCTTGTGTCCTCTTTTGTTTTACTCAATACTGACAAGAGGCAAAGCCTAAGGCAAGGGTCAGAGTATTAAGTGACTCAGTGGGGAACAAGTAGCTCATAGTGGTGTTGGACAAATACTTTCTAGGAGATCTTTTTGAGTCCTGTCTCCAGCACAGCACAATTGCCTTTCTTCTGCCTCAAGGTCCTGATGCCAGGCGTATCCAGCCAGCAGATCATGCCTAATATGCTGCATGGACAGTGAAGTCCCAAAAAAGATGCTTTGCTCTAGGCCTTTACAAGAAGCTACACATGCCAGGAGGCAAGGTATATAGATGAACAACAGGTTCTGGGTAAAAAGGCTGTGGATTCCAAGAAAGATCTGGACTACAGAGATAGGTGCTGGTTACATGACAGTGATGCAGAAATAGGGAAGACTTAGAAAGTAGGTATGGGTCAGTGTAAAACATGGCAGATTGGACTAGTCACAGCTGGAGGGGTAAGTTGGTTGACTCTCTTTTCTAACCGCTACAGCTTCATGCTGATAAATCTGTTCTACTGTACTGCTGGTGAGTGTTTGTATGTGTACAAAATCCAAGCAGGTTAAGTTGGTTGATTGGAATAGGATGGTGCAGATGAAGGCAGCAGTACTGTAAGAAATTTGTTAGGGAATGGGCAAAGGTGGTGGAGTAATATTTAGGATTTGGGTTTTTGTCAGACTTGAGATTTCACTGGAGGGGTGGAAAGGGTTGTTAGCTATAATAAAGTTTTGGAAAGTAATTTTTGTAGTGCTTAATGTTGACTATTATTTGTTAAAATACAGTTAGTAAACTTAGGAGAGCTATAACTTTTTTCCTCATTGTTTAATGCTGTCTGCAGGGAAATTGAGTAACTATTAAAATACTTTGTTATTACTCAGTAGAAAGTATTATAAATTAGAGGAGTTTATCTCTGCATTGCAGCAACATAAAACAAGTTCCATATGAAAAGAGAAGAGTTTGGTTTTAATTATGACAGACTGCATTTGAATTTGTCAGTGTTTACGTCAAAGGTGCAAATACTTTGCCATTCTCAGCTTCAGACTTCTTCAGCTAGAGCAAACCTCTAATTTCTTCTGTAAGGCACTGCAGTTGTCTACACTGCGCAGAGAATTTCATTCAAATAAGATTTTACAGTTTTCTCATGTAGAGAAGTGAAGCATCAGGCTTGTATGGATTATACATTTGAAACTTGATCCTGTAAACATTTACTTATGTGCTTAAAGTTAAGCCTGTAATTCTCCTGAAGTCAGTGAGTCCACCTGTGTATTTAAATTTGTCTGCACAGTGAATTTATCCACATAAAAAGAAAAAAAAAGTGGAGGGCTGGGAATACTGAGGAGGATTGATTGTTTCTTCTTTAAATAAAACTAGGCCAATTTGGGGACAATACTGAATGATTTTGAAATGCCTCACAATAATTAGCTTAGTGGCTTAGTGTTGGATTACTAACGAAGGTTCAAAAAGTAGTTTGAGTGCCTTCGAATTGTCATCAGAATTCACAGAAAATTATCTGAAACTCATTTGGTAGACAGAAGCCTTGTGGTCAGAAGATGTGCTTTCCAAATAGCCATGCAATGAAAGAGTTTATTGCAGCGTTAGTTTAAGTTGGTTTTTTTTGCTTGATTGTTTTGTTGTTATTTTTTTCTTAGCTCACTAATGAAAATCAGCTCATAAATTTGGGTGTATCTCAGTGCTCAATCCAGACAGCAGTAGCAGAATTCATCAAAGTCTTTTCCTCCCTCCAGTGACCCTCAAACGTTTTTTCCCTTGTTAGTCCAAGGTTACAGCATCTATTTAGTGCAACAAACACTTGTGCCTCATAAAATCATGTATTGCAGTTTCCTGTCAAAATTGGCAGTTAGTGACAATTGCAGTCCGTGTCACCTAGTAGGCAGCTTTATAGCCTGATTGTAAGATAAGCACAGTATGATCTTCCTGAGAAATCTGCACTTTAATTAAGCACTCTAAACATGCCTCTAGACTATACTCTTTTTTTTGTTAGTTTAGTTTCTTAGTTGGTCTCTCGTATGCTAAATGAATTTATGGAAATCTCTCTCAAGTCTTTTCCTGGTTTTATCCCACTATTTTTGTCACACTTAGAGGCTTCTTGTCCAATTTTAATAGCTTACCATATAGCTTACCATTTAACTGATTTTCTTTTAATATCTTAGAATTTCTCTATTTCAAAGGTTCTTTTCTAACTTCTCACATTTCTTCCTAGGAAAGCAGATCCTATATCTTCCTGTTTTTCATGGGACATACAAAACTGTAGTATAATTTCTCTCCTTTTTTTTAAAAAAATGAAAATCTCCTTGCTATCTTGAGAAGAATCAATTTTGTCCCACACTTAAAAAATTGTGTATCTTGAAACATTTTAAAATGTTTATTCTCTGTTGAGATACTTATGTGTGATTGAATCTCCTTTCTCTCTTTTGTTTCTGTATTTGAAAAGAATAGATGACAAGTACTCACTGTAAGTATAAAGGTAGATGCAGCCAGATTATCTTGAAGAATGTTTCCACTAAGGTGCACTTCTAGGTGAAAAAGACCACAAGTGAAATTTCAGGAATCTGAGTATCTGAGAAAAACAAAAAATAAAAAAGAAGACAAACCCCCAAAAACCAACAAACAACCTTCGGATTTCAGCCTGCCACCTGATCTGAGAGAAATTATATAATTATTTGTTTAACATGCTTAACTAATTTCTTTCTTTCAATATGTGTGGGCATTAATGTAATATGAAACATATTAAGGAGAAAGGTGAATGTGAATCAGATGACGTGTCTTGGAAAAAAATGATACAGATGTCTTATGTGCTCTTTTATCTTTAGTTTTTAACTTAACATGGGAAGGTAAATGTCCAGTCAGCCGCTAGATCTGAAGAAAGATTATTTTACAAGTCTTTACATTTTTATTTAAAAATACTTTAGAAGATTCAGGAGAAAAAATAATGTGGTATGCATCATGGAACTAAGCACATGGGTTGCTAGGTCTTACGGGTGCCAAAGTCAAGACTCCAAATACCTTTCTTCTGCTATATTGCAATCTGAGTTGAAGGTAAAATGCAAAAAGAAATAAGAGGTTTGTATTGCAGAAGATATTTGCAACAAAACTAAGTTGGCCAAGTAAAGTGAGGCCCTGCATTCCCCTTGATACCACTATTTATCCTGTATAAATATCAATCAGGTACAAAGCTGGGGACAGCTCAGTGTATAAAGGTCCAGAGCGAAAAATAAAAGCTCTAAATACACAGAGTTCCCAAAGCCTTTTTTACCACACTGAAGTTCCAATGTTTGAAATGCTGCATATGTGATAATGGAGGCTGCTCACAACCTGAGCCAACTGAAACCCTTGAACAGCCTGGCCAAGGGAATACTGAAGCCCCACATCTGCTTGACCAAAGCTTTATGCTGCCTTGGGAGTGCTTCTCTCTTGAATCTTTTTTCATGGTCTTCTTGAAAGGTGCCACAGTCAAAGCTGGGAAGAGGTTTTGTTTTCAGCAAAGCAGAACACTTGAACACTTCCACAGTACCATGTTTGACATGAGTCACTGAAATTTCAGTGTGGTTTTCGCATCTGCTTGTCGAAGCATATTTCTTTGAGAGGCTATTAGCTTGATTTCTTTAGCTATTTGGATTGAGATGAAGATACCAGTTTCTAGAAGGTTAGTGCTCAACACTAGTACATAGAACAGATCAACATTAAGAGAGAACTTAAAAGAAGAAGTATTTTAAGGACTTCCCTGAATTTTTATTAGCAAGATCCTAGTTACACAGAAGACAAGTTCATGTGACTGTGAAGGTCTTGTTCACCTGTGTGTAAGTACTCCATTCTGTGCTGCTGAGAGTAAAGTGGAGGTTCTCTGAGTCCCTTCCCTGGATTCTGGTCAAAGCCTGTGTGCCAGTCTTTCATTTCTCTACACTGGGGTTGGGGGTTGAAAGCTATTATGAGAAAACAAGGCAAAACATAAAGACTTTGATATACTCAAGACCCATGTGAAAGGTGATGGGTAGAAGGAACTCAAGACACCCTGAAATAAGCGGGAGATTTTGAATTAGATGTGAACAGATTTTACATATCTATGTTCACACTTAGTTCACATTATTGAACTAAACCATATTTCTAGTGCTCAGATCTTCCAGCTTCCATACTGGTTTGATTTTCAGTTCTTTTTCTGGTAGGCCATCCTATGGCCTCCCACCGGGCCCTAGGTTGCTGTTTTGTTTTTTTTTCATTTTCACTGGGTCTGTCACTGCTGTCATTCAAGTATTGAAGCCTTGCAGCTGTAGAGGTCTCTGTAATGGTACTTGCTGGGCTTTCATGGCAAATTATCTTACAACATATTGTTTCCCTGTTTCTCTCTGCTTTATTCCTTTGAGTGTGTGATGTGAGCTTCTATTAGACATAAATTGTGTGTCCTGGGGGAGCATAATAGAAAAACACAAAATGTCAATCAATCTGTGAAATTTAAAGCCATGCTTAAAATGGGTGTGGGAGAGGTGGGGATTCTTAGAACAGGAACTCTGTGGTGGAGGAGTGAGAGATCTGGGCTGGTGTCAGAAGGATGCCAATAAAAGGCTTTCGTAACTAGTGTCACTTATGATTGGAATAAGCCATTTAATCTTAAAACCGCTTGAGCTTTGTGTTTCACCAATTGCTATTCACTTATCTACAGTATGGTAATGTATTCATTATGCTTTGTATTGCTGTTGAATGCATTACAATGTGAAGTCAGATTGTAGCATGAAAGTTCACTAAAATGCTAGGTTTGCTTTTTCTCTAAACCAGTGGGAAATGAAGCAGAATTTTTTCGATCCTGAACTCTCTGAACTGGCCTTCAAAACGCATGGACATTGCCTTGTATACCTCTAGATTCATTCTTGATCAGAAGAAAAGACTACCCAGCTGAGAGAGGCTTGGGCAGTTCAGGAAGCCTAGAAAATTGATCTGAAACAGAAGCTGTAGAGTAGCAGCACCACAACCTTATTTTATTTCCCATTGATTTCAATTTTCTATCAAAAGGTAATGATCACAGTGTTTTCTAGTGGGGATTGACATCTATTTTTCTAAGAATAAAGGGCAAAAATGACATTTGGATTCCAGAAGAGATGTCATTTAGCTATGTCAAAGAAAGTATCAGGGACTCTAATGACCTAGTTTCCTGTTAAATCTCTAGGCCATTGCTGAAGCTAGGAGCATAGGGAAAATAGATTTCATCTTCAAAGACTTCCAGATGAGGTTTATAACTTTCTTAAAGAGGAAAAAATGAATCCTCTCTGCTGAAATGAGACAGATAAAGTTTCAGCCCAGGATGGATATTTTTCCCTGAAGATTTGAAAATTAAACCACCTGCTTTAAATGAGAAGTTTGAAAAAAATGCTGTGTGCTAAACCACTGTCTTCAATGTGAAAAGAGAGAGGAAGAAAATTATGTATTTTTACTTCTGTATATGTCTAAATAAAAAATAGTTGGATTCTGCAAATAGCACAAGGACTAAAAAATACTTTCATATTTTAGTTAGAAACAGAATCACTTTTAAGTATTTTTGAGGAAAATGCCACTTTGTATGTCCCCGAGATACTATATTAAGTTGCATATTAATTATATTCCAATGTATTTTTAGTTGAATCTGGTAGCTTGCCTACAGATTTTTATAATTCCAATTTAGGAAATGGTGAACTCTTCACAGCCACGTGTGGCCTGTCCACACATGTATCAGGTAGCCAAGCAGGCTCATACTGACTGTATGTGTAGGTGTTTTAGGCTAATCTCTTGTTCCTAGGCTTCTGGAACAAGCCCAATGACTACTTCTTTGCCCTTGACATATTTCACTGCTGTTTCCTTATGCGCTCCAGATCTGGAAGGGAAAACCTGTACTTGTTCTTCTGCTTTGGTTTTGATTCTGTCTCATAAAAATCACAGAATCACAGAATAGCTTGAATTGGAAGGGACCTTAAAGAACATCTAGTCCAATCCCCTTGCCATGCACATGGACAAGCTCAACTAGACTAGGGTGCTCCATCCAGCCTGACTTTGAACATTTCTGGGGACAGGACATCCACCACCTCTCTGGGCAACCCGTTCCAGCATTTCACCACTCTCATTGATGAAAAACTTCTTCCTTATGTCCAACCTGAATCTACCCTCCTTCAGTTTTAAAACCATTACCCTTCATCCTATAACAACAGGTTCTGCTAAAAAGCCTGTCCCTATCCTTCTTATAGACCCCCTTTAGGTACTGAAAGGCAGCAAAGAGGTCTGCTGGGAGCCTTCTCGTCTCCAGGCCAAACTCTCTCAGCCTTTCCTTACAGGACAGGTGTTTGAGGCCTCTGATCATTTTTGTGGCCCTTCTCTGGACTCATTCCAACAGCTCCTTGTCCTTCCTGTGCTGAGGGCTTCAGAGCTGGACACAGTACTCTAGGAGGGGTCTTGCCAGAGCAGAGCAGAGGGGCAGAATCACCTCCCTTGATCTGCTGACCACAGGTCTTTTGATGCAGCCCAGGATACAGTTGGCCTCCTGGGCTGCAACCACACATAAATCCCTGCACACACCCAACTCATGAGACTACCAGAACTACTGACTCATAAATAGTACAGCTAGGGCATAACTATGTGTCAAAGCAATCTAGCTTTTTTGATAGAAGTGTAACAGATGGCTTCTGGATGTCACTACCTCGGAGGTGGGAAAAGATGATGTGTTGTGCCTCATTGGGCCATATAGACATTCCCCACACTTCACTAGTACTTTAAAGTCTTCTGAATCTTGACTGTAAATGAACCTGTTCTGAAAACATCCTTGTTTTGGAAGAAGCAACAGCTTTTTTGAAAATTAACTGTTCGTGATGGAAGAAATACTCTAATTGACAGGCTGGCTGTTATATTCTCAAATGCCGTTTCTGTTCATGGAATTGGTTGCATCACTCCAATCAGTACTTCAAAGTTTTATGCAGCTGCATCACTTGAAGAAGGGAGATGAGGCAGGGAGAAGAAAAAAAAATAAAGGAAAGGGAGGTAGAGAAGACAATAATGTTATCTGACACTTTTCAATATATCCATTTTTGTGTTAGTGGCAATTACTTTTCACAAAATGTTGGACCTGAGCAAAAGGAAAAAGGTAGTATTTCTGTCTCCTGCTTATTGAATGACTCACAAACACTCGTGTACATGAACTCTAGCACCTTAGCATAGTTGTGCTGTTGGAGCTTTCTGCATAATTCATCATAAAAGAACATGAGGCATTCAGCAGTCAGTGCTCATTCAAAGATGTTCTGCATTACTGGCAGCACTAGTAAATATGCCTGCTCCATACATAATTTATGGTTTTCAGTAGAGGTAGTTTTATGCTTCATAATAGGCTAGCTTTGATCCCTTAAAATTTGTTTGTTAAACTTAGAGGTTGGGTACAAAACAAAAACTTTAAAATCTCTTTTCTGCATTGCTTGTTTCAACAGTCTTCATTTTCACATCCCGTTAACAAGGCTGAAATTGATTCTGACCCACTTTTCAGGAAATGAGTCTTCCTATAATGGATTTTGTGTGTAAGACTTTTTATTAAGCAATTCCCTCCACACCAAGCTTGAAGCAGAATGAAAATTGGTTTAGAAACCTTGGTATAGTCTACTCTATAGCTCTACTTAAATAATTCATTGTTATTTCTTGTGACCTGTAGGAGGAAAATGTAGATAGACTTTGTGTTCTGTCAATCCCTCCTTTAATGCTGTAATGCAGCTAGAGACCATGCAGAAATGTAAATGAACATGCTGGAACTCATTGAAATATGCTGATTTTGTTTTGTGGGAGTTTCACATTAAAATTATGCATATTAGGCAAAAAAAATAAACCCATCTTTCAAATTCAGTAAGGTGTCAGGGGAAAGTACGTCAGTTTAAAATGTTTCAGTTTGCTAAAACTGAAATGTTTTCTTTAATACCTTCTATTTAGTTTGCTTAGCATACTTTATACAATATGTGAATTTAAACAGCATCAAATGTAAAAGGCAATATTTTGAAATATAATAACAATCTGAAATGCAATTCTAAATGAAAATTCACTATATTCCTCTCTGGTATTTTTAAAACTATAAAGTTATTTTTTTTCCAAACTGAATGCCATCAGAATTGATGCATTTCTGTGAAATGTGTCAGTGCTGCCATACCAGCGCTTTCTGATGGAGTTTGTTCTTTCACATTTCTCCCTGTTAATCCAATTTTCTCTCTACTGTTTCCTTTTTTTGTTTTATTTCCAGTTATCACTATGCTTCAACCTACTATCATTCTTTGTTTTTAAAAGCCTTGTTAGCACCCAAGCTATTTCAGCAAGAAATTTTAGAATTGACTAGTGGTTTTCAGCTTTTAACAGATACTAAGATCTGCCCTTTAGAAACTAGGTCTCTTTTATATGTCTCAAGTTAGGCATATTGAGGACCGATTAAAAATTGTTCATTACTGTTCAGACATCTTCACATAATCTTTTTATCTACAGCTTCCCAGTGTTTCAGTCATCTGCGGGTAGTCTGCCCAAAGCAATGATTTAAATATTTTGTCTGTCTGCAGTCCAATTCAGTTTCTCCGTTTTTCTGCCCCACTATACCAGCTTTCTGACTCTCACTGCATCAGGTTCAATTTCTGTAGTGTTTTCTGCAACACATCATATCGTTTTAGTCCCTCCTTCATTTCTGCTGTTGCACTTTAATGTTCTGAATGTTAAGAGTTTTTATGTAATGTGGTCTCCTGGATGCTTTTTAATGATGATAAGTAAAGGCTACACATACACCATAAATGCAAGATAGAGAATGGGGTAGAACTAACTCTTTTGCCATCTCTTCGACTTACTTTCTGTAGTCGTAAATCTGTCTATGATCACATCCCAGCAAAGCTTTTTCTGGCTTATTAGGGGTGTGCTTGCTTTTAGGAACAGGTACAGCCTTTTAATCTCATTTTTAGTAGCACAGCCACACAGGGCAGCTGTATGAGTGCTAAAAAGATTACCTCCTACTTTTTAATCACCATTTGGTATTTTAATACTGTCAGTACTGTGAGTCAGCTGTAAGCATATGAAGGAGAAGAATTAAGAAGTTTATTTTCCTGGCTGTCTTGGCTGCCAGACCTAGCAAATATTGCTTGCAGTAGTAAGGAGAAGGGTCTTAGCTTCTCATTGTAACTGTTTCACCATAGTCCTTAAGATGTTGTGATATCTTTCATTCGTTGCCTATGGTTTCTGTGATTTGGGAGCAAAAGTTTGATTTAATTTTATTTTTATTCCTGTGTTCTAGGCAGAAAAAAAGAAATACCATACCCCCACACCTTCACTTAAGTTGCGCTTAAGACAGTGCAGCTTAAAATTTCTTAAAGGCCATACATTTCATTTCAGAGCCAGAAGGAGGCCCAAACAGACCTGCCATTCATGCACAGCAAGTGTGTGTAGGACCTGTTCACAGGCAGTGTATTAAGCATTTTCCAGAAGCTGTGTGTCAGCTGGATGTGAACAGTGACTGTGCTGCACAGGCTCAGCCGCCTTTCTGCAAGTGCTGGGTTTGCTGTGCATTTTGTTCCAGTCTTTTGGAACAGAACTTCCCATATACAAACAAATGTGATACTGCTTTGGGGAGTGAGGGGGGTTGCTGGTTTTGTTGATTTTTTTATTTTTTTTTTTGCTTACTTTCTTCCCTGGGTTGTTGTCCTGTATATGTGAAGCCTGAAGCAATGGTATCTGTAATAGCAGTAGTTAGAGAGGTTAACAGCAAGTCAGTTTTCTGTATCTCTGTACCAGTTCTCAAATATAAACTGGCATAGAGCTTTCATGCTATTCCTGCTCTGGTAGCAGCAGCTTAATGGATTCAGTGTGGCTTTTGGAACAAAAAGATCAGAGTGCAACACACAATTGTTTCTTTGACATTTACGTTTGTATATGAAGAAGAGAGTTATCTCCTGCTGTCCTGTGACAAGACTTATGTTGTTTGGTGTTGTGTTTGTGTTTTTTTATTGAAGGTCCAGCTTTTGGATTTGCTGGATTATATGAATTTTTCCATATGGCATTGCATAAAAAAAAAATATTTATGCAAATCCCAAATATCATTTCAATTGTTTGTTTTTTTTTCTTATTATTTTCATCCTCTTTTGGAACAGGTTCATGTATTTTAAGTAATTTTTTCTTGATGGCATATTTGGATGGAGCTGTTCTGCCTGTTGTAAAGAATGGTTGAATAAAAGAAAAGTTCTCCTTATGTCCTAGTGCAGATCTGTAACAGCTGTATGTAACTGGCTCTTGCTGAAAACTTAAGCAGCATCTGGTTCTGTTATGTTTTGTTTTTTTTTCCCTTGCTTCCCCAAAGCAAAGCTGTTTTAACAGAGGGCATCTTCTGAGGAACTGTATATACTCCGAGAAAGGAAAGTTTACATTCATGGGGAACGAGAAGTGCTAGCTACAGTGAATTAATGATTTTAAAATAATTGCCCAGAAACAGTGTAAATAATGTTAGTCTTTCAGTGGAAGAGACACTGTAACAGTGGCTTGTCTGGGGACCGTAACAGTCGCGTGGTGTGGTCCTGCTCAAAACATGGGGCAGAATTATGTTTTAGTAAAAACCAACCTATTATTCTAGGTCTTTTAAAGATATAAACTCCCTTTGTGAAATGTCATTGGAAGTTGTTTCTGTTAGGGATTTTACTGTAAAGTTAAGAGAACTCTCCAGCAGGGTTTTGAGTAATCTTTTATAGTCATATTGCACTGTTATTCAGCATATATTTGCTGTGTATATCTGTTTGTATAGAGTTTTCTCTTGCACACACAATCACAGGAATGTGATTTGATACCAGTTTTCTCTCTTACGAGTTGATATCAGATAAGTTCTTTCCAGTCCTCAAGACCTCGGTTGTACTAATTCAGCTGTTTGCCAACCAGCCTAGGACTGTTTAAACCAGATCATTTCATAGATTCAGTTCAAGACATGGATAGCCTGACAGTTGAAGCAGTACAGCAGCATACAGGGAGAAGTAAGAAGAACTTGGCAAGAGAAATAAGCATGTAGAGAAAAGCAACAGAGATCTAGATCCTACTTCTAATTAAAAAGTAAGGTAGACTTACTGGTCCAAGTCTGGTCCTATATGAGAGGCATGCTTGACAAAAAGCTTCAAGACAAGTACTTTTGATGGCAGAAAGCATTAATTGTCAATGGAAGAATATCTTAATTAGGCATGATTTAATTATGGATCAAATTAATTGAGAAGATAAAATCCTCTTTTATGCCTCTGATTTTTTTAGAAGTGAATTATTTTACAGTGGGCTACGTTTCTCCTGACTTTTACTTGTATTGGCATTACTGTGTTGATAGATCTGTTCTCATCAGTGGATATTGTTCTGGGAGAATTGAAGAATAGAAAGTCCAACGATTGCTATAAGAAAGATTTATAAGTGCATGTAATAGACTGTAATTCTGTAGTGCTCAGGAGAACTCACTCAGGCTTTTTACACAATGCCTGATGCTAAAAGATGTCTTCTTTACGATTATTCTTACTGTTCATTTGATTCTTTAATAATAATAATAATAATAATAAGTCAAGCAGAAGGAACAGCATCCAAAAGTGAGTGAGATGCCACTTGTAATACCAGGAGGGTACAAGCCTATAGAAAAGCTGTTTTTTCACTAAGGGTTTAGAAAGGTATTGATATGGGTTTTGCTTTATGTTGTTGAAATGGGGATACATAACTACTGAATTTAAGTTTTTTAAAAGTGATCTAACAGTGTTTTAAAGGACAGTGATCTCTACCCTACAACTGTCTGGCCCAAAGGGCAGACATGACAGATATGCATTGGCGACAGAATTTTGTTTACCTGAATCATTTAGGTGATAGGATTTTGTGTTTGTGGTTCTGTGAAAGCTCAGGAAGGTCAGTGAAACTGATGGTTACATTTCAAATTGGGGTATAGTGTGGAGATAGCTGTGCTTGCTCTAGGTCAGAAACAGGGAAATGGCATAAATGAGCCCTTGTAGGACATGGTATTGTAGCAGTTAGCTTTCCACAGCCTGTTTTGAAGAGAAATAACTGAGCAATTGACTACAGACTAGAAAAAAAATATCTAAGTGTGACAGATGCCTTGAGGCTGAATATTAACTGAGAAAATATTTTAATCATGGGCAAAGTCACCTTTTCTGTTGTTTCATGTGCTCTGTGCTCAGAGACATAGAACTTTGTGCCCTCTTTAAACTGGTATGACTTCATCACAAAAAATCCCCACTACATCATCAGCTTTCCTTCCCAAAAGAAACAATTTTCAAATCGTTATATTTTTAGCTGACTACTTCAGAACAAAACCAACTACTCTATACTGGCTGCAGTCAAAGGGGTCTGTGCAGCAAACACGTAGATATGTGTGGGTAAAAAATTTGCGGTAACTACGTTAATAAAACACATTGTGTTCTAAGTGCTTGCTTGTTTGCTCTGTCAGTGTACATAAACAAGTGCACAGTCCTGAGAATACAAAAGCCTTGATACTCAAAACAAAGGCACTCGCTGAGGGAGATCAGTTGTCCTCTTATAATCCTTTCATATATATTCTTCCAGGCAGGGCTTCCAATTGCTGAGTGGATTAATGCCAAGAAACAAGTGCTTCGTACAACAGAAAGGCAAAAATTAGTTGAATGTAAACAGACAAGAAGATTTAGAAATATTCATGTTGTGTTTTCTACTGTTTACATTTAAAAAAACACCAGGTAGGAGAAGTTGACTCATTTACTCAGACTGTGACTGAAAGTCACTAAAATTATTACGCTCATTCTGACGACCTAAACCCAAGTATTGGTTGTATAAAATGTATTTTAAAACTTACTTTTAAAATCAAAAGTTCGAAATGTTATCTTTAACTTCCATCACTCCACCTTGAAACACATCAATTCAGTGTATTGCTTCACCTGAGAAACACACCCTGCTGTCCAGAAAGTCTAGTTGTCTCAATCTGTGCAACAGATTGTCTCTCCTCCTCCCCTTTCCTGCCCTTCCCTGAAATGCAAATGTGTTCTTTGGCATTTATCTTTGTCTAATGTAGGTATGTGTCTGTTTAGGCTAGTTGTGGTAACTGCTGAGATTTTAAAAATAATCTCTATACTGAGGAAGACGAATCAGTTTTGTGAACTGTATTAGACATCCTCCTCTGCCACATAATGGACTCCTTACTAAGTAGGGGATTTCTCTTTTTTTCCCGGAGTGCGAGCAAGCCACCCTACATTTTCAAAAATGAATTTATAGTGTATTGCAAAGCAGTTTAATTCATGCTTGCTCTGTTTGCTTTTCTTCTTATGACTAAAACCCATCAACGTTCAATACTAATGTAATTAATGATCACTTGGTAGAATTTACTGCAAGAAGGATCACATAAACGTTGCATGCGATTGAGCAGCTCACGAACTGCCAAGTTGCTAACCTGGCAGTTATACAATAATAGATACAACTGAGAAATTCTTTTTTTCTCTGCATTTCCTAGTTACATAACAGCATTTTTGTTAATTTTTCAAATGTTTTATTCTTTCGGGTGATGAGGGAAACGGCACACCTGTGGCTGCCCCATATGTTCCTTTCATGAACGTCGCTGCTGCTTATTTCATGATCCACAAAGGGGCAGCTGCTTATCCTCACTTGCTGAATCATTTTTCTTCTGCCTAACTCTCAGTGAACTCTCAGTTTCATTTTTTGTATGAGCATGTGGGTATGGTGCTGATTTAGGTAATAACTATGTGTGAATATGTCTTCTGATCTACTGACACCCACGCTAGCAAGATTAAAGCTTGTTCCAGACATGCTTGTCATTCCGCAAGCAAACCTCCAACTGCACTGCACTTTTTTCCCTGATTTATGGTCACTCCACAGCCTCTTTCCTTGCTGAGCTTTAAAGATATGTAACGTTGGTGCTCCTGCCTTTTGGTCTTGATAAAATAATGTTGTGATTTAAACTGGAAAAAAAAATGTATCAGTTTATATGTAAAGTGCAAGAAGTAAGGTAATGTTAATGTGACCAGTAACAGATTTTTTGTCTATCTTGCAAATTTGGCAGAAGCAAACATTTTCTCAGCAACACATGGAATGACTGTTGTTCTTTCCTTTGTAGAAAAAGCTCATTCAAGTCAACATTTTGTTAGGTACTAAATAACCTTTAGAATAACCCAGTAAATTATAAAATAAAAGGCTTCAACTAAAATATTCTTACAGCCAAGTAAGGAATCTAGTCAACTATTGCTGACATGGATTCACTGATCTAGAAAATTACTTTAATGCACATATCAATATACTTGATGATTTCTTATATTTCACTGCATTTAAAAAAAAATGTTACTGCAGAGAGCCCTTGTGTTTCACGTGTTATAAAATTCACTAAAACTTTGCTATACTAAACCAATAATACAGCTATTGTATGTCCTTAGGTTTACCTTTTTTAAAAATAAAAATTAATGCATTTTTTAGTAGAACTTAGCTGTAAAACTATCAGCGTGTTTATGTGGAGCTTATAAATTAACTGCATTCAGAAGACAAAAAAATAAAATTAAACTGTGAATCTCATTCCAGATCCATAAGGGATTCTTTGTGCATGAGGACATACTGAAATATGCTTTTAAGGAAGACAGAAAATTTACACTGTTATTGCTGTTGTGGGATGTTGTCCCTCAATATTGCCTCCCTGTTGAGGAATTTGGAATTACTGCCTAAGAAAGATGCAATTTTTCTAATTGAAAATAATTGATGAATAAAGTTACCCTGCTGGCCTGTTGACATATAAGAGGCTTTTTTAGTTTAAAAAAAAAAAAAGACAAAGGTTTTAGTCCAGGTGACATTGATGTAAATGGTAACCTTCAGAAGTCAGTTCTAACTCAGTTCCTAGTTCTACCATTGGCTTCACATAAGTACACCCGTCCTGTCCCTCTGTGTGCTTTCTAAGGAGTCAGAATTTAACTGGCTCATGAAAGGATTAATGAATGCCTGTTTCTAAAAATACATCTCATGAATGCATAAAGTGAAGAAATTTGTAAAATGCTTTTCTGCTGGTTCCTTTTGTGATACCAACTCATTACCTTTAAGAACATTAAGGACAAGGATTTCAGACAAATATTTGGGTTGAAGCTTTTTATTCATAGATGACTGGAAATGACAGACCCCATGTTAAATTGTCACAAATAAAAGGGATCCAAAGGTCACAATAAAGAAAGAAACAGACTCTAGAATAAAACCTGAAGAGATTTTGAATAAGAGACTGTTCCTTCCATCTACTGTGAAAGTGAGGTCAAGTGATAATAAAATTATTTTCCATATAGTTATTTTTGAGGGCAGCTAAAGAATTCAGGCATATAGTTTCCTTTTAATTAATCTATTTTAAATTAAACTTAAAATTAGAAATTGTTCATGTACCTAAATCTTCTGAACTGTTTCCTTGAGAATGTCTCTACAATGTATTAGGGACATGAAGTTAAATGCAATTTGCACTGCATTTAGGCACTTCTAAATTTGTTTTAGCAGGAAAAAAAAGGTATATTACATGAATACATGATTTTTTCTGATTCGTATCTGTTTCATAATCCAAGGCTCAAACGTACAACAGGGGAAGTCTAGGGATATTTTAAAAACAACTGATTTAATGTATGGCTATATATGAAGAGTGTGGTATTTGTAAATAACCCTCTTAGAGAGGACTGGAAAAAATACAATCAGGATATAGCACCATGCTTAGCAAAGCCACAGCAGCTTTTTCTTGTCTCTGTTTCTACATGGCACACATCCAGATATCTGCTGTACTAACATTTGCTCCTGGGAGGAGATGAAGAAAAAAGGGTCCATAAGGTTTCCATTGGCCTAGACAACTGAAACATCTGCTAGATTCACGAGCAGCTTGCTGGTTTAAGTCAGCAGGGAGAACTGCTGCGGATCAGCACTGCCATATCAATAGATATTTCATAGACTGTAGGGAGGAAAAAAGTAAGTCAGTATACTGAGTGATTTTATTTCAAAGTACACCAAAGTCTTGTGTAGTTTTAGATAAAGTGATATCTAAATTGTACAAAATTAGAGCCACGCCTACAACTGATCAGTGTGCAAAACTCATTAGGGAGCAGATACATGAAGGAATAGCAGAATGCAATTCTAATCTTCTATTAGCTACTAATAGGAGAAAATCACCTACATTCCCAGATGGAATCTGACAAAAAACAGTCACCTGAGAAAGTATTTGCTTTACTCAGAAGCTTGAAATAGAAGAAGCCACCTCTATCTTTTTGAAATACAAATAGTGTGTAGATGGTTGTTGGAAGGGAATTGGTGATTCTGTATCAGGACACACAACAGAAAAAAAAAGAGCAAGTGTTGAAGCAATGAGGGTAGAGGACAGAGAAGAATATATATTCTCATTTGGTATAAACTGCCTTTCATCTCTTTAGTTCAAGGCTGGGTTCTGGCACCTGAAAGTGTAGTCTAGCCTAAGTAATTTTGTTGTTTATAGTTTGGTGCCACTTAAGCTCAAAAGGACTATGAGAACTGTATACAGCGATCATTCTTCAGTTGGAATTCCTGGTGTTACTTTATTGTGTAAACTCAGAGGGCAAAAATCAAATACTAAGTCAGTTTTGAAACTTGTTTCATATTGGAACTTTCATTTGCTTAAGCAGAGCTGCGTGTCAGAGATCTCTGTGCTACAAAAGAGTCAAACATCAAAGAAAGTAAATATTGACATGGTGGATGAAATCATCAGTAATGAAAACTTTGTGAATATACAGATGATCATAAGTAGAAAACCTTTTATTAATCATTCAGGCTTTTTCTCTGTGAGAATCAGAACCTTACTTCAGGGAATGTTCACACTTGGCTGGGTTGAGTCTATGTATTGATCAATACAAAGGCAATGGAGTACCTGTTAGGATCAAAACTGTCTGCAGGCACAGTATTTCCCACCTTTAAGGCAGTACTGCCTTTTAACACATGCGCGCACCCTTTCACAGTAGATTTAATGATAAATATATTACTTTTTTTATTTGAAAAGTGTGTTTTATTTGAAAGTGTGTTTAATTTGTCCATATTGTGTTACATTGAGAGAACTCAAGTATCTAACTTCTTGCTCTTGATCTTCATTTTCCATTAGGATTTTTTAAGCGGGTCTTTTTACAACTGCAGAGTATTTTACTGAAAAACACTGGTAATCTGGTAGTCAGAACAGCTGAGTGTAACACCACATACAGTGTCTCTGATAAAAATCTGATTTTTCTACCTTTGCTTTTTCTTCATGTACCTTTGAGGATTATATATGATCTGAAGCAAACTGAGCAGATTAGTTGAAGTGCTGAAGTCCAGGTAGCAAGGCTTTATTTAATGTACCAGTGCAACAACAAGTGATTCTTCTTCAGATTTTTTTCCAAACCAGAGGCAGTAAGATCAGTGTTTAGATACGCTGTTCTATTGTAATTAAAATATGTAGTTTAAAGTAGAAAGAAGTTAAATTCACAGAAAAAAGTTGGGGTTTATCAGTGGCTAAATCACTGTTCTTTGTCCTCCCTCCTATTTGTATATCTATATGTAAACATGTACAAGATACTCAGTTACTTTTATATTTTAACAAGAATAAAAGCTAGAGTGTGGGCATATAGTAAGGCAAACCTAGAACAGTTCTCATTTTCGTTTTTGCTCAGCTGCTTGGTACAGTGAAAAATTTGTTTCTGTTTAAACACAAAAGGTTTGAAGTGGTGAGTGAGCTTTTGCCAGAGATACTTGTAAATAAGGCTAAGAAGTTCAATGATGGTGCAGTCTGGGGATTCCCGAATTCTCTTTGAAGTTGCAAACATTCAAAGAACAGCACAACTTGGAGCTGACTTGTATAGCTCCATCCTCTGCTGTCTTTTAACATCTCTCTTGGATGAAATTTCAGAAAGGGGAAAGACAAAGCTAAAAGTGGAAGGGTTTTAAACCTTTATTATATTCTGCTTAGATGGAAAGGGTGATTGGACAGAGAGCATAGGTAAACAGACAAAAATAAAGTCCTTTCCAGATGAGTTACCTGCATGTAGGACTTCAAACTCCATCATCTATTTTAAGGATGAAGGAAGAAGGAAAACTGTATTTCTGGAAAGATGCAAGAATATTTTCTTTAAAATGACTCAATAACTAGAAATCCTGAGTGTTTTTTTCTATTTGTAATGGTAGTCCATCTCTACTTTTCCTCTAGCCAAAACTATTTTCTCAATTATTTCTGAATTTTTAGTAATTTCAGTCTTCCTTAAACATTACTTTTTTTTAAAAAAATACTATTTTCCAAAATCTGTTCACCCAATATTAAAGTTATATACTTTCATAAAGCCCCAGAATATGTGAAGCCAAGATTTTAACAGGGTAGTGCTGTGGGAAATGCTATGATTATGCTACTGAAGTATCTGTGAGATCAGGACAGGTTCTGCAAGCAGATCTGTAGAATATTTGACTTGAATGAAGAGGTAGTACATGCACACACTCACCCGAGACAATGCTAGGCATTACCAAATTCTGTGCAAACACAAGTAACATGAGCTTAGCATGTAGAATCCAGCAATAGTTGCCAATGACTGGTGCAGTTTGATTGGGCAGTGATGACTGTTAACCATTAATAGCTTACACAAGTTCTAAATTCACAGAAAAGATGAAATACACAGGATTTAAGAGAAAACCTGTGGATCTGGTTTCTTTCTGTGGAACGGAATCATTTACTGCTTTGGTGCATTAGCTATTGTTTGTCGTGTACTCTGTACTGAAGCTCTGTAAGTGAATATTTGTAATTCTCAGTTCTAGAAGAACAACTTACACAAAATGATGTGACAATTTAGCTTCCTTCCCTTCCTGTTAAAAAAAAACAAAACAAAACCAAAAGCAAAACCCCAAAGAAATGAAAAACCCAACCCTGAAGCCTGTGTTATCCCAGGTGCACTGTATCTTTACACTAATCCTAAAGAGTCCAAATACCTGTGCAACATTTTTCACAATGCTTGCTCCAGGCTGATACCTCAATCTAGGACTGGGCAAGTGATTTTGTCATCTTGTGAGCATCTCTGAATATGACTGCAGTTTTCTAATTTTTTAATTGCTTGCATTTCAGCTTTTCTTGCTGCTAAAGGAGAGAGAGACATCTGCTTGTCTTGATTACCAACCTTTCAAATGGCATTCTGGAAAGTTACAGTGCTTTGTGAGCCTGTAATAATGAACTCTTAGGACTTTCTTGAAGTTACATATCTGTGTCATCTTTCTAGTAATTCCTTCTTTGAGAAAGATTAGATTTGCCCATTTATAATTGTTGCAGAACTGTGACTGATAATTTCATATTCTTCCCTACGCCCCTTATTTGCCTGTGAAACGGCTTCTGGATGGAGCGTGCTTGCAATAAAATTATCAGTTTATTGCTGTTGACTTTAGGCATTGCTTCAGGGCACTTTTCACAGAACTTCCTTTCTAGATACTGAAAAGATTTGTTGTTAAGAGTATGAAAACATATATCCACAAACCTACCTTGATCTCATTTTAAGTTCCTGGTTTCATGTCTGTTGAAGTAAAAAGAACTTAGGTTAGTGATGTGCACTTTAAACAGTAGGCACAGTTTGCATTACTTTCAGATAAACACTTAAGACTTTGGATGCTTACCAGCATTTTCTGGATATTTTGAGTGTACAGAACTAGAAAGAAAATCTCACACAAAATATTCATTCAGGCCTTGTGACCATTTCTCCAAAGCAGAACCATGCTGTGCCAAGCTGAAGTGCATCAGAATACATGCATTCATTTTTGATTTATTTTTTTTTGTGGTTGCTGTTTAGTTGGGGTTTTTTGCACTTGTTGAAGTGCAGTGGACTTTAAGAGCGTAACTGCCTGGGTCCTGCCATCACAGTGCCAAACATCTGTGGCTTGCAATCAGTTATCACATTGAGACAGGATGGAAAATGTGTGAAAATTGTGTGCTTCAGATTGCATTTCATTGGAGTCAGTTTTAGAACCCTAATCTGAATTGTTTGTATTAATACATTGTATGCAAATTACACCAAATGTTTTTTAAATTATATTTTATGGCTGCTAAACATCTGCATGATAGATGTCTAGATGTGATATATAGAGAACTCACAATGTAAGTCAGACAGCAAGTGTAGCCGCATAATTTACTTTTAAATTGACAATATAGGTATAAGTCTTCACATGATATTTAGGCTCAGATAGTTTTCTTATTATCCTGTAGCACATCAAAGTGATACTGGTGTGAAAACTTTTTTGGCACACATACTACAGAATTGCAAGCTTGCTGGTGAGATGCTGGATGTGGACAAACCTGGTTTTGTTACAGTCACCTTAGAAAAATCAGCAATATGAAGTTCTTCTCTCCCTTTGTAGCCATTGGCTGTTCAGATTTGTGTGCACGTAACTAGAGTCAGATGTTTTGCTTGGAATTGCTGTTCATTCCTTTTACCTGGCTCTTATTCTATAGAGACTTTCCACAGTGAAAGAGAGGAATATCCAAAGTAGAGTATTTTATACTTTTAACCAATTATTTATTGTAGGTAGGCAATTAATCAGAAGACAGAAACGAGTGTTCAGGCAGAGTGCTGCCTCCAGATTGTATGTTGCAGTGTGGTGGTCAATTATTGAGGTCCCCAAATCACAGTATTAAGTCTGGAGAACTGATTGTATTAACTACTCTTGATGATGAACTAAAATATGGAGCTGTGACATAGAAAATACAAGCAGTATGGGCTGACTGGCTACTGTTTTACCTGTGTTAATGTTTTTTTCAGGAAGGCCTACATTAGTAGAGATAGAAGCTTTCCTCTATTCTATGCAAAAGTCCTTTTTTTTTCAGATGGGCTAATATTGCTTGAGTGTTGTGTGTATTTCTATTGGGAATATAATTTTATAAGTTAAATTTCTTATCTGTGTTAGTTTCATTACTGCCTGTAGAAACATCATCATTAGCTTATAATCTTACCTTGTTTCTGTTAATGCACTTTACATTCCCAAATACGAATTTCATTTTGTCCTTAAACCCCCTAAATATTCTTCAGTTTCTGAAAAACTCAGAGCCCTGGTTTCGCTTCTATCACTAAGTCACCTTCATCCTAAACCTGCCTCTAAGCAGTAGCACACATTCATGCAAAGATAAAGTCAAAGTCCTGAACTATGCTGCCTGTTTGTTCACCTCCCAGGACCCTCAGTGTGGTGTGGTTGTTGGTCAGTCCTTAAAAATCTGGTCAGTCATGTGTTTGCAGCTCTTTAATTTTCTTTTAAAATGATGTGTCCAGGACTTAATTTCATTTGTTACTTAAAGAAGACTGAACAGAGAAGTAACAAATTGCAACAGAAAGTAATTTCAGTAGCACAAATGGCCAAGTACATAACTGATGTGAAATTGATAGTGCCTGATACCAACTTAAATCAGTGGTGGTTCTAGACTGACTTTTATGAGAGATATTTACCTCTGCCATAGCTTTATACATTTCTTCTATCGCCCTATTATCTGGCTTTTCTGTAGTTTTTTATGCATTTTCGTATTTCACTGATGTGATGTAAGAAAATGCCATTATTCTCATTTTACAGATGAGGAATGGAAATGTAGTGACAATGAGGCCCAGATCCTCAAAGAAATGAAAGTGCCCAATTCCTTATTCTTCATGTTCGAATTGGGTATCTTCCTACTTTTAGAGAAAAAGAGCTTTACAGTTTGTTGAGGCAGAAAGAATTGAGAGTAGAACTTTAAAGTGAGAAGTGACAAAAAGGTCTAAACCATATTTTGTGCCTTTGGGAATCAGAAAATTCAACAGTTTGTTCCCACAGTTGTGGGAAGATGAAGTTAATTTTAATTATTTAGGGGTTTGTAACTTCCATCAGGAGTTGAGAGTGATTGGCGGGAATGCCTTTGTCCCCTTTCAAAATAAATAAATAAATAAAGTCACTGGATACTCTTCTCCTTTCACAAGCAAATAATAGCATGGTGATAGTCTGGAAAGAGTGGAAATCAGTCATTTGTGTTAGGTTCCTAGGAAACAGCACTGTTTGTGTGGACTTTTTATACCATTGTCTTTCTCACGCTTTTTCCTGTTTAACTTCATGGAATAACAGTACTTCAATATGTAACTTTCTTGAATTTGTATCTACAGTCTTCTTTACTGAAATATAGTCCAGATAATTATATCTTAAGTGCGCTGTTGTAGAAACATACACCTGAAATGCAAGAAGTGAAGAAAGGAACAAAGGCTTCCTCCTTCTCTGTTATTGCTGTCTAACGTCAATTCTGTAGTCTGAAATCAGCATCTGTACCATCATGCTCTTGTCCTCTGGATTATTTTAGTAATTGCTTAAACATTTAAAAAAGCTCAATGACCTTGAATGCACAGTTTGGGGGTAACAGTTATTTTATGAGTTATTTCTTCTCTCTCTCCTAAAATTCTGTCATTCTGCAGTGTTCTCATTAACTCAAATTTTTTCTCTGCAAGTGGTTTTGTTGCTGAGCATTTAATAGTTACGAGAGCACACAATTTTCTTTTGTTTGTTTTGTTTTTTTAAACAATGTTTCTTCAGTGAGCAAACAATTTACAGGACATTATTTCTGGGGATCAACTCTAAAAAGAATTTGCTATCCAGATATGGGACTAAATTATTGCAGTTTAAGACAGCAACTAAGGAAAGGCCAATTGACCCTGTCGAAGTCTCTCTGTGTATCAAATTATGCTCAGGCAAATTTCTCTTTCTTTAAAAATGCTGTGTGAAAACAGTTTAGCACACAGGCTAAATTGTTGTCTTGCTTTGTAAAGTAAAGCAAAGCAGGTTGTTATGTATCAAGAGACAGACTATCTTCTTTAATCTGTAGTCAATATTTTACCACTTAAAGACTGTTTGTAAAAATGAAATAAAAATAATAGGACCACAACTTCTTTTGTAGTTACCTCCTTCAAAATTTCCAGGACATTTCCTTCTTTATGGTATCCACACTGAAAAAAATTGAGAAGGTGGTTAATTCCTATTGGAAGTTTAGAGGAAACACTGGTTGCACAGTAATGCAGACCTCAGTTTATGCCTGCTGAAATGCAGTTCACAGTGTAACTTTCCTTTAAATTAGATAAAGACAAACTAATAACACTTCATGTCTTTGAAGAAATGTTTGCATTATTTTATATATAAATTTAGAGAGAAAGCCAGGAAATTGATTCATTGTATTTAGATGTTTTGTCATACTGGGTTTTGTTTCTAAAGTTTTAGTTCCTTTGCTAAGAAAGAAGGCCAAAATTAATGTATTCTCCCTACGGATGCAAGTTGCTATTTGAAGTCATAATTTACTTGCCTTCTTACCCAAATATTTACTCTGATAGTTTTTTTTTTTCTCTTTTGGGGTCTGGTCCTATTGAAGTCAATATTAAAAAATCTGACAGATTTGAAAAATAATTTGCTGAGGATTTATTTTCTTTATTTCCTCTCACACAGTTTTGTGGTTTTTATGGGCTCTGGTTTTGGCCGACACCATGCTATAAAGGTGTCAAATAAAAAGCCCATTGCCTTGTGGTTCTATGCAAGACTGAAAAGGATAAATCTCTACAGTAGAGTTTCTGTGTGAGAATAAATGGAACTATAGGCTCTATTCTTCCCCTTGCATAAGCTGATATACTTCATTTACCTCGTAGGGACACTGGGCATCCAGGCTTGCAGAAGGTAGAGCCAGTGTGCCAAAAGATTGCTAGCTCACTCCTCTCAGCTCTTGTTCAGTCCCTCCTTTCTTTCCACATCCCTTTTCTTTTTATGGCTTTCTGATATGCAGTGACATGAGTAGGCAAGGCTTCTGCACTGATACTGTGAAACTCTCTTAATTTATAACATAACGGTTTCCTACAAAAACAGACTTCTGCAGAAACAAAAGCAAAGGGAGGATTATGTTTTCTTGGTGTTTACAGCCACTAAGTCACACTTAAAATTAGCTTGGTAAATTGATTAGGATATATAACCTAAGCATCAAATGGAAGTGTTGAAATCATTAAAGAGCTTTCATTTTAATTGCAAAAAGTAAAAAACCAAACAAAACCAAAACAAAAAAAACCCCAAACATAAACAAATAAACATGAGATGAACTCACAAGATGAATGTTTCCAAACTGGTCCAAATAATGATAATTATTCTGCGTAGTTTTGTCACATACTGAGATAAAAATCAGTTTTAAAATCTGTAAAAGCAGTTGAGTCATAATTTCTGGCTAAAAAAAAAAAGTGCCTTTCTTGACTGAAAACAGCTTGTGGCTAATGAGATATGAGCATGTCAATTCTACTAGAAAGCAGTATTGGACCTCCATGAAGCATCACAAAAACAACCTGTGATAGAATATACTTAACTATAGCTCCATCTAGGCAAAATAGCTGAAATAATTTTGCTAACAAAGCTTCCTAAAATGAGAGGGCCTGGGATACAGCATGGTGGCAGTCATATCTAGATGCCACCTTCTTTTTGCTATAGCTTCATTGCTTATTGTAATTTATCTTTGTATAACCTTGTAGTGTTTTCCAATGAAACTTCTCTCTTCCTCTACAGATACAAGGGAATTGTAATGTTGGCCATCAGTACTACTTTTATTTTTTTTCATTCTTTATTTATTAGAATACTCTAGACAGACAGTAAAATTGTTTTACTTGCCTCAAGTTTTGACCATGGAATAGAACATAATTGTACTGTAGTGGATATAAACATGTCTTATTGACCTGACCTGTTGATGGAGGCTAGAAGTATGATTGCCAACCATTTTGTGTGAAGAAGGCAAGCAAGTTGGTTGGGTAGCCCTGACTGTAGAAAAGTGCTCATCTGAGTTACATTCATTATCATCTCAGTTAATAGTAAAGTAGGAAATAAATTCCACTGAATATACATAAAAAGCTGTGTTCAGAAGAGTGCTTATTATTTGCATGTTCTGCATGTTCTATATGTTTATAAAAATAAAATGGCTTTTTAATACTTACTAAGTAGCATTTGTGGGGAGATTTGTCTTTGGTGCAACTTAAAATTAATGTGAAAGATATAGCTTTTAACCCCTTTCCTTGCTCCATCTTAACTTTCTTATCCCCACCCCGGCCCCCATCCTACACTGCTACCTTCTGTTTCTTCAGCAAAATAGGGATAATTCCCATATTCCTGATGCTGATGAGCCTCATGCTTTTTTCTGCATTCTCTAAAAGCTGACAGGCAGCAAAATCCTGAGGTGCATGTGAGGGTGTACTTTAAAGAGACACTCTGCAAGCCCAGTGTCCCATCTTCATCATGTAATTTCATATGATACTTTTTCTCCCAGTGAATCTTCTAAAGCAAGTTTCAGTATCTGCCCTTAGTATGAGTATCAAATGTAGGCATCTTTTCCATACCTGCAACCTGAAATAAGGAATTGCTACTGCTAGTCTATAGTGCACTGCTGAGATTTCTGGAGTGGAGTGTAGCACCCTTGACCACTCATGTTCAAGGAAGACAAGGGCTACCAACTTGTTTTGAGAACGGAGGGGCCATCCAGTGAGAGGCTAATAAAACATCTTGGTTTGTTCAGCTAGCACAATGCAGACTAAAAGATTGTGTATCTGGGAAGTGCTTAATGCAGTGATGAGCAGTGTGGGAAGTGCTTAGAGGTTTTTTACTGGATATTGAAATTTAACATAATTAGTTATTAATAAGTCACATGCTACATTCTGGATGATGGGAATAATTGCACCCTGATGATGCTTGCTAATGATACCAAATTGAGTGAGAAGTAGACGCTCCGAAGGGAGAACCACCCTGTAGGAAGATCTGGATAGACTGAAAGAGTGGGCTAATAGGAATGTTATGAAGTTCAACAGGGACAAGTGTAAGGTCTTGCAGCTGGGAAAACATAATCCAGGAGTGCAGCACAGACTGGGATCCATCTGGCTGGAGAGGGGCTTTGTGGAAAGGAACCTGGGGATCTTGGTGGACAACAAACTTAAAATGAGTGAACAGTGTGGTGCAGCAGCAGCAAAGAAAGACAACAGGATGCTAGATTGCATCAATACGGGCATCACTAACAGAGATAAAGAAGCCATTATCTCAGCCTACTCAGCTCTTGTCAGGCCACACCTGAAATACTGTGTTCCGCTTTGGTCCCCACTATATGAAAAAGATGTGGACAGGCTGGAGAGGATCCAGAGAAGGGCTGTGAAGATGATCAAAGGCCTGGGAAGCCTGCCATATGAGGGAAGGCTGAGAGAGCTCGGTTTGTTCAGCCTTGAGAAAGGAAAGCTTAGGGGAGATCTCATCACCATGTTCCAGTAATTAGAGGGTGGCTACAAAGAAGAAGGAGACTCTTTTTTTACAAGGAGTCACATGAAAGAGACAAGGAGTAAGAGGTTCAAGTTACTCCTGAGGAGATTCCAATTGGACACAAGGGGAAAATTTTTCACAATGAGAACTATCAGACATTGGAGGAATCTCCCCAGGGAAGTGCTGGATTCCCCAACACTGGACACTTTTAAGATTCAGCTGGACAAGGTGCTCGGTCATCTTGTCTAGACTGTGCTTTTGCCAAGAAAGGTTGGACCAGGTGATCCTTGAGGTCCCTTTGAACCTGGTATTCTATGATCCTTTATTCCTTTACGCTCTGCATACTGACCATGTAGAAGTTTTGTTGGACTAAAGAACAATTTAGTTCAGTATTGTTTGTTATTGGTATGAGTGTGGTTTCTATCATTACTTTTGTTTTTCAACAAGATAAATCAAGTACAATGCAAGAATTTTTTTATTTGTGACATCGGAGAGTCCAATTCATAAATTAGAGAGATTTAGTTGACTATGTTTTTGAATATAAATTAATATTTGAACAAGTCAATATTTTAATGACTTCTTAAATTACAGTTATATCTGGAAACAGGTAAATGTAATCTTGAAAATCTTTTGATTGCTGTAAGGCCTTTGACTTTGAAATAGAATGACATCTTGAGTAATAATCAAACTTTATTCAAAACCAACCTTAGAAGCGTTAAGCAGATTAGAACTGTTTGAAAAAATAGGATGAAAGTGTAATGATAAATAAGAACTCGCCATTGAACAGTCGTGTTTCTGCGCATTTGTCTGCATAGGGGAAAGCAGTTTGTACTATACTACAGGGTGTTCAAAAAGATGGATCCATTTGAAATGGACCTTCAATTGAAATTGGGTCCATCTTTTTGAAACACCCTGTATTTAGGTGGTTTTCAGAGATGTTTTTTAGAAACACTGGGAAACTCAGATGTCACAAATACTGTGTATATGAAATAATGAAGAACACAGGTCACTGGGCTCAGAGAAACATGTGTTTCAGAGAAGTGAAACATAGGGATGTACATCTAAGAGCTACAGGGGAAGGTCATAGAAATAGAGTTGAGGGTTGTCTTTGGAGCAGTGTCTGAGGAAAAACTCTGGTGTCCATGGTAGACCATCAGTCAGACTTGGTTCCTCGTCTGACCCTGTGGCCAAGGGGACTCATTTAGTTACACAAAAAAGAATATGAAGTCCTGGTAGAGAAGTGGCACCACCTTTGTGTTTTTTCCTTCTGTGACTGCTACAGAGGTGTTTCTATGTCTGGGCTCCACGCTTCAGAAAAAAGATGACAAATTGAAGAGGGCACAGAGAAGAGACACAGACTAATTAAAGGATTAGAAAAATATGATTTCTACAGAAAGACTTAGGAGGTCAATTTATTTAGATTATGAAAGAGAAGGTTAATGGGTGATATGATCACAGTCTCTAAGTACCTAAAAAAGAAAGAGAAATTTGATAATAGAGGGCTCTTCAGAGCAGGGAAAAAGCTACAACAACAGTCAGTGGATGCTAGGTGCTGCTGTGAGACAAATTCAGACTGGGAATAAAATCCTGTTTCTTGTTTAAACAATGATGACCATTATTCTCTGAAATAGGTTACCAAAGGTGCAACTAAGTTTCCCATTACTAGACTTCTTAAGTCAAGCCGGAATGCTCTTGTTAGATGACGTTGTCTTGTCCAATCGCTGCTCCCAGAGTTCAGGAAGAAATTAAGAAATGGGAGTTGAATAACTATATTAAAACCCATTCACACTAGAGAACCATAGTGGTAGCACCCAGTTGTTGAAATGATGATGAAAACTATGTTTCTTTTAACATGCTGGCCTCAATCTGGTGGGGCCTTTAGGCTTACCTTCTTATTGAAGGCTCATTACCAAGAATC
Organism: Aegotheles bennettii; assembly: GCA_013398125.1. NCBI lineage: Eukaryota > Metazoa > Chordata > Aves > Caprimulgiformes > Aegothelidae > Aegotheles > Aegotheles bennettii. The sequence continues at coordinate 481,943 of VZRW01006599.1, forward strand.
ATTGAATCACAGAATCATAGAATGGATTTGGTTGGAAAGGACCTTAAAGATCATCTAATTCCACGCCCCCCCTAACATGAGCAGGGACGATATTTGCTTTAGTGGGACTATTCATGCAGACCAGAACCAGAATACTCAATGCTGGAAATATGAAGGTTTTTTTTTCAGTGGTGGTAGGTTATTCCAGGTGTCAGGGTGTTTTCCAAAGCAAGTACCTCAGGGAATGATGGGATCCCAGCCAGTGGTTTCTAGCTGTGGGTCACTGTGCTGCAGCAGGAGCCTGCTGCCCCCGCAGGTCAGTGATGGTACCTAGAAGTGGTTGAGAACACCTTGTGTGCATCACCAATGACCTGGGTTCTTCATCCCACTGAGGGCTTGCATGGGCTGGTAGCATTGCTGGCATGGTTCCTGGGTATGTGCTACGTACCTATTTAACAGAAACAAGGCCTCTCCCATAAGCTGCCATCAGTTCCCCCGGGACCGCATCTAATCCTCAGCGGCATAAAAACACTCTGTGACACAATGCTGCGGTAAATGGTATGATGTTGATGCTTTCTATAATGTTAATCTATCTTCTGTAGGCTTTTACGACCCTCTCTGGTCCTTCTAGCCCCGAAGTTCCTACTTCAATAACCCAAATTAGATACTGATACAAACAATAAAGTAAATATCATAAATCTTTCTTTGTCTTAGTTTTCCCACCACTTACTAATAATTTCGGTCTCATTAAGAGGTATGCAGTACCCATTCTTTTAGTTTTGCTTCATTCCTTTTTTTTTCTGTTCCACACAGACTCCCTGATTTCCACTTGGGCGAGTTTCTAGTTTAAATGTCTTGTTTTCTTTGTACCTCTTTCTCCAGTCCAAGCTTCCTATGGAGCTATGTGAATCTTCTCCAGATCCACACAGCTTCTGTTTTCGTACAGGATAGGATGAATGCTTTGTTTTCACTTTTATATGCTAAATCAATTCTCACTTCTAAAGCAGTAGACTGGCCAGAAATAAAGAAAGTAGTTCTGACCTTTTTCAGATAGTGGCATCTACAGTTTCCATTTAAATTGTTGGTCAGAAAAGTTTACCTACTAACAACTTATTCTGGTCACACAGGTCTATGACTTTGACAATCATTAGCAAATGATAGACTGCATATACACTGACACCTTCATAATAAGAACTATAATATCAGAAAGAGAATATAGGGTAATCCTTGGGAGATCTCCCAAATCATGTTAATAGGGTCCTAAATCATTGCAGCAGTTTTTTATTAAACTATCTTCCATTCTTTAATGTAAATGACAGATTTCACTGTGCTAATCTCTGGCACTAGGTTCTGTTTAATGCTTCTTGTAAGAAAAAAATATTTTAGCCTCTATAGCCTCTCATCCACAACTCGTATTTTAGAAGGTTATTTCTTTGGTTAGATGCCTGTAATTTAGTGGAAGTAATAACAGGCTGTGTGCATTTTCCTGGATTTTAAAAATTCTAATTTAAGTGATAAGCAATTTATGCAATATCTTGAGGTTTCTTGACACACTGGAATTGAAAGAGGAGAAATGGAAGGAAATGACAAATCTTTTCTGGTTTGTTTTTTTTCCATCTTTATTTATGATTTTTCACTCATCAAGTATTTCTCAACATGTGGTTTTCAAGAAGCAGGGTTTGATTAATGAAGTGTCAGATACAGAGGATTTCATGAGCATTTTGGCGTTTATTGTTTGTAGCATTTAAATTAGCCATGGTGTTTTCAATATTCTATACGTTTTTATTTACCTTATTTGTTATCCTGTTAATAGTGAATACCCTTTTATAGTAAGTATCAGAATATAGTAAATTTTGACCCTTAGATATCTGCAGGAAGTTGATATTTATACAAAATTTCTACCAGTTATTCAGATTTGGCGTTTTGATGGAAATTACTTTTATTTTTTTAAACCAAGCAAAGAAGTATTTTTGTTTAAATAAAATATTTATTTCAATTTCATTTACTGAGGTGACCTTTCCTTAAGACTGCTGATAATTTATTATTTTTTTTCAAGATATAAACACTTAGGCAGTACAATAATTTTTTGCAGAGTATTTCTGGAGAATGTTAGATTACCTTAACGCTAATGGTTTCAGTGCCATAGATGCTTACATGCTAGGCTTATCGAAATAATTTTCCATAGCAAAATGGACTGCTATCAAAACCTGGCTAAAATTACATTTTTTGCAATATTAACAGGTCGAATAGAAGTTCAGTTATTAATCCCTTATTTAGTAATTCCTTACTCAGGTCATCTGAAAACCTGTATACTAGATAATAGACTTGTATATTATCATGCCTTCCATACAGAAAGCGTGCCTCAGTTTAACTTAGCTGAGAACAACTGATATGAGACACTAAAATAGGATGTTTCTGTGAAGGTTTTATGCTAGATTTTTGATTCTGTATTGATATAATTAGTGGATATTTTGTATATAATTCCTTGATGACATGTCTATGAGCTTGTTCACTCCTGTAAGACTGTAGAGAGATTTTTAACTTCTGACACGTCTTACTTGAGTATCCTTGAATAAATAAATGTATCTCCCAGGTAATGATGTGTCTTGCTTATTATTGAAGAACTTTTCTTTCCCCAGCCATGTTAGAAATGGCTTCCGTGTTTTTGCTGTGTTCCTTTGTCATGGTACTCTTTGTCAGAATATATTGTGTTTCTGCTTGACAAAGTGTGTGCTATCCTCACAATATGTAAACACTTTATTCTAACTATGCCATTGAAAACACTTGTGATTCAAGAACTTGGGTGATACTGCTCCTGTATTGTATAGAGGTACTTGGAAATCTTCCCAGTGACTTTTCAGCAAGCGCTTAATGTGATTCATGGTGCTCTGGGATAGAAACACAGATGTGAGAGAGACCTACTACATCATCACTTCCATTTCAATATTAGATCAGGTTATATTCCCTCAACAGGAGGATGCACTGAATATTGGATTCACACTACATTTGCTCTCCAGCAACTTTCTAAACCTGCCAAGAAAGGCATGGTCCTGAGAGATCTTTAAAAAGCATAAAAAGAAACAGGGAGTCAAGGCTGCCCTGTCCCTCTATTTTAAAAATCCTAAGCAGGTTTTTATGTTATGCTTTCAGTGATGTTTTCAACTGTAGTGTCTCTACTGAGACATCTATGTAGGCATGTAGCACATGAGCCCTATGTGAAGGCGTGTCCTAGATGTATGGGTATGTCTGAGGAGATAAAATTGCAGAGTATTCCTTTGTAAGTAATTAGTATGACGGGGGGGGGGGGGAGAAAAAAAATTCCTTATTCATTAATCTGTCTCTTTCTTGGATACAGAAAATATATTGCAAATATTTATGGTGTCGTGTGTCCGTCCGTCGTCCCCCCCCCCAGTTTATTGTACTACCCTTTTTGTGGTCAGAATAGATCACACTGAATTGAGACTCTGTCTTCTGTGGGAAGTTGCTGCAGTAAATTCAGTTCTACAACTTAAATCCTTCCTTTATTTTCTCTCTCTCTTCTTTTCTCTATCCCTCCCCTCGCTCCTCAGGAAGCCAAGGGCAGTTTCCACTTACACAGAACGTCACGGTTGTTGAAGGGGGAACAGCAAATTTGACCTGCAGAGTCGATCAAAATGATAACACCTCCCTCCAGTGGTCAAATCCAGCTCAACAAACACTGTACTTCGATGACAAGAAAGGTAAGTCTTTTCCTGAACTCATCGTTCTGCAGCATTTTTTTCTAAGAAAGAAATGTTTAAAGCCATTTCCCTTTAATATTTTAAGTGAAAATATTTGCTAGGAATATATGTGTTCAGCTATAATTATTATATAATCATTTTTGGAAGGGGGTTCACTGAAGTACTCTCTTGTGTATAAAATTGTATGTTATCATTAAAAGAAGAGTATTTGAAATTCTTATTGCAAGCTAGTTTGGAAAACATTATTGCATAATCTTGGAAGAGCAATTAAAGGGTGGTGAGAGGATGGCAAGGGAAGAAGTAGTCCATAAAACGTGTGACTTGCTTTTATTAGTGTCTGTGTTTGAGTGTATACATATATATATATATTTTATATATTTTTATATATATGTATATAATCATAGTATTTGCTTCCAGTGTACTTTCATTTTGCTTTTAGTGCAATATGCAGTTGCTGTGGTAGGTATTCTTACTGTAACAGCTAATAAAAATGCTCGGGCTTAGTGCCATGATTTTTCTAATTATACCATGCACATATTTTTTTTTTAATTTTAGTTAAATTAGAGGGGAGAAAAGACAGGAAAATATCCATACCTTACAAAAAGAAGAGCATTATCACCAAAGTAGGATATATTTCTATGATGTTTATCTTAATCTGCAATAGAAAATCAATACATTTTACGTTAGAGAATGTTAACATAAAGGTTACATTAGATTCTGTAAAGAAATTAAAACTAAATTTATGAGGAATAAATTAATCACTTGGCTTCAAAACTGCCAGAGCTTTGATGTTGATTTCAGTGGTACAGAAGTTCAACAGCATTTTATACTTAATTCTACTGCTTGAATTTATTCTGAAAGGTGCTACATACTCTAGAACATATTTTACCAAGTGCAGTTACTCCTCTGCTTAAAGAAGTGCTGTCCAAATCCTTTGCTGAATGATTACAGGACTTTAAAATACCTTTCAGGACTGAAAATGCTTAGTGGATCTATGCACTTCAATAAAAGTAGAGTCTAAAACCTGTCATTTTATACCTGCAGAAGCTGCAATCAAAATATGTTTTTTTGCTAATAATATAATAGCTGAATATAATCTCTTTGTGGTGTTGAAGTGGTTCCTTTCTCTTTTATCTAATTTCCTGTAGCGCTTATTTGATTTGCAATTTATTTGAAATCATAAGTACCTTTTGAATGTAGGATTGAAGATGAGAGGCTTATAAGTTGCAAACTTTTGAGCTGTAAGTCTAGTCCTGTAACCTTTACTCACATGGACCCCTTTATTTTAGCTATAATCGTTAGTGATTTGGGATGGGTAAATAATGCCTGCAAAACTAAAAGCAGAGGAAACTTGTCTGTTGGTAGAGCAAATCAATACTCACAAAACCTATATCTTTCATAAAATAAGTGACATTTTAAAGGATGCTGAGAAGGATGTGGGAGGACTGCAAGTAGATTAACTTGAACTTTGTAGCCATTTTGCTGTGAATTGAAGTTTCTGTGTACTTTAGCTAAATCTGTACTTTTACAACAAATAATTGAAGTTTGTTATACTTTTTAACATACTGAATTGATGCAACAGAATATGAATGGCATGCAGCATATGAGTACTTAGAAGCAATTTATATTCCCCGCAGGAAATGTGACGAGCTGAAGTGTGTAAATTTAAAGGACCACACTTTTTATTGAACTTTTAGCTTGTCCCAAGACTTCAAGGAATACTTTATGGAGGGATTCATTTTATGGAGGGATTACTGTTCATCTCTTATACAGGAAGGTGTCTTGATGTGGTCAAGAAAAACTGTAGGTCCTTTAATTAGAGATATTTAGTCTTCCTTACATTGGTAAATCTTTGCATTCTGTGTGACATTTCCAGAGTATACCAAGGGCAGTGAGCAGTGCATCCAAGTCTTACATGGAAAACATTCTGCCATTTTTGAAAATGAAGTTGCAGCTTTCATTGGCAATTTTTTTCTGTGTGTATATGTATGTGTTCTTATAAGTAAGAAAGATATTTCCTTTACATGCTTTTGATGCTTATATTTTTGAGCCAAAATGTAGAAATGTATTTATGGCTCTGAATTTTTTTTATCAGTAAATGATGGCAAACACAACAGTAAAGGCTTCCTCTTTTTTGTTTGTTTTTTTTCCTTTCCTACTTCTCCCAGCCAGGCATACAATTTGGCTATAACAAGCAGCTTTCTACCAGATCCAGTCATTACATTTAATTTATTGAGAGCAGTGCCTCAGAGTCTTTTCAAACCTGCCTCTTACTGTTAGCCAAAGCCAACCTTCAGATTTTACCTCTCTTTAGCACCATGAAAACTGCTGTTTAATAGCTGTGTTTCTGAAACCCTGAAAATTCATAAAAACTGTCAAGTAGGTCTAGGGTACACAGTGATGAAGGGTTAAGTTCTGTGTAGGAAACAGAACATTAGAAGAAGAGCACCACCAGTAGCCTTTATATCCATCAGAGCTGAGTAACTGTGGATGTTGCCGCATTCAGAACTAAATCAAATTTACATACCTTTAACTTTACTTCTCTTCAGTTATTTGTTATATATGTACTCATAAGGATGACACACACAGGAATGACAGTATATTTATTTTATTTCTGGAAGCATAAAAAACTTTCAGAAAACCTTTCTATTGATTGCTCTATATTTTAATAATTATGAGAGTCAGGTAGTAAAATGAAAGAAGTCAGGTAATTACCAAAACAGAGTCTTAAGTGCAGCAGTAGATGAGGGAGATGACAGCTGTAAGCATGTGGCAGAACAGATGCCAAAACCAGAGCAACTTGTCCATGCAGGCAAAAGCCCTCCACCTCCAGATTATCTTTGGTGGGACCCCTTTCACGTTCATGCTTCATTCTCAGTCAAGGTGGTTCCCCTGTCTTGCAAAAACATTTTCTGACCAAAATAGAACTTGCCATGTGCCAGGAAAAGAACAGTTTGCTTGGTCAGATTGAGGGAATGTCTGCTTCCCAGTCCCATGCCTTTCAATGAGGGGCTTACAATTAGTCTCCACTTTATTCAAAATAGATGACGTATATTATGAAAAGCATCTTGGTGTCATTTTTCTTTCTTCTGAATTTTGATGCATTTACATTGAAGTTAAGAGTCATATTCTTCCTTTTTCCTTTTTAGAGATTCTAAATAAGCATGGAAATGCAATGAGCCAAATACACTAATGCCATACTTGCATTGTTAAAATTATTCTTCTGGTTCTCCTCACATACTGGCCACATGTTTTTAAGTACAGATTTTTCTTAGTTAGAAGGATTTTGTGGCTGGTAAAGTACACTTCCTCCCCCACCCTCTCACCAATTTAATATTTATTTAATATTTAGGAAGGAGATAAGGACTATCTTTAACTTGATACATTTTTTGTCACCTAACCTATACAGTCTTGCGATGATATAGATAGAAAATGAGTAGAGTTTGCTTCAGAAAAGGCAATGCTATAAATTTAGTGAATATAAAACCGCAGTTCAGAGGTTGTTTCCAGGTGCTCATCACTTGAAGTAGTTGATTTGTTGTTTATTGTAAATTTAGTCCTAAAATGTGTTTGTTTCATTGTAGTGATGGGAACTGAGGGAGGAAAGAAATCCTGTTTTCCTATAGGAAAATAAGATAGTTTTATTTTATCAGCTAAGCAAGGTAAAACAGTTGCTTTCCTCCATCTCTTATTTTGACACTAAAATATATTAAAGCTCAAACTGACTTTGTCTCCATTATCGTTTCAACACACAGTAGCTAAGATATGTGAAAATGCAAATGTTTGATATTGTGGATTTGGTCTTGCTGATGACCTATCTGCTTCAGCATGCTGTCTTTCAGTTGTCCTTTCTGTTGCTTCTTTTTTTCTGGTAGCTTCAAGGACATTGTGTATCAATTTGATTTTTAACTCTTCCTCCTTCATTTGAAGCATAAACCCTTTACCTGATAGTAAAAAATAGATAGTCTAGTTGCATAAGTGGATAAATGGTCTTAAATTTGAATAGGCTTAACAACCTTACCAAGACTCTCCCCAAACAGAATTTTAAAGATTGTGTCTTCCTGGAAGATATGAAGTCACAGCTTACCCTGAGCAAGTTCAGATACTTTGGAAACAAATTCAAATTGTATGCTGCACATGAAACAAGTTTTTCCCTACACAATTTTCAATTAAAATGAATAATTGCCATAGAAACCTCTGTATCACTTTGTGCACCCAAGTACCTATAATTATATATCTGCCTTTGGAAGAAGCATAGTGTGCAACAATGTAGAACTAGAAGATATGATTTTAAATTAATATAGGTTATTTTATTTTATCTTCACTGGTGGTGCTTCTTAAGGATTCTGAGTGGGCAGTAAACACAGAGACATAAAAATTAATGCAGATATATAACAAAAACGGTGTAGCATGGAAACACAGGGGTGGTTGGTAAAGAGAAGACTGAAAAGAACCTTCAGCTTGCTGTAGCAGCAGTTTCCTCATATTCCCTTTTAGTAGGGAATATAGGTACATATGGAGCAGGATATTGTGTTATGGAGACGTATACAACTGAACAATGGCTGTTGATGTCAAAGGTGTTTAATCTCATCAATATAAAAATGTGCAGACTATAAAAAGGAAGAGAAATGATACCTGGTGTATGCATACCTAACAGTTTTGCTCAGTCAGGCAAGTGTAAGTGTAAAATACCTGCTCTTTACCTTAACAGAGAAGTTTGCAGGCCTGTTGATAGTAAAACAAGTGCTGTGTTGACATTGATCATGATAAGCTTGCCACCAACGGACACTACCAGATTTTGACAAGACATATGCCTGATGCTAATCAAAATGGGTACATGTCCCTTGTGCTTTCTTCAAGCAGTAGCATTTTCATGTCTTACTAAAAAATTCGAAAGCATATTCCAACCTCAGGATTATTCATCCTGAGCAGCAGAGTATGTTTCTTTAGATGACCTTTGATTTTTTACATGTAAGAGTACTTGGCATTTATGTAACTCCCTATCATCTTGAAAGCTTTCAAAGATACTGGTGCACTAGGCAAGGGTTATGAGAGGGCACAGGACTTGCAAAGCTCCCAAGTGCTTGCCTGATAGGCATGCTGTCTCAGGTGAGCTTGTGGAAACATGTTTGGGTATTGCAGCTGCCCATAAGGTTCTGTATTTGCTCCCTCTCAGCAGTGGCACTATTACATTAGAGCTTGCAGGGAAGTTTAGAGACAGGACATGTCTCTAATCAAAACATCATGCCTCTCGGCATACCTAGCTGTACTATCAACTCCATGAAAACAACTTCTAACCTTTTTTCTTTCTCAATATAAAGATATTTAGAGGGAGACTCTGAAATTCACAGTGCACAAGGTGTGGGATTTTAATTACAGTGTCATGTATGTCAGTTTAGGATTCATTAGTGCAGAGAACTTTAATTCTTACAGTAACACTGTCAGAACTAATTGGTGATAGAACTGCCATACAAAAGACTGGCACTGTCAGGCATGAAAATCATGTCTTTCTAATGTTGTAGACATGCAGTTCCTTCCTTCCTAGTTAGCTGTATTTACCCTTTGACTTGGTAAGTCAGACACCAGATACTGAATTTAAGTTTAAACCCAGCTTACAGCACTCTGTGGTGATCCAGCTTCAGAATCTAGTCTACATAAAGAAGCAGAGGCATTTGAGAGTTACAAAATTAATTTGAGAATATTTCTGACTGGGGGGGAAATGGTGGACCTCCTTCCTGCAGGACATTTAATGATTCTAGTAAGCAGTTGAATTTAAGCTGCAGGTATGCATGTAGACAAACAATCCTCAGAAGGAATAGGTTTGTACAAAATGAAAGTCAGAGAAGCAAAGAAAATAGTGTTTCATTTTTCAGTAGTAAGAAAAGTAGAAAATACATACTTCAGTTATGCAGACAGGGAGGCAGACAGGCTGTATTGTTGAGAGGACTGAGCACATTAGCATTTAGGTAATGTGAAATCGGGTAGCAATGATGAATGGAATTATGTCTCCACCTTCACACGCTCTGTTTCCTATTACATAATTGAGTGGAGATTGTATCAGACAGTAAATGATGACCAAGCTTAACTCCATCCTAGGGTGCACATATAAGTTAGAGATTCACTGTTACTTAGAGTTTAATAGAGCCTTTCAATGAGATAATACCTTCTAGTAAACCTATGATGTAGCACAAAAAGCAATGGGAAAAATGCAAGAAAACTATACAAACATTAAAGTATGACTTTAGAGCTGGTAAATCTGGAGGGAAGGTATACAGAGGGACAGGATTTTCTTTTTTTTTCCCTGAGCTGAATAACAATAGCTTATAAATGCCTTATAATATTTGAGAGGTTTCTAGCATTTAAAGAAAAAAATGAAGGAGATAGAAATCTAGTTTTCACAGAGAGCTTTTGATGAAGATCTTTTAGAATAGTTCTTCCAAAATCTGTAGTTGTTTAATTTTTTATGTTGGTCAGATCTGTTGATTTCACAATTATGCTACATGGCTATCAGTAGCTGTCTGACTAGCTCTTATCTTTCCTTGAGGCCCATGGTATGACATATAGGGATAGATAACCTAGGTTAAGTCTTTCAGCTGCAATTTTGGTTCTTACTAATGGGTTCTTACGCTCATTCACTCCCCTACATTGGGGTGGGGGAGAGAATCGGGAGAGAATCGGAAGGGCAAAATTGAGAAAAACTCAGGGATCGAGGTTAAGGCAGTTTAGTAAGTGAAGGGAAAAGAAAGAAAGAAAAAAAAAGTGATGCAAAGGCAATCACTCACCACCTTCCACCAGCAAACCAATGTGAAGCCAGTCCCTAAGCAATCCCTACTTTAGGAAAACAACTCCCAAGTTTTATTGCTGAGCACAGTGCCATATGGTGTGTGGAATATCCCTTTAGTCAGTTGGGGTCAGCTGTCCCAAATGTGTCCCCTCCCAACCTCTAGACCACCCCTAGCCTACTCGCTGGGCATGCAGAGTGAAAAACAGAGGTCTTGATGCTGTGCAAGCACTGCTCAGCGGTAGCCAATGCACGGGTGGTTTATCAACACTGTTTTGGTCATGGATCCAAAACACAACACCATATAGGATGCTATGAAGAAAATTAAATCCATCTGAACCTGACTCAGTACACCTTATGTCTGAGCCATGAGTATGAAATAAGTTTAAATGACTTTGGATAGCAGTTCCTTAGTGCTCAGAGCTAAAAAAGAGATTGTCTTAGGGCTTCTGAGATCAAGAAGTGTCTCACTTGATCCATAAAAACCAAGGTTCCAAAAACAGGTTGCTACTTTTGAAAGCCAGAATGCTTGTGTTCATGAATCTTAAAAAAGATAACATGATAAAAGAGAGCAAGAGTCTGTTAAAATATCTTGACAGTTATTGTCTGTATGAATATGAAAATTACATTTTAAAAATGTATTACAATGCATTAGAATATTATTTCGTTGCAATAAATTAGAACAACTACTCCCACTTACAGCATTTATTTTTTCATAGCGGTATTAAGGGAGTAAATGAGCATATTGCAGAGATGGTTAGAAAGTGTAGGAGTTTGCGTTATATTGTGCTGAAGTGTGGGTATGTGCAGAAATTAAGTTTGCCAGCAGTCAAGCTAAATGGAGAATGAAGCTGATTCATTGGAATATGATAGAGTGAAACAGTAGTTGTGATGACACTGCTAAGATTACTCTGTTATGAGGTTTCATAATGCTCAGACTGGTGGCTATTTATGTTTTAAATGGCAAAGAATCTTCTAAGAAGTGGGAGGTCTTTGGGGATGGGGAATGGAAGTGAAGTTCAAAAAAAAAAAAAAAGGTGGAAAGAAAGTTTTTTTATACCTGACCTTTCTGTGCTAGTTGTTTGCATGGATGAGCAAAACTTCCTGGGGATTCAGAAGAAAATGGACCTATTGCATTAAATTCTGAACCTGTTGTTTTCTTTTAGACAACTCTTAGAGCAAATGATAGCAAGGAACAATTTGAGTGCAGAGAAGGGCAAGTGGGAGAATACGCTCACGATGATAGGCAGTAGATCCAGGAGCAGTAGAGCTCAACATTGTACATCATAAGGAACATGAAGGTAGGTGGAAAAAGACATTTTGCTTTTAATCAGGAACACAGTGAACAGTGTTCCTTAGGGAAAGTGAAGGTTATTTTTTTGAAGAAAATAGGTGACAGGCAAGAGTGCTGATAGTTTTATCACAGCATAGTCAGTACAGTAGAGTCATAGGGATAAGAGAATTACCAGGCGGACCAGAACCTGAATGTTTTGTCATACAAGTGAATGTTAGATTCAAGAAAACTGAACATTGCAAAGAGTAGTTGATATTTGCAGGACTGGTGAAAATTATGCTTCTAAAATGAAAATGGCAGCAGTGAAAAAATTTGAAGTGCAAATATTTAGAAATGACATACGAGGTTATCAAGAAATAGACAATGCTTTAGGATAAAAACATAAAAATATTTATAATTAAAAGGGAAAGGCAGTCACGGAACTTTCAGATATTCCCAGAAGAAAAAGATGTGATATATTGCCTATAGAAATAAGAAAAAATCCAAACCACAAATACAGTCATGACTTTGCATCTGGATGACAAAACTTACGAGGACAAACCAGAAATCACTGAAAACATGAAAATATTTTCATGACACAATGAAGTGCCATGAAGAGACATCTGAGCTAGCACTTAAGTTAGCTAAGATATTGCTGTCAAGTAAGTCCAGCTTCCACAAGATTTCTACAAGCAAAGTAGGTCAACTGAAAAGAAGCAGCTTTTTAGCATGGCCTGTAAATCTGAATGTAGCTTAACACATTTAAAATCTAAGGTTCCACAACACACTGGCTAGTGATACTGGAAACAATCAATCAAAAGCTGACTTTGAAACAGAAGCTGAAATTGAATGCAATATAATCACAGCAGCCCTGGACTAACAGCAGGTGGTACAGTCACTGCTATTCCAGCTCCTTTTAGAAGTGTTAATGTGGAGATTAACTATCAGTCAGCAAATGCTGAAGGAATAAAAACACAGCAGGTCAAGGAGAAATGTAGTCCAAAAGAGTCATTCAACAACATATTTTTAGAGAATTACCCAACTGGATAGAAATCAACTCCAGAGGATACGACTGAAGGACAGTGACTACTGTGTAGGAAAATAGTAAAGGAATAGGAAAAGCCTCTTCTATCAGCATGACACAGAATTCCTATTCTGGATTAACTAAACCTGAGACAACTGGATTCCAAACCCACCCCAGAAGCTGGTTTGATAACATAGTTATACCTGTGGACTTCAGCCCTCTGCCTTCTGAAATTACAGCTTCTCTGAGAAGACAAAGGCTTGCCAGATTGTGTGAGTATTTCCACATTGCTCAGTCAAATATGGTAGAGAAGTCCCAAAGCTATTTGAGATCCAAAATAACAATTCTCCACAATGTTTTATTAGCAGAGCTTAAGAGTTTATTGGCTAGAGGAGATAAATTCTCTCTGAGTTAGAGCTAACTGGCACACAGTGAGTGTGAATGTCTCTGCAGCATGCTTTCCTTCACTTCTATTTTCACACTTAGCAAGAGTGAAGACAGCTTGGATCTTTTTTTCACTGGTAGCATGGATTTGCTTTTCTTAACCTAAAATTGGAGAAGATTCTACTAAAGGCTCACTTTCAGCTGCTCTGTATACTACAGGAAGACTTAATGTTAAAAGACAGGACTTCTTAATGTTTAAAGACTATAGTAAAGCAGAATACAATTTTTCTTTTAAATAGTCAGCCTAAAAAATAAGCTCTTGTTGACTGACACAGTGTGATATAAAGGAATGAAATGGGAAATCCTAATTTTGTTTTGGATAAAGAGTTGCTTGTAAAAAAACAGAACAAAACAACAAACCCAAACCAAGTTATTAAAAATAGGCATATCTACTGTAATTTGTAAAAGATGTGTCCTGAATCTAACTGAAATTTTTACTAACTCCTATATATTACAGCAAGACCCTATCACGTGAATATAAATCTCATTATTTCACCAAGAATAGAATACCTTATTTAAATTTTCATTGATAATGGGAAACAAATTGAAGACAAATTTTACCAGATTTAACATCAGATGTGATGAAGCCAATCCAAAAGCTAGATGATTGTTTTAGAGGAGGATCACAGTATTAAGGTCAAGCAAGCTAGGGACTTGAATATATCCAAAGATTTAAATAAAGGCAGTAAATGTACACTTTCATAGTGCCTGGACCTAAAAATATTGCTATTTTAATTTTGGGGGGTGGAAGGAAAGGATCTACCATTATTAGAAGTGCTCATCTCTCCTTTCTGGCAGAAACTTGTTTAAGGAGCTTTCATTCATGATTGTTTCAGCACAGAAAGTGTAACAAATCATCATGTCCTGGATCTTTAAGGATCTGTGTGCAGAAAAGTAATTGCTGATGAGCTGCTGATATGGGGTGAAAATCCTCAATAACTCAGTGAGAGACTGTGTGATGTTCTGCTGTGAGCCAAAGAAAATAACTTTAAATTGAACAGAAACGAGAACTGAATCAACCTGAATGAGATTACTTTCAGAGGTATGTGCTCTGGGTAAAAGGAGCTTGAGGAAACACAAAACCCAAAAGGTAATTGTGTAAATGAAGAAGAAAAAAACCCCAACAAACCAGTAGCACACAGAGAGTTCAAGGCATGTTAACAGGTATAAATAAATAAAAATAATAATCATAATTAAAAAATGATAATTAAAACCCATGCCTGTAACAGCTAATCTACAGTAACTGACTGATAATTATTGTTATCTATATGTTAATTGTCACATATTAGTAAATTTTCAGAATGCTGAATATAAAATAATTACAAGATTGGGAAGAAAAATAAAGCTTCTGAAATCTAAAATAAAATCAAGATATAAGTTAAATGTGTAGACTCTAACAGAAGTATTTTTTGAAAGAAAAAGACAGATGTGAATTTCCATCATGGAGTCTGAGAAGCAAAGAAGCATTTTTTGTGTGTGGGAGCTGTATTAATCTGGGGCTGCATCCCAAATGCTTTCCAGTTCAGTGAGATATGGGCAAACTGTTGGAACAACCATTATCTTTTCCTTCCTTGAACCTCAACTTAGGTTTTGAAGTAAAGGCCCATTGATCAGTCTGATAAACATTTTAAATGTAACCTGTCACAAGCTATTATTATTTTATTTCTAGCTGTAGCTTTATCATCTTGTAGCAGCCTAAAAGAATAATAACATGCAGCTGCACTGACAGCTCAAATGTATGTTAAATGAAAGCAAAACCAACTTAAATAGATTTTCTCATTATCTAAAATAACATTTAGAGGAAAAAAATATAATGCCATTTTGCTAGATCATTCTCCCCATACAGATTATCTGGTGGTGATTCAGTTTACACCAGTGAACAAAAGCTTTGTTTATAAAATGCACATCACAATGTACAACCTCAGCACATGTGTATTTATTTTACTTTATACAGGGCTTATTTTCCATTCTGGTATTCTTCAGATTTTAGTAGGTTTGCAGCCTTCAAATAAAGCTGGTGTCATCTGTATTTTTCCCATCTTCAATGAAATTATCATGTGTCTCAGTACAAATCTCATCATTTCTATTTTAATACCATGCTTGTGCTGCTTACTAACACAGAGAAAAAAAAAACCAACTGTCTGAATTGAACTATGTTTAATGAATATACAAGCTTGATTGAACTTGCATGAAGCTATGCATACTATGGGTAGGTATTATGTAGAACTAGTACTTACAATACTTGTAAACAATACAAATGAGTGCAGGCAAGGCTTAAAATCTGCCCTATTCAAAGTAAGAAAAAATTCTAATGACTTACAAGGCAATTCATAACCTGTGATTGTGGGGATAGGGTAGTACCCTTAAATCCTTTTTACCCCAGTTACAGATAAAACAAATTGTACCAGCCACTAAAACAGTAGAAAATGTACAGTTGCACTGCTTGTACTAAAATCAAACATTTTTGTTTTGTTTGCTGTTTGAGCAATCGAGTGGTGAGCAAACTCCATTAAAAATTAACATTAAATATATATATGAATAATTCAAACTCTTAATTGTCAAAGGTTACTAAGGAGAATCACAGAACAGTCACATTCCATTTCTTTTAACAGCATGATAGAAAGTTTTTGTATACAATTAATGCAATGATTATCTGAAAATGAGGAATAAGGTCTGAGAAGTAAAGAATTGCCTCTTTTGAGTTCAGCCATGGGGAATTTCTGGAAGATTTACAATTGTATTGGCTCATTGCTAAATCAGATGGCAGAAAGATGCTCTCAGTATGTATTCCTTTCTTTAATGAAAGAGGCGATTAACCCATGCCAAACGCTATCTTTAAAGACTTTTTTCTTCAACTACCTAGCAAAATTTTATTCGATCCGTATTTCTGTACTCTACAGATGCACAGTATGTTCTGCTGATGTGCTTGATAAGAGACATTTTTGATCATTTTTAATTTTTGAAGAATAAATGTTTATTGTAGTCACATCTGCTGAGAAAACCAGAAAGGCATGAAGACAGTGTCAGGACTCTGACAGCTGAGCTCTTGATAAGTCTAGTAGCAACACTTTAAATGCTCCTGTCTCCAGTTGTCTGACCTGCCCCACTGCCAGATGTTAGTTAGAGCCAGTGAAAGCAGCAGCAGAAGGGAATTTGCACTTTGCCCATACAGGAAAATTTGCGTCTGGTTTCCTTCTGAGTCAGTTTCTTTGTTCTGAGTCTGTTATGGGAGTGGTAATTGCTAGTGCTGGGAATAGAGTCCGAGGCTGTTTCTTAAACCACCATTGCTAATTCCATCAAAGCACTTATGCCACAACTCCTAGGCTGCTACAGAATAACTCTACTTTGCAATACTCTGGTCTGCCTGGGGAACTCTCCTGACAGTTCTGATCCACTGGAAAAGTAGAAATGTCAGCTTAAAAAGTCAGACTTGTATCTGCATTAGTCAGAGCTTTCTTAGCAACTGACTCACACATACGGAATTTTCTCCTGGTAGGGATAAACCAGGATTGTGAATGGCTATTTTTTCAGACCTGTTGAAGGCTTTAATTTCTCCTTATTAAGATTTTAAAAAATGCTTAACATTTTCTTTTGCACAATGCTTTGATGCTACCTGGTCAATTTTTTGCATTTCATATGACTCTTCCTGCAGGTGAGCTTCTGTTAGAGTGGGGCTGGGGGGGAGCAATGGAAGGGGAGGCTTATTCCTTCTTTATTTGTCACAGGGTCCAATTTCATACTGAAATTGTTCTTGCACTCCACTGGAAGGATCACCTTAGAGCTGAGGCAAGTAGGAACCTTGAAATTACGCAGCCTGCTGTTACTCTGAGTCAAGAACCTGAGAACTGTCTATGGTGTTCTCATATACCTGTGGCAGCCTCTGTCCACTCGTTCTTACTAAAGCATCTGAGAAACTTCATGGATTAAAATTCCTTGCAGCTGCCAATCCTCCTTATGTGTTTTGCAGGTAAATTTGTTGTTCGCCAGTTGTGAGTTACGCTATAAACAAAATACCAAAGCTTCCGGTGAACTATGTGTGCTTGAACTTTCACCCAGAAGAGGAAAATTATCTGAATTTACATTTGTAAAAGACTTTGAAAACGAAACATCTTTCAGAGTGAAGAACAGAAAGTATTTGAAAAAAGTACCACACTGCTACCTTCTGTATCGGGCATCCTTAGTCA
The DNA here is from genome assembly GCA_013398125.1 of Aegotheles bennettii. NCBI lineage: Eukaryota > Metazoa > Chordata > Aves > Caprimulgiformes > Aegothelidae > Aegotheles > Aegotheles bennettii. The sequence continues at coordinate 499,347 of VZRW01006599.1, forward strand.
TCAAGACATCTTGCCTTTGTTTGTCGTCCAAGTATAGCTGTGTATTCATGATCTGCAAGCTTCTCTACTGAAGCTGTTGAGTGTTAGTAAGAGAATCTTCACTTTTTTCTGAAGTTATCTTACTTCATAACTTAACTGGAGTGAGATTTGAACTTGCTATTTTGAAGGAAATGTAACTAATATTCTTTTCAAAATGCTACATCAAGTATCAAACTTGATTCTTAATTTTCTGAAAAAAACTTCTAGGGAAATTTGCCTGGCATAAACAAAAAACTTTCTTTTCATTTTATATATTTTTTTTTCAGTTCAGCTTTTTATATATGAAATGGAAACTTGTTCTGTCCTGTCACTACAATTAATTTTTATTTTGAAATAGAAAGTGGAAAATGAGGCACTACTACGTCAATTAATTAGTTTCTTTTCTAACGCTTTTGCCAACGTTTTTTTTACTAGTTTGGTTTAGTACACAGCAGTACATCTGCACAAATTACTGATAAAGCATCATTCATTTTTTCTACTCTATTCACTGGCTTCAAATTAAAAACAAAACATTACTTCACACACTCATGACAGATGTGGTGTGCTGGAGCAGTGGAGAGGTCTGCTTCAAGAATCAGGTCCATACGTGTAAGAGTTGACCTAAAACTCTGAATTCCAGTCCCTTGGGAAATAGGAGCAAGGCATGAACCGTGACACGACAGAGCTAAACACCACCAGAACAATCTTGTTTCTTAGAACAGCTTTTCCTCACAAGCATTAACTTTACTATCAGAGCAACATCCAGTTCTCACAAAGGGGAGATGAAGCCAGTGGGTTTGAGAGCTGTGAGCTCAGTTCCCTGCTCATCACAGATCCATTGAGGGCTAGCGCACACTGGTGAAGACCTGTCTGCAGATACTGAAGGGATAGCGCTACAGAGTAATGTGTTGCTAAATAACATTACTTGGTGTTGTGAAAAGGTCTGACAATAGTAAAGCTGAATCATTTCAGATTTTTTTTGTATAGTTTTCTGGTGGGACTCTTTACTAGTAGAAACAGAAGCAGAAAAGATGGCTGCTGCTTCTTCACTGGTTTTTCCTTCTTATTTTCAGAAAGCAGCACTAGCAGGAACACAGAAAGGTACAGTTTACAAGTCCTTTAACTATTTTTTTTCTTTGCTTATGACAAATTAACACCTTAGTCACATCTGTGCTCTAAAACAGGAGGGAAGAAAAACATAAAGTACCTTTGTTTTGATGCCCTGCTCTTTTACTTCTAACCTCTGAGGAAATTAAAGCTACAATATAAAACATGTTGTGGCTTTGTTTAAAATAACTCACAGTTGTAGGGTTAGACTTTCAAAATCCAGCCTGGTTTGAGTATTGAAGTTACCAAGGAGGTGCATACTTTCAGCCATTTGTGGATGAAAGTGTGGTAAGCAGAAAAACATTTTTTACCCAGTCTCGCAAACTACGTCCTTGCTTCATTACTCACATTATTCTCTGTCTGACTGTATTCCAGTTAAAGTGATGTAAGAAGAGTTCATTCAAAACATATTTCTTTCTGTTCTGTCTCTGCTACTTGAGCTAGAGTTCATCACCACAGGATGATGCAGTGCCACATCGACACACAATGCCGAGGCTTGCAATGACAGTCGTAAACGCTTTCCTATCATGCTATGTTTGAACCGCTTCTTTTGAAAACTTATGGAGGAATTCAGAAAAGCTAATGCGACTCAGGTCAGCTTGTGCTATTTCCCAAATTTTTAAGCCTGGATGAGCTTGGATTCATCCTCCAGATCGAAGTGTCCTAAAGTGTATATCATTTCTTTTTCAAAAATGAGAGGATTTACTGTTCAAAAAATGTCAGTCTTGCTGCTGAAGAATTTAAGAGGTGCAGTTCATCTGTGTTTAACAAAATGTGCTGGCAATGGTGTTGTCAATTTGTAACAAAGTTAAGCAGTCTGTTTACAATCTATCAGTGTATTGGAGCTTCCCAAGAGGATGGTTTTCACACTGGTCAGTAATAAACCCATTTTGCTGAAAAAATTGTACCCCTATTAATATAGATTATCTCTTTCAGATATTGACAGAATCTTCCCCTTTCTCCTAAGACAGTCAAATAGCTTATATCTATTTTTATGTTCTCAGACATGGGTGAGAGTAGCAAAGGAAAAGAGCAAATGGCAGTGATCCTTATTCGTTTTATGTACTTTGTAACAAATTTGATCAAGATATTCAAGCAGTCATGTTTTGTAGTGAGTTCCTATTTCTTCTTCTATCTGTTAACTACCAACAATAAACAGGTACATTTTTATGTCAAACTGATCAAGGGACAGCAGATCAGAATCATTCTTCAAGATGTAATAAGGCAATAAGGATTAATTTCTTATTTTAAAATGTGGAAATTACTTTCCTTGTCTGAGAACAGTGTGTCACCCAACCACCCCCACCCCACCCCCCGCCATCACCACCATTTAACTTATGATAAAAAGGGCCTTGCATCTCACTATATGGGTATGACATGAAGGAGGCCTATTAGTAAAGATTTAATAGGCCTGGAATAGAGGGTAATAGAATTTGTATAATTTATGTGGTACTGGCAACAATATAATGTGAAAATCTTCAAAGGTTTTCCCTTCTGTGGTGGTTTGAAATGAGCAGGTATTTTCAAGTCATATTCCTGCAAGGTATATACTGTGGTTTTTTCAGACTTGCTTTTGTGTGTGTGTGTATTTCATCTGAAATGCTGAAAGGAAGATAGATTTTAACCAGTATTCCTAGTGAATGGTTGCATATATGATTACACCATCACTTAACTCATGTTCTTTTCTTCCAAATGCTCCCTCATTAATATTTGAATCAGTTGTCCAGTTCCAACCTATTTGACAGAAAGTGTGAGTATCAAATATGTATAAATTCATTGGGAGTAGAAAAAAGTGATCTAAATTTATTCTGCTACTGCAAGAGAGACAGAATTTTGTTCTTCTCTACTCAAAGAGGCAGAGACTGGGCAGGCAGCTGAGACGGGAATGAGGTAGCTACTCTACTCATGCAGAGCTCCAGACCAGGAGGGTAAGTCCCATTTGTTTCTTGCTCAGCAAGGAAGGATGGAGAAGGAAGCTAAGAATTTTTGTTAAAGGGACAAATTAATTACTGTGGTATAAAAAATGTTTGGTATGACTTCTTAGGAGTTCAGGTTTCAGTGGCTCTTTTCTGAACTACTAACTAAAAATCATGAATCACTCTAAACACTTTCTGTGTTTTCAAGAAATAAAATTATAACAGGTTGAACTCCAGGCTCGGTCTAAGGATAAATATATACCAACAGTTGCCTCATAGACAGGTTTTGTCTGTAATAGGCCCAATCATAATGTGGTGTAGTAAATACAACTCTGTCCACTTCAGTAACATAAACTTGCTTATATAAGGAGTTAATTCGGACCCATGATTCTAGGTGTAATGAAGTTCTGCACCAGGCTGCAGAAGTCTATAGTACACAAACACAAAAATGCTCTGTTTACTGGAGCTCAACTGGAACTTTATTGATCTGCTGTTGAAGTGAACACAAACAAGTGCTCACTGCAAGCCAGTGTTTATTCCCAAGGTAAATAAGAGTTTAAAATCTTGATTCACTGTAAAGAAGAACAAATGGAGAAGAAAACTTTCATTCAGAAATTTTTAGCCATTTCTGAACAGCCTAGGAAAAAAAGATCAATTAAATAACCATGTTGATTATGTAAACTGTGTCTGCAAGTGAAATGGATATTTTGACCATGTAAGGGTGAGCATTTTTATAAAAAAAGAAGTAGATCTGAAAGATTGTGCAAGTAATTAAGATCTCTCCCACTGCTAAAAATTCCTTGGGAGTAAAAATGCAGTAAAGAAGAAAATCAACACCATTCAACAGACTAGCTTACTATTGTATGCTTAAAAACAATGTTTATGAAGAAGTGGAGTAATGTGACATGAAAATCTTCCTTAAGCATGTCAGTAATACAAGATTGCAGCTCTTTGGAATTGAATAATGGGCTTCAGCAGTCGTTTTTTGATGTACTGTACACCAGAGACAGGTAGGGTTTTTTATTGGAACAGGAAGTGGAACTTAAAAGCATTAAAATGAATTATGGAAAACTTTACTTCTCATCTGAGGAGATTGTCTTTGTGAGATTAAAATAACAAAACAAATCTGATAGTTTGCTTGGAATCTGTGCTACATTTAGCTGTGGTATCATGCTTTATAAGAGACTTTTATTTGATCAGTGCATGAATGGAAACCTTGTGATGGTGATTTAGTAGGATGATGGTACTGTTGCAGATTGACTGGGAAGAATTGCCCAAATTGGTTTTAAATCATGATTCCAGAATATGAGTGCCAGAAAATCAGTATTTTGGGTGATATTCATCTACCTGAGATCCTGACTATAACCCTTCCTACAGGAGCTACAAGATCTATTTTTAGTTAAACAAAAAGCTTTTAAAGTGCTTTAGAATCTTTTGACAAAAAGTACTTATATGTTCATTTTCATTATATGAACATCTAGTTTTGTGAATATCTGTTTTTGTTTGAATTACTTTTATAAAGCTGAGACCATGATATAAAAGATATACAACTACATAGGGGAAATACAAGTGCCTTAAGCTCAATGCAGACAGACCCACTTCACTATTTACCACCAAGGCTTTTTAAAAGAAAAAAATATTCTGGCAGTTGGCCATACTTTAAATGGTGCTTGACATCAGGAATTGAGTTTTGCATCCTAATTCTAAAACAAACTGACTCCTAGATGTTAATTATTTGCCCGAGGCAATGAGTTTCAAAGTTAGGATGAAAACACCAGGAGTCTCTGGCTTCTAAGTACCCTGTTAGACAAGGTATTCTGCTAAATGTCAAACACTAGTTTATAAAAGTAACTGATATAACAATAATAGTGCATTGTTTTTGATTGATGAGTCATATTTTTATGCAAGACCTAGGAATTACTTATAAAGTTTCTGTATTAAGACCCTTTTTTTCACAGGCAGTTAAACACAGCATGTCAGTCCTTTTGTCTTTTGAGGTAATGACTTGAATCTTATTCTGTAAGTGTCACACGGAGAATAATTATCTTTGCGTTACTATTCAAAAACAGAGTTTGGTTGATTTCTTTTAACTTGACAGCCATGTTTCTTTGGTTCAATAAATGTTATCAGGCATTCTTTGGCTGCTCCTATTGCATCAACTTTAATTAGTTCTTGATTGCTGTTAATTTCACAGCTTTTTCTCCTTAATAAATCGCATCAAAATGCTTTATTTTTTTGTTGCATCAAGTTTAATTAGTTTTGTGCTTTGCTTACTCTGTTTTGCTTGCTCTTTTTAAAAGAACTCCCCCACAGCGTCTTCCTCTGAGTATACCTCTGAGTCACTGATTCTGATGTTGATGATTAAAGGAGATCATAGAACCTCTGATCATTGAACCTGTCTCTTTCCAGAACTGTGAGAGTGCTCCTGTCTCACCAGGGTACACTAATGATTGTGGTGCATGATAGAAAGGTCACCAATGGGCTTTGCATAATGATGCAATTTACAGTGCATTTTTACAGTACATCAGGAGCAGAATTCTTCAGTTCTCATCTAAACAAAGACATGCTGCAAACTTTAACTGCAACATTTCTCCTAAGCAACATGGAACAAAAGCAATGTCATCAGAATGAAAGTCTGTTTCTTTGGTAGGGTAATATGCAAGTGAACTGCTTAGCTAATTTGTGAGTTACAGGCCGACGTCATTGTGCTTACATATAACCAGGTGCTTTTGGGAAGGCCATGTTTTGTGGGGAGAGTTATAGGACACTTCATGAGAAGCACCAATTCCTACCATAACAATCTGGCCCTAAGTAGCTTAAGTTCAAATGCATAAACTTGAAATTATCTTCTTGACATTCTCTAGCTTTTCTGACTCACTTTATAAGTAAAGTTTGGTTCTTTCCAAACTCCATTTAAACCAGTGTATGGTGGAAAAAGGTCATTTTAATTGCTCTTCTGGCATCATCTGGAAGTCTCTGTACTCATTGTTACTCTTTTCACTTTTTCATGGTTTCAGTGGTTTCACATGGTTTCCTGAAAATTTTTGTAGGGCTTGAGATTTTGAGTAATGAGTGTCAGAAAGGTCCTTGAATAACATCAGGAGGTGAGGTTTCGGTATACTGCTTCTCTCTGTAGAAGAAGGTGGGAATTTCAAAGAGTCAAAGAGGCAGAAGCTATATCTGGGAAAAGAACTGGGGAATGAAGAAGGAACATAGATGGCTTCAAAGGAGTTTGGAGCTCATCTTAAAGAACACTACAGGTCAGGAAAAGAGATCGTCTTAATTCGCTTTCAGGTACCTTAGGTTTCAGTAGCAGAATGACTTCTCAGTAAGAAACCATGGGGGTATAACGTGTCTTGGGGGAAACTGGTAATTGCAGAAAAATAATTTCATGCTTAAGGCATTGGGTTAGGAGTTGTGAAATATGGTTTTAATTTCTCTGTCAGTCAAAGGCTTCTTAAGTAACCCTTAGTAAATAAGATGGAGTATCCTTTTCAAAAAATACCAGGGTACTAAGGGAGGAGCGATACCTAAGCAAGTTAAATGTTTAAGAAAGGCTTAAGCAAGACCATAAAATAGCATCTAGTGAATTTTAGATGTCTAGAATTGGATAGGGGGCACATCTTTTTTACTGGACAGCTCACGAGATGGATAGATTTCTACTTCTGTTCATGTCCTGAGGTGCCTCAGCTAAAGCAGCTAAGCCCTACCAGTGTCCAAAGCCAGGTTCAAGTTTTCTGAGTAACCAGTCTCTCGCTGTCATAAACAAACAAGAGCCTTGCACGAGGTATTCAAGGCTTAACCCTGTTTTGTTTTAGTGGGGGCAATGGTAGTACTTAGCCATATTTGTGTAACATTTCCCTTGTTCAAACATTAAATCAGCAATAAAAGCTCAATGACTTAATATTCAATGACTTAATATTCAATGCCATCTTCAATCTAAAGGACTCCAAATTTACATTTTTAATTTCTCAGAGAAGATCCTTGGCCATCAGGTAAAAGCTTGTGAGGGCTTTGATCACATATTTAAGAAAAAGTATGTAACTAGTGCTCTTGCACCTGTTTGTCATGAGATTGTGGTCCATAGAGAATGAATGTTCAGGGTTTTTCATAAGCTTTTATGTGTTTTCAGCATAGACACATGGGTGGGATTATATAGCCATTTAGGAACCCTTACCTCCCTAGATATCTAGGGAGACAGTCTTCAGGTGTTGTTTCCATTTTGGCAAGTAAGCACTTTTGGAAATATGATCATCAATCCCTCTCAGCGTCTGTATGCTGCCTATGGGTTTGGAAGATGTAAGTTCTCCCTTCCCCTATCTTTTTGCCTTATGTATTTAGTACACCTTTAAGGGCAGGGTCTCTTCAACTTTGTTAGTGTACAGTGACTCCAAATTAAATGCTTTATTCAAGGGGAAAGTGTGTAGTATATTGGATAACCTTTAGCAAATTTAATAATATTGGTTTGCTTCCCTATCAAAGTTCTTTCAGAGTTTCTGTAGCTAGAGTCAGAAGATAAATTCTTTATTTCACACACAAGACTTTATAAGTAACCTTATTTTCTTGTGAATTTATGAGTTTCCATCATAGTCTTTCCCTTAGCAACAACCACGTATAAAATTATTGCCACTGTTTTAGATTGCTGTCTTGTTCTGAACAATACCTGCCTTTTCCTAATATCTAATATTTAAAGTATAGAACCACTATTCTGAAAATCATACTATTACCATAAAATTTAGTTAACTTCTTGTAGCTTCTAGAGTCCAAGAGCATTTTGTAACAGACATTTGTCTTAAAAATGAACAGATTGTTCACGGTAGCTTTCAGTAGATGTCTAGCAACAGTCGTATGAATCAAGTGAGGAGGTAATCAGACATGTGGGAGCGACCTCCACGGTTCTTGATAGCAGTCTAGGTTCTTTCAGAGGTAGTTGTAGGAAAAAATTGACAATAAAAAACAGTAAAAAAAAAAGCACATTATGTACTCAGTGTTTAAAGTTCCTTCTCAGAATTCTAATTCCAGGTTGCTAACTCCTAATGTGTCCTGATGCCACATAGGCATTACTTATTGATGGTTTCTCTATCATAGCCTTTTTGAAACATGTTCACTTTCCATCAGTATGATTTCCAGGGTCAGTCACAGCACTTTTTACTCTGTTTTTTAACCCTTCCTTGTTAAATGGGACTATTTGCCCATGGCAGCGATAGAACAAAAGGGAATGGCCTCAAGTTGCACCAGGGGAAGTTCAGGCTGGATATTAGGAAAATTTTTTTATTAAAAGGGTGGTCAAACATTGGAACAGGCTACCCAAGGAAATTGTAGAGTCATCGTCCCTGGAGGTATTAAAAAAACATTTGGATGTGGGGACATGGTTTAGTGGTGGACTTGGCAGTTCATGGCTGATGGTCGGGCTTGATGATCTTGAAGGTCTTCTTCCAACTGGAGTGATTCTATGATTCTATGACTAGTCACAGCATGCTGTCTTTTTGTGAGAGGGTATTTTGGCTGTTTGTTTCACAAATTCTCTTTTGTTAGTGAAATTGAGTAAATAATTTGTAACTATTTTAATGCAGCATTTGATAAACTTATTAATTGCAATACTTAATTTCTGTACAAAGGATAAACAAGGGTGCAGAGTACTAAAATAAAAGGAGGGACAAATACAAAATATTCCTATTTTATCTATATTTAGAAGCAAAAATTTCCATTAATACAATGGCTGCTGCTTTTGAAAGTCGTAATGAGCCAAGCAGGTTTTATTGATGAGAACATAAAGTTTTTTAAAGTTTTTACAAAAATTAAAAACATCTTTCCTGAATGATTCAGGGGCCAGTATTTTCAACTGAGGTACATTAGTGCTATTCATACAATGGAAAGAATAAAGTTTTGAAAAAGCCTATAGAATAGACTTCATTTTTAATCTCAGTCAGCTGGGAAGCAGATGTTTTTGATGGCTATTTAATGGCAGTGGATAAGGTCTAAGCCAGCTGTGTCAGCCTTTGTAGTCACATCATGCAAACATTTACTCATATGGATGGTATCTTGTTATCACTGTAAGAACAGGAAAATGGCCACATAAACTTGAAATATTGAAGTTCCAGAAAAAAAAACCCTACCATAGATTATAACTGAGTCACAAAATCCTTCATAGCCCCAGGGCAATAGTCTTATGTCACTGTAGCAGAGATTTGCCTACTTTTAGTGCATATTAATCTTGAAAGTGACAACACTCATCACATTTATGACAAAATAACTTAATAAAAGTGGAAAAAACTATAAACAACACTCAGTAAAGCTAAGCAATATTATTATAACAAATTAAAATTTGGATAGTAAACTTCTCAAATATTCTTTGTGAGTTGTAATTCTTTCTTGTATCTACTTTAGTAAGCTTTAGTAACAAATCTTAAGGAAATGCATACCATAAGAAAAGAAAATGATCCATTTAATTATGAAGCTTTCATTCACTTAAAATATTAATGAAGGTAAGAATATTATTCTGTTTATATGACTTACTGGAAAATTACAGCAGTGATTCATTCACTAGACAAGAAAAGCTTTATTATCTCTAAACTGTTGGTACAAAATGTGAATGTTATGTAAGAGGAAGCAGATAAGAAACAAAAATGAAGTTTCTTTTGATACTTTTTCTAAAAAGAAAACAGTTGAGAGGGAAATGTGCATAAACTTAGTGTATTCTAGCCTTATTTGAGCTGACAATCGAGGAAAATTCAGAATTCAAGAACTGTAATTGAAAATGAGCTGGGATTTTATAAGCTTAAATTCTCAGGACTAAGGTATAAACATGTAATCCTATTGGTGGATACAGCTTCCCTTGCAACTACCCTATGAGCCTGTCCAAAGAATTATTTTAAAATTAGAATTTAACCATGAATTTTTGAAGTACCTATAGGGTCATTTAGGCCTCTTCTATAAACATCAACTCTTTATTTTGTAAAATGCATTAAAAATATTGACATTATTTAAGTTATTAAAATGAATAACACCATATGATGAATGAATATATAGCATATTTTTTAAAAAATATTTAATTATAATATTAGTATGACCCGTATGGTTCACTTAATAACTGTTGTTATCAATCACAGAGACTTAAGGCAATGTAAGGCAACAACGTTTTCCACATGGCAATAACTGCTTTCCGTGGCAGAAGAGGAAAAGATTGCAATTAAATAGTTTGTGAACTCAGGGAAAGACTGGAACAGAGTCCAGCAGTGTGGTATAAAGCTTAAGCAATACTCTTAATTCTCAGTTCCAACCAACTTCCAAATTTGAGATGATTTGCCATCTACCAGTCTTGGATAGGTGAAAGAACAACTGTTGTATGATATCCTTTAATTTTTATGAAGAGTTGATAGAGTGAAAAATGGCAGCAAGAATATCAGTAAAGAAAACAAAATCTGAATACTGCTACTGTGTGTCAGAATAGACTGCAAATATGACAATAATCTGGATATTTAAAATGTAGCCTAAGGCACAAACCTACATGAAGTTTTCATTATCACATATTTAAAGGTACTAAAATATTACTGTCAATCAGTTTAAGAATACTGTGAAGTTGAGTTAAAAAGACAGTTAAGCCTCTCGAAACCACTTAGGAAAGAAACCCTTCCCAAGATTAACACTTCTAGAGACAGAAACCCTTGTTACCCACAGCTTTTACTTGTGGAGTTTAACAAGGTCACAATCTACTTACAGAAACAGCTAGTAGGACATTTCTCCTTTTAATAGTTTCTGTTATAATTTTTACTCTTAACAGAGATGGTACTTTCCATCGTGGCAGCACATAAAGTAACATACAAGGATAAAAAAACAAAACCAAAAAATACTGAAAAGGACCCACAGATGAAAATGAAGTGGCTAGGTTTATCAGAAGTTTAATAAGCTTTTTTGCAGTAGAAAATGTTGAGGATTATTTTATTCATAACTGCATTCTAGCACCTTCAACCAGCCCACGTTATGCTCCAAGCCAAAACAAAGACTGTAATCCCCTTCAAAGACTTGATTCATTTGAAATAACAGTTGTAGAAGCAAATCCTATAGGTCCTGCTGACACTTAGTAGGAGGACCAAATACTGAAACTGTGGAAGAAGAGAATTTATTTTAAAAGCCTGCTCTAATTCATTACTTTTTAAATGAGTATTGGCATACTTTTCAATGGTGGACATTGGTATTTTCATCCACGCTGATGCCGCAAACTTAGCTAAGCATCAATGCTGCCCCTTTCTGCTTTGGCTTCCTACCCCTTTGACTGCCTTATATATCCAAATCTTGTTTCCTCTATCTTATTCAACATCCTCTTGAAATTCAAATCTGCAAAATTTCTTGCCAGGTGAAAAAGGGTATTTGTCAACATAAGAAGGAAATACATAACACATGTTTGAGTTTACTGAACTGTCATCTCCTATGGACTAACTTCTAGAGATCCCAGGAATGAATCCCATAAATCAACTGGAAATATCCGGTGTTTGTGCCAGCACAGAACCCTGACATCTTGGAAGTTACTGATGTTTAATCAGTTCCTGACCACGGACATAGCTAAATTATACCGTATCAAACTCTCCCATGAAACACTGTGGAATATGAGCATTTGCCCATCTCCTTTACACTCTGCATCCCCGAGCGCACTAACATGTTAGTTAACAGATAACATGTACTGGTTTAGAGGAAGGATATGACTAGCGCCTCAATATTTTATTTATTTATTTATTTATTTATTTTGACAAGGAGCAGCACTGCAGCATTGATGTTTGGTGAAAATTTAAGAACTACAAGTAAACACAGATTGCAGCCGTGAAAATCTAAAATGCAAGAACTGACCTGAGGCTGGGGACTGCTGCTGCCACAGATTTGGTTGAATGAGCTATCATTTGACCCTAAAGCAACTGTCCAGCCAAACATATTGAAGAATGGATGACAACAGCTATTTCAGCAGTATTTGCAGAGACAAGAACACAGCAAGAGTCAATAGTGAAAGTCATAAAAAAAGCTAAATTTTCCATTACAAAAAAAAACCAAGAAAAGCTTTCTGGTGCTGTTTGTGCAAGAAATGTGTATAATGCCAAGGCTTAGAAGTGGAGGGGGGAAAAAAAAATCCACATATTATGACTGTTCAAAGTAAAAAGGATGCTGTTATAACCCCCAGAAACAGCCTTCAGAAAAATAAGCACATCTTTGTTTTTGTAAATACTTTTGTCACTGTATTTACAGTTTATTTGAGTATTTGTTATCTCAAGTTTATTTGAGTATTATTTATCTCAAGATATGGACCTGTTGGAGTCAGTGCAGAGAAGTGATACAAAAATGATCAGAGTGATGGAACCTCCTGTGAAGGGTAGATTTAGAGGAGGGTAGATTTAGACTAGCTATAAGGGATATTTTGTATTTGTCCCTCCTTTTATTTTAGTACTCTGCACCCTTGTTTATCCTTTGTACATAAATTAAGTGTGCTTCTAACATCTGGGTATCCAAAACTTAGATACAGTTACAGTTTTGCAGAAAAACATTCCAATTGAACATAGATTCAGGTATTCTACCTTCCTAATAAATACTCAAACAGTCCAGTATTAATTTCAAAGATTTCCTTTTCAAAGATAGCTCTGCAAATATCTTAACCCTTTTTGTCTACTGTTTAAAAGGTCCCCACAATGCTGCTTAACAGGAGAGTGAAAATAACGTTTAAACGAGCATTGCCAAAATGAAGACACCAGCTCATGTGTCACCACGTCCTGTGCAAATAAGGGCTGTTGCAGCACATTCTGAAAGTCAGTTTTGATCAAAGGCAAGGACAACTGCAGAATTAAAAACCAAGCATGGAAACCATTTTCTCTTCATTTTTGCCTGTACTGCACTGAGTAGTTTCCAGCTCAATCAATTCTGCTTATCCCAGCCTTGTGTGGAAAGGTGCACTGTATCAGCTGTCTGCATCCCAGGAAATTCAGAGCTATGTGGCTCAAAACTACATCTTATCTCCTGTCTGGAACTAGCAAACAGCCAAGAAGATCCCTGAACAGTTATGTGCAGTTTTGTCAGTATTATTCTTCTCTTGGGGTATGAGGCAGCATAGTATGTTTGTTGTAATCTTGGATTAGGATTTTCAAGTAAATCAACTGCAAATTTATTCTAAATCAGCATAATACTGATGCCTTTTAAAACTCTTTAAAAACATATGTCTCAAAACTTTGTAGCATAGAATAGCTGGCCTAAGTAAATTTGGCAAACTACGCTGCACAAGAATAAATAAAAAACATCCCTTTATATTGTTTCTCCACAATCTCTTTGACTGTCATCTTCAAGAATACAAGGTTGCTAAGCCCCCTCCATTCAAGGAGCAGGTGCAATCCTTGTGACATTATCCCGGTGTTCCTCTAAATGTACAGCACTTACCTCAGTTCTGCCTGCCTGAAGATACAAAGACAAGAGCTATACATTCAGGCCCTCTTCCAACAAACAGGTAAGGCACTTTGCAGCAGTAGTTAGATTAGGCAAGATACTAAGGATTTACTGAATGCCGTGCATGTAAAATGCCACTATCCTTGCTTCTCACCCACCTTCCTTAGGGAAATATAGATCCATTGATTGATAGGTATGTTGAATGAAAATGGGGCTCTGTATGAGAGAGCATCTGAGGTAGAAAGTATTTGTGTAAAATTACCTTCTCATTGCCTCAGAGAAATAAGCCATTAAACAGTAGCCAACTGAAATTGTAATTGATAAACAGCTTAGCTAGTGAGCTCTCCTAATCTGTGCGAAACAATAAAAGGCACGTGCTCTTTTATACTCCTTTTATTTTGGAAGCCTATCTGCAGTAGTTATTCTAATTTTTATAAAGGCTAAGGAGAAAATGATGAGAGCATATGCACACATTTTTTCCTTCACAGTTGTTAATAGCAAATACAGGAGCCACAGTACGTATAAATACATAAAAGTCACGGGTCCATACTTTGTAATTCTCAGTGCAGTAAAACAGCGTGGTTGTACAGTTTATGGGGCACAACAGTAGCAAGTTTTCCAAATATCTTGCATCAGTGGTGTGCTATGTATTCCTGGGCCATACCTAGGCAAACGTTTTGAGATAAGGACCAAAGATCCAAGTTACTTGCTAAAGGGAAGCTATGAAACTGACTGTAAGCTTCTTCACCCCAACCATCATGGTCTTCCCCAGCGCATAAGCTGTTCGTTTAGAGTACTTGTGTGAAAGGGGATTTCTCACATAGAAATTATATTTAGGGAAAACAAAAATAATTCATTCTTTCTCTTCCCACCTTGTGGAGCACTTCATGTAAGAGAATGAGGAGATGCTAACATGTGCATCAAGTGTCACCCCTATTTCAGTTCTCCTGTCTGCTTGATACATAATACTGATCATTATAGAAGCCATTAGGGAAAGAGTTGAATGTGTCGAGATGGACTTTTTCATCATCTTCTTTCACTTGGCAATGTGAAGCATGAATGCTCGATGCCCAAGTGTGTCATTCATTTGACAGTTTTTGCTGACATAGAATGAATCAAGGCTATTTCTTCATAAAAGGATTTTAGAGACAGCAGTTCATTCAGTGTTCTGTGGTTCTGATGTTTTCTTTAGTCACATCTAAGGCTAGCCCTCATTCCTGTATTTGTTTAATAGATGCTTGTAATAGCCCATTCCGGAGTCAGATGGAGATTGCTGTGACCATATTCTGTATGGCTTGAGGCAGCTACATGTTTCATCTGAGAGAATGACTAAGTATTGATTCTCAACCCCATCTTATTCTCATGGATTATACTGTTAGTCTGGTGATGACTTTAAGAGCCTTAGGCAAAAGGAAAAGGTGTAGTATATGGAATAATTTTCTTTGATGATCTTAGGCAAACTGTGGCATAAGATGAGGCTAGGCAAAGGCAAGAACATATGCTATCTAACAGGTTTGGTGAGACTGAAGACTTTGCCCACATGAACATAACATTTTTATATTCAGATAAAAGATAATGAATCTCTTTCTTCATTGAAGGTTACCTCCTCTTTGATTCAAGATTGTTCTTTTTTTAGATATAGTTTCCTAGTATTTTATTCAGTTTAATTTTGAAAGCTACCCACAAAGCATCATCTGCCATTTTTTGTACAGAGACTATTCCATTGTCAAACTCACTTTGCTTTTAGGAAAACATCTATTCTTAGTAATTTGCCCAAGAAAATGGTCCTCATTTTAGCTATGATTAGCTAAAACAAAGAACTGGCATATAGATACAGATATAGTTACAGTGAGAGAGATATTACCAGCTGGTCATTTCATACAATCTCAGTGTCATCAGCCAAAAGACATCCATTATCACACATAATGTCTTATATGTTTTGAAATGTTAGGAAGCAGACCAAAGGATCAGCTGAAAGGCATCACTTTGGTAGAGGGCCTGCTGAGCCCCTTATTCCTTATACAAATGTGGATACAAGCAAATGTTTGAAAGGAATTAATATGAATCAAGTGTTTATTTTTACTCTAATAGAGGAAGTCTAATTTATTTCTGATTAAATTATGCATGATTGAGTCAATGAGGACAATCTGATATGATTGGGACAGAATATTTCAAAGATAGTGTGTTGTGGTGCAAGATTTTGTTTTCATATACTCAATATGTTCCAGTAAATTGAAGGTCTCATTTGTTAATAAGAGTTTTATAAATAAAAGAATATGCTAGGGCTTATTTATGGCTTTGTTACAGAGAATGCTTTTTGTCTTGTTTTAAATGTACTAAAACTTTATGAAGAAACAAAAAGGATAATTTGACAGAACATGCTGTTTTTATGACATGATATGATTGCATAACAATCATAGAACAGGAAGAACAAATTAAATTACTAGAATAAGTATCATCAGAAATAGCAAACTTGTCAATTCTCTTAAGATTTTGAGTATCTTAAAAAAGACTGAAAAAAAAGTTGAATGTAAGAGAGAACTGGGATTTTGCCTCCCACAGTTATTTTGCACTCAGATGGAACTGTAGATTCATCGCACTAACAAAATGATTATCATTAGAGAAACAGATAATAGTCAAAAGCCTGTAGTCAAAAAAAAACCAAAACAAACAACAACAAATGGTTCTGTAAACTGATTAATAAACCAATTTTTTCATTATTTTCTAGATTAAATGTGTATTGTAGAATTGTACCTCCGAGATAATGTTATTAAAAAAACAGAACAAAAACCAGAGGGACCTAGACAAGCTTGAGAAGTGGGCCCAGGGTAACCTCATGAAGTTCAACAAGAAGTGCAAGGTCCTGCACTTAGATTGCATCAACCCTTGGTATCAACACCGGCAGAGGGATCAAGGGATTGAAAACAGCCCTGTTGAGAAGGACTTGGGTCTACTGGTAGATGAAAGGCTGGACGTGAGCTGGCAATGTGCCCTCACAGCCCAGAAGGTTAACCGTAGCTGCATCAAGAGATGTGACCAGCAGATTGAGGGAGGTGATTCTACCCCTCTACTCTGCTCTGGTAAGATCTCTCCTGGACTACTGCGTCCAGCTCTGAAGGTCTCAGCACAAGAACATGGACCTGTTGGAACAAGTCCAGATTAGGGCCACCAAAATGATCAGAAGGCTGTAACACCTCTCCTGTAAGTAAAGGCTGAGAGAGTTGGGGCTGTTCAGTCTGGAGAAGAGAAGGCTCCCAGCAGACCTCTTTGCCACCTTTTAGTACCTAAAGGGGGCCTACAAGAAAGACGGGGACAGGCTTTTTAGCAGAGCCTGTTGTGATAGGACGAGGGGTAATGGTTTTAAACTAAAGGAGGGCAGACTTAGGTTAGGCATAAGGAAGAAGTTTTTCACCATGAAGGTGGTGAAACACTGGCACAGGTTGCCCAGAGAGGTGGTGGATTCCCCATCCCTGGAGATATTCAAGGCCAGGTTAGATGGGGCCCTGCGCAAAGTGGTCTAGTGGAGGATGTTCCTGTGCATGGCAGGGGAGTTGGACTAGATGAAGGTCCCTTCCAACTCAGGCTATTCTGTGATTCTGTGAAAACCCTGCTACTTTATATAAAAATATTAAATCACATAACAGAATTACTTGCTACTCAATTTTTTCATGTCTACGTGAGGTCAGTTCCATGTATACAAAACTGTTCAGGTACAAAACGAACAGCTTAGAACAAAAGTGTATTTTTGGAGGAGAAAGGAAGGGAGGACAGGAGAAAAAACAGGAAGGAGAAGTACAAAAGTGAGAAAAGGTTCATTAAAATACCTGACACACAATGATTTGCTGCTCTTCTCATTGCCAAATAAGTAGTTGTTGGCTTTTGCAAATTCTGAAAATGAAGTGGCTTTAGGAAACTATTTTTTGAAGTAATAGTATCTAAAGCTCTTTAAAGAGGAAATTCAGCATTAACACAGACCTACCAGTCACATGCTCTTGCATGGAGCAGGAGAATGGCTATCTTCCCTCACTGTGCTATCACTACGTCCACATCTCATGCAGTCAGCATGGCTCTGAATCTATTGCTCCATAATGTTCCTATGTCATACAAGAAGAGATTTGATTATGATCTGAGACCATGGACTTTAAATTCCAGCTGGTTGGTTGGTTGTTAGTGAGTGTTGCCATTAATTTGTATTTTCAATATAAGTATTGAAATAAAGGGGAAACAAGCATGTGAAAGTATGAGGAGGAAGAGACAGGGGAGCTGAGATATGACAGGTTATACATTCTTCAGATGTGTTTAATATTTAATGCAAGTGTCTTAGAAAGCATACGGAGTAATTTGCTATTTAGTTCCCTTCATGTTATTTTATCTCTTATTACTTAATGTCACTCTAGTGTGTTCAAATAGTTTACAATTTATTTAAGAGTGTATATAAGCCATGGCCATCATTGTGTTGGGTACAACTGTACAAAGGAGTTTACAAACCTTGTAATGATTAGTAAAAAAAAAAAAGGCTAATGAAATAATACACAGTATAATTAGATTCGGGAAGCACAATTGAATAATTACCTTGTTACTACGGAAAGAAAAATGGGATCTGAACCCAGATTAGGTCTGATTCCTTCTCCCTCTAAATTCAGACTTCCTCCTTAGAAGGCATGGTAGCTTCGCTCCTGCTGTGTACTTTAGCACACCGTAACAATACACAGACATAAAAGAAGATAAAGGGAAAACAAAAGAAATAAAAGAAGTAGAATATAATGAAGAGACAGCATAGAGAACCAGACTAGTAGAACTCTCTAAAACAAAGTGCATTTATCAAGTACAGTAACATAAGAAAGGAAAAGAGAATGAAAACATAAGACGGGAAAATAGTATGTGGAAAGGAATCTTGAAACAACAGAAATAATCATAAAATTTTTTGGGCTTGATTTATCAAATCTGAAATGGTGTGCAAGCCACAAAAGCAAAGTAAAAGCAGCAGCATCATTATTCAAGGAGAAAGTAGTTTGTAAGCTTCTGAGCAGCATAAATTGAATTGAAATAGAGCTACGCTAAGATTATTGATGAAGGATTTTATGTCACTAACTTCCTATTCAGTGAAAGTAATAAAGACTCATACAACTCTGAGATGTGTTTTGAAGAATATTTTTAGCAAAATCAGTGCTGCCAATACTTAATGTGAACTATGGACATCATGATATTAACTGCAAGAAAACAAGTTCTTCTGAGTACACCTACAAGTACTTAAGGTTTTTTTATGTATTTATATGCCCATCTGAGAGATTGCATGTCTACCGTGCCTTTTAGAAGATAATGTCATGTTTACTATCAGTTTTCTCTCCTGAGCAGGTACTGCCTGCTTCAGTGGCCCTGCAAATTTACATCACACAGGTCTCCATCTTAGGTACAAACTAACTATATCTTGCAAATTCTTTGTCCATCAGGTAATCTAATTACAACTCATTAACACAATGATCTCATCCTAACCTTAGTAAAAAAGAGTCTTATCAATATGTTTTTCACTTCCTTTTGGCTCAAGAAAGGAGAACAGGATTTTGGCAGTTAAATGAAGAGCTGTGTAGGGTCCCATAAGTGTAATTTCTAGTTAAATGGCTACATGGCTCATCTCTGCTTCTCTGTGAGCTAGGCTACTTTAGGATAAGAAAAGGAAAATCATGCACAAAGCTACTTGCCATGGTGCTGGTACGACCAGGGATCTGCTATGAGTTAAACTGTGACACACTTGGACCAAAGGCTTCCACAGGCAGGAATTGCCTCATAATTATTTGCAGCAGGACTTACTGCCAATTAAGATGCTTCTCAGTGTGAATAATAGTGACAGATGTGGTCTCGATTGAAAAAGTGTTTCACTGTAAATCTCTAGTGTTAGTTTTAGAGGGCTCTCACTGATCCGCCTCTTCCACCAGATCTAATAGTGCAGAGTAAAAAGACATCTGTGAAAACAGTCCTAATTCTAGAATTGTTACAGTAGGTAACTTGCCTATGCCTGATAGAAATTTTAAAAAACACAACCATGATACTGCTACAGTATAGCAGCAATCAGCTCTGTCTGCTCATGTCAGGTCAATATGAGACCTGTCTGCTATTTCACAGAACAGTTTTCCATTTGAAAAGTAATTAAGTTTATCTATGATGTATATTCCCTGTGCCAAACAATCTTTTATGGTGCATTGATGCAGGTATTCTGATTAACAAGAACATCACAAAACCATCACAAAAAAATAGAAAATCATTTCTGTTTTATTTTTCTGCATATGAACTTCAAAGCCACATTTTATTCTATGCTATAAAAGCTTATTTGAAGAACTACAACTCCCAATATGATCTGTAAAGATAATGGGCACAGGAAAACTACTTAAATCTAGAATAAATATTGCAATAGATGAATGATACAGACTGATCAAATATTTAGGCAATCAATGGTCCTGTAAATCGTTACTATGAATTTTGATGCACTCTTGCTAGTCCTGCTGGACAAATGATTATTATCTGCTTTATAATGGCACAGTACCGTGTCTGAAGGATAAAAAGTTTCCTTAACATTGAGGTTACAGCTTATTAATTACAAGAGTAAAACAATTCTCTGCTTTGTGAGGGCTTTTTACAACAATCAACTTGGAAATTTCCCACAGCCAATTTCAGCATTGCTGTGTTAGGGAAACAAAAACCTAGTAAGAAGTCTTGAAAAATACCTGTATCTCAGTCAGTAGGCAAAGATACTGACTGAGACATGCAGCCAAACAGAGTACAGTGCAGAACTACCAGCATAGGTCCCCAGAGTGCTATAGCCATGTGACTGAGCTTACATTACTGCTGCTGGGCCCAGCTAATGCAGCTGGACTGGTTTCAGATACCTCTGCACTATAACATTAGATGCATGCTAGGTCTGATGTTCCTGTTGTGGTGCTATCTTGTGTGGTGCTATCTTGTGTGCTGCAGAATCACCTTTTGTGGTGACTATACTGCTATTCCTTATTATAATGTAAGCTTTGTGGTGCTTTACTTTGGGACTATTCAAAGGGTCATTAATTCGAGCAGTGACTACCAAGTAGTGCACTTGCACATAGAAGCACATATTCATTGTGTATTATATCCTGTTTACACTTCAGTTCTGGATACAGCTTGACCTAGCTTTGTTTTTAGTTCAGCCTCATACGTTGGCAATCAACTCTGCTCAGTGAGATTCCACATTTGCAATGGGTGTCCTCCATGTGTGTCCATGGGGGTTCATGAGATGGTACGTGCTTTGGCCAGATAAGAAAGTCTACAGTGATAAACTGCTTCTCAGGTGATGTGCCTTCAGAGACACCACCCTCTCATCATATTGAGGATTTCACATGCAAAGTATGCCTAAATTAAGATGCAAACTCTTCTCTGGGACTGTGCGTATAGGAGATGTTGCTGTTGTGGCTGGGGGGCAGAGGATGGCTGTTCCATAGAGTACAGCTGGCTTACTCAGGTTTGACAACATCATAAAAATCTATAGCAGTTGCAGTATATACCTATAGTCAGGCATGGACCATTGAAAAATGGAATATAGGTGTCTAGATTTTCCCCAAGGAACTCTGGGCTGTGAAACCTACTCCTAACTTTTATTAGAAAAAATACAGATTTACAGATCTTTAAAATATGCTAAATTGTATTTTGTCTTCCATCTTTGTATTTTGACCTGTGAGAAAATAAGATATAGAGCTCTGTGATGGTTGTGATGCTATAGATTTTTTTTCTACTTAGAGTCTGGTATTGCTAGTTTATTTGATGTAAAATGTAGAAGGTTATTAATGATACTGTAGTTTTAACAATTGAATTAAGAATGTCACGTATTTTCCTGAATATAATGATAAGTTACGTTCTTTATCTTTTTCCTCTGAATGCTTTACATATTGTTGAACTCAGTATCTGTGCTGCTAGTAACTGTCATCTGCATTTCTGAAATAGGAGTAGAAGGTAAAAAACTTTACCTGATTTATCAAAGACTAAGAAGAGACTGGTATAAATTCTGAGATAATCATCTACAATTCCTGCCTCCTAGGCATTTTGTTCATGTCTCATTTTTCCCAGTCTTTTAGTCCAGCTAAGAGCTATTCTCTTCCTAGTACCAGTGTTTGTTTCAGGGTGTTGCATGTGGCTGTGTTAATATGATTTCCATTTTTACTATCGTAAAGATGTAAGGATGTTGCTTTAGCACAACACTTAAAACTTTGAGGTAGAAACTTAACTGATCCAATGTAATCTGAGAATCTGTTTACCATGAAGAATGTGTTAGACCAGGAATTATATCTGAGCAGTTCTGACCAAGTGCTTTTTTTCATCATTACTTTGGTCAAGATCATCCTCTTTGGTAGTCAGAATAAAACTACTTTGACAGGAGGCTGACATCAGGGTTTAAAGAACATAGTGCTTTCAGGCTGTCTTGTAATGTTTTTAGGCTGCCCTTGAAACCATAAATTTGCTTAAATGCCTCCGCTTAATTGTTGCTGAGTTTCACTACAGAGTCTGGCGTGGAGGTTAATGACTTGGTGTTGTGGCTGTATATTTAAATGACAGTAAACGTATCATGTTACTACTTCAAATATTTCATACTGAAACAATGCAATGTTATCAGATTATTTTTATTGTACTCTTAACAATAGCAAGAAGTCTCTATTTTCTGAACAAAAAATGCACACATAATGAGGGCAGATTTTCATATTAAAATGTAGTGATTTCTATATAACATTTCTAGGGTGTGCTTGTAAAAGATACTAATCTCTTTAAGAAGGCTAACAGCTATATTGTGGTAAGGAGGAGCAGTTCAGCTAATCGGCACTTTAGCAAATTAAAAACCTCTCGATTCCAGTCATGTATTTCATTCACATATTTTACTATTATCCTGCCCCAAGGAAGACAAGATGGCTGAAACATTGGCAGATTCCTGCACCTGAAATAACAATAAAATACCCTGTTATCACTGGAAACGTGGGTGGAGTGCAGGGCTAAGGGATGGAGGAAGAGTTACCTGCTGCTTTTACTAGCTAGACAGGTTTTCCATATTACTGAAGTAATAAGACATGATAGGGTATGCATTTCTGAGCTTCGGGGAGATTCAGGTACTGAGACGTGATACCAAAGACAAATAACTTCAACAGCTTGGAATAATGTGCCTGTAGCACAGTGGTGCACGCTTACACATCTCATTAATACATATATAACTGAATTGTAATGCAGTTGCAATACAGGAAAGAGAGGGGTGTTTTCTGATTATTCGTCACATGATGAATTATTGTGCCTACATTGATCAGTGTTAAATATACTGCCAAAGCTCAACTTTAAAGCACAAGGATTTGTTGAAACATGGAAAATATATTTGTCATCAGTCAAAACCACTGAAGCAGGGAAGGGGAAGTTGCCCTGGTTTGTAGCCAGTGAAGGTCAGGATTGAAACTTCTCTTTCAAACTCCATGGTAGCAAACACGTGGACATATAGTGGTGGGACTTAAAAGTGTATTAAATGCCTGTTAAGTTCAGTTGTTCCAGCCAAAGACTTTCTTCACTTTCTCTGTTTCTGCTGCTCCCACACTCTGGAACTGCAAGATGAATAGAGCTGTTAAAACTCAGCTAATTTATATTTCTGTTTCAATAAAAGGAATCTTTTCTGGTCTACTCTGGAATGAGAACTGGATCTCCACTTTTCTGAGGTACTTCGCCTGTCCCCAATAACATTTTACAGCAGGTGGTAGCTGGAAGGAGAAGTCACTGCCACTGTGTGGGGTTTGCAATCATAGGCTTAATGGACTAAAGTGACTCCAGACAGGGTCAAATAACAAACCAGGATCCAAAGCAGAAGCAGATCATGTGTTTCTCAGCTGTACATCCAGTGCTTTGTAGGATAGTGATCTAGGCTCAGTGGGAAATACATCTTGTTCCTTAGTATTGTGCCTCTCAGTGTTGGTTTCTGTATGAGAGGAAGAATAAATCAGGGACCAGATGCCCTTTTCTACTATTGTGTGTATTTACTTTTAGAAGAGAAGATATCAGAGATACCTCTTGGAAGTCTTAAAGACATACCTTGCTAGCATAGGCCTGTGCAACTCCTCCAGTGGAAGGGATGAACTGCAAGGCAGTGTGGCTCTATAGGGTTCCTTCTTCAATTGTATGAGGTTCTTAAGTCATAAAGCCGAATAATTTGAGTTTTACTGGCATTGCATCCTCACATGCACACACACACACATTTATTTAGGAGAAGATTTTGAAAACGGTATCTCCTGTGTTTTTAATAATACAGATTTCCCTGTTGAATTATTCTGCAGAACTCTGAAAGTTACTTGGTTAATTTCAGAGTACTTTCTACCAATTGTTTCCTACAGAGTAATTGGAGCAATAGCCAAATAAGTAATTTGTTTTCAGCAATGCTTCACTGTATAAACTGTTCCTTATTCTCTCTCTTTGTAGTTTTACCTGCCTTACAAGATTTATGTGCTAAAATTAAATGGTAGTGCTTCAGTGTTGTGCTTTATAGGGACTTGTGTCATTTTCCGTTTTTAGTAGTTAGGAGCTGGTGTCAAAGGATGCATTTAGGCTTTGTTTTCTGAAATGGCTAAAAATAGAAATGTTTGATAATAGCCCATTATTCGCCATGATAGTACCTAAGGGGTTAGGAACAACTTAGTTTTATTTTTAATTAAGTTGGACACTTGTCCAGAAACTGATACTGTTAATAAATTACTAGGACAATGCAATATCAGCAATTTGAACTATTAATCGTGAATTTTAAAAAACGCTAGCTTTCAAAAGTTGTATCAAAAGTTGTGAAAGCTCATGGAAGTGATGCAGAAAAAGGCAATAACAAATAAGCCACCCCTAAAACCATCAATATATTTTTCAAACAGAGTGCAAACTGTATGACTAGGACTGTGCCTGTGTCTGTCAATCACCAACCTCCTTTTATTGGTCTTAGATAGAAGATAAACAACAAGACTGACAGCTTTGTGTCCTTTGGCATTTTTGTGTCACCATCACAGAGTAAGAGGATATTATGTCATCACTCAAGTCTGTCAGGTTTAGTTTAGTCTGCTGTTTGTCTTAATGATTGTTTTCCTCATTTTTTCCTCTAAGTTAATACATATACCCGTATAGATTGTATATTGTCGATGTTACTACAATCCATTTTTCAGATTGAGCGATGTCTTTAACTTCAACCATGGAAATGTCACCTTTTTCCCTGTACACCAAAATAGAAATTAGAAAAATAAGCAACTTCCTCACTCAGTCAGTTCTGGTCTATATAGAACTTCTCATACCTCATACATTCAAATATCAATTGCATTAAAATTAGAAGTAATGAGAACTTTGAGTTGTTAAAAAAAAAAAAGCTTTATTTAGGTAAGTTCATTAGGTACACCTCCCTTGTGGAATCTGTATAGACTTTGGCACTGTGCTTTGATAACTTGTGCCCAAGACCTACTTTTAATTGTATCATTTATTATATATTGGAATAAAAGAGAATCTTACCTGATTTTTGAAAATAGTCAGGTCAGTGTGATTGGAGGTTGAAGAGTCAGTGCTTGGCTTTTGTTAGTGACTTCTTAACACATGATTGTTTAATGAAAACTACAATTTTTCCTCGCTAGGGAAGCAGTAGACTGGTTCCACAAAAAGGCACATGTGCCTTTAGGAAATATCTGCCTCAGGTTACATGTTCAAACTTTCTGAGGAATGTCTGCAGAAAGCAAGACAAATTCAGAGTGGGGTTCTCCAAAGACAGCAAGCTGAAGCAGAAGATATGTAAGCTAACCATTAGGAAATCCTAATGAGGAGGAATAGAGCCTGGACAAGCAACTTCAGGCTAAAAAGGAGTTATTTAGTGTTTCTTGAGATTCTGTGTTCCTCTCTAAAAGATTACATTTAAACCAGGTCTTATCTTCCTCGCACTGAAACAAAGACACAAGTGGAAGAGCAGAAAAGAAGCTGTTTGGTCTAGCTGGTAGCCAGGTAGTTAATCACTCAAATGACTGCTAGTGGGATGGGTATGGAAGGGACAAGCTTTTTAACTGCTACAGTCTCTAATACATACCAGTAGTAAGACCTTTGGTCTACCAACCTTCTCAGAGAATGTCCTAACCATCTGGCTACTGTACTTTCTTGATAGGCTTTGCTCACACCTTTGCTTACTCAAGCTATTCCCCTGTAAATACTCACAGTAGGAAGCAGAAAAAGATGAGCTAGTGGGTAGGCACAGGAAAATATTGTTCAAGTGTTTTCTTCAATTAATATGTATTTATATTTATATGTGTATAGTGTGTATTCATACAAAGTAGAACAGTTTCAAAGAAAACTTTTAATGTCTAATGCCCAAAAGTCCAGTGGTGGAGGGCATGCAGATCTTCAAGTGAGTTGGAAATTCTGGGATCTGCCCCTTTTTAGCAGGGCTCTTTAACCAGCATTTTGGAGTGAGGTTTGTGCAGGTTTTGGAGAATAACTGTTTGCCTACACCTCTCGTGCAAGAGAAGATCTAGCAAGTAACTCTGAGAATGTCTAGTGGGCAAGCTCATGGGTAAAATAACTGGAGGACCATCTTGTTTGTGGATTGCCCTCATGCAGACATGAGATCTGACCAACCCACCCCCCGGTGTAGTGAAGTGACCCAGGAGAATTCAGGCAGTTGCCCTTAAGTATTTGTACGTCCTGTGAGACTGGAGTACACCAGCTCAGCTAGGTACTTGTCACTGCATAATTGAAGGATTTCAGCAGTGCCCAAAGGTTTTCCTTAGGCACAAGGATTCATGTCTCTGATGTCTGCTATGGTTTTATGTGGTAAGTTCACTCACAACTGGAGCTAGTTACTGTTCCTTAATAAATTGACAGAAACATCAGAAACTAAATAACAGTGCAGAGTGCCAGTGAGCTTCCTGGGTATTGTTGTAGTGACTTTTTGATATGTCTGTCTCAGCTGCCAAATTTATTCCAGTAGAGATCACCTTACAAGATGACACTTGATTTACATTATCTGATTTGTTCCATAATGGGGGAGATCAGAGTTGAGTCTTTGATTTCATTTTCACAGGGAACAATATATCTTTAATTTTAAAATGGATGATCAGCGACTACATTCATAGAATAATTCAGCATATCACTTTGGCTACAGCAATTCACATTGCAGAGCAATGTAATCATCATTCCCATCCTATTTTGTCCGTCGCAGTCAGTAATGTTTCATCTAGGCTCATCCATAGCTGTCTGTCTTGGATCTGGATAGACACAGTGGGGTCAGATCCTCAAGTTGTTCCACAGTCTTTTCTCCCCCTTCCTCTTTCTCTGAATTTAAGCAGTCTCCAAGGAACTTTATCCTCTAAAATGGTATGGAAGAAGACAAAGGCTTTTTTTGGCCCTTTTTGGCTTTAATCCATTTAATGTTTTATGTCTGTAGGTAGAATTAGGAAGACAGATTTGCATATGAGGATTTTGTTTTGTCTTCATCCCTGGGAGATCAAGCTGGTTGCAGACTCTGCTAATTATTGATATAAAGCTCATGATCCAGATTTTATGACAGGAGCTTCCCTATGGTCTCCTACAGAACTTTACAGTGCATTTGAGTTAGTAAGAATCCATATAGCTCTCATGACCCTCCTCTGCCTGGCTGTAAAAAGTATCAGCTCTGAGCATTTTTCTACAAAATTATTGTAATTTTTTAAATTCAGATTTTTAATTGAGGATTAATAAATGCTGTATGATTTGGCTTTTTTTTTTCCTGCTCTCAGAATGAACCTCTTGAAAATAAAGTAATCTAGTATGATTCTTGTCTCTCAAGCATAGAGGGTTCAAAAGCATATTCAGTAAGTCAGCATTTGCAGGTACTTTATGACTGCACCTTTAATAACTGGATTATATAACTAATTTTTTTTGTCCACTAAGAATTATCTTAAATAGATTTCTTTGGCTCCAGCTGAGTCCTGTTAACACCATGGGATTTCTGGTCTGAGGAGGAAACATAAATTTCTGGCTATTGGTAACATCCTTTTTCAATGTGGAATTTAACCCTATGTACAGAGGTGATCTGTTGGGCTTCTCAATAACCCTGAGGATCTAAGTTACCAGAGCTTCCAAAGCTGTTGTTATTATTTCTGACCATGATGCTGTTAATTCAATGCTGTTGCAAAGGCTTTCTTGGGCAGGGACTCAAGCTTTTGGTATACTACAAGTAGCAAAAACAGCTGAGAATATATCACAAGCATTTAGAACACAATCCTGAAGCATGTGAAAACTCATCCATATGTATTCAGCGCAAACATCTGTCAGGGTACCTTCTCTCCAGCTCTTCGTTTTTTGTTGTTCTACCTGAAAACATTTTCACTGACACAATCAAAGATTTTTAAATTCTTTGGTTTTCTGGAAAAGACATGTTCATGGGAGGGCCTACTCAACACAGCACAGGAGGATATCACATTAATCTGTCAACATTTTAACAATACCAGGTAAGACTTATCTCTATGGATGGATACTTCTCAAAAACAGTTGTCTTCAGTACAGTTCAACAGAGCGCTATTCAGGATATCAGTTGTTAATTATATGAGAACAATTTAAAAGTAAAAAAGGCGGAGAGGAATGCTTGGAAACTTTGTTTTGCTTTTCTGTAGCGATTGGTGGATTCCAAGGATTGGTGACACCCATATATGTGTGCAGTCAGGAAAGATTTCAAAGAAAGGAAAGATCAATAGTAAGAGGAATAAAGACTAAGGAAAGGATGGAAACATTGAAGAGGACAAATATTGTCTGTTGGAAGATAAACATATATTGCGTATAGTAAAGGCTGTTATGGGGGAAAGAAATTAAATATAAAATTTAATTTAGTAAGTTCTGGTTGAAGAATTTGGAAACATGCTAATTAAAGAAGGGTAAGAGGAGGATCTGAAGAAAGCATCAAACTTGGCAAAGTTTGCAAGCGAAATGGAAAACAGAAGAAAATCACTACTTTTATTGAAAGTGGCAGTGTTAAAATAACATAGTTGGTTTGCTGTCTGCAATTTTTCCAGAACTGTTGAATCTACCAGGACTTGAGTAGGATGGGAAAGGAGATTCAGACGCATAGATAACAGGTTTATTTTTATAAATACTTTTTGACATAGAGGTCTTAAATTTTGTGTCTGGGGAAGAGGAAAAAGTAGTTGAATGCTAAGTAAAAAGAAGTTAAGTGAATCAGCTCTGCCATGAAGAGAAGAGAGAGAAGGAGTCAAGGACACAGCATAATTAAAAATGGAATATTATAAATCAGATACCAAAAATATTCATGTATCCAGTGTTGCAGGTTGTTACTGCAGCACTCTCTATTACATCTGTTGCTGTGAACATATTATCATTCAAATGTGCAATTAATGTCCTTTGACGGGCACTTTGGTGACAAGCCCAAAGAGTACAGTAACATTCACTGTCCTGAAGGCCAAATACCTCCTTTGCTTGTGCCATGTCTCAGCCAGCTTGTGAAGCAGAACTAGAAGTCACTCTTGATCTATTACATACAATTCAGTAGTACGTGGTAAATTCAGAAGTTCTTCTTCGACTGTATCTCCAGTACTTAAGTTATATCTGTTAAAAATAACCACAAAAAGCAGTGGAACAACTTCTTGCAGTTTTTAAATATTCAATGCTTCCTTTTGTATGACAATCATGATACACAAATCTATCCTTCAAAGGTAATAAACTGAAGACAGGTTAGTTATGGTGGTTTCTTAGTGAGTCTTTAGACTGTACCGGTTAAGAAAAGTGTACTGTGAGAACCAATATTATTCATAATCTGTTGGAAGGGTGAAGAGTAAGTCTCATTCTCTAGCTATGTAGCTGTATGTACTCTATATATTTGCTTTTAAAAATAATGCCTTAAACCTTTTACCTACTGCTGCAGTTTGAACTGCAGGAACAAGAAATCAAGAAGAATATTTTTCCCCTCTTAAAAAAGAAAATGCCTGCTATAAATAGGGTTTTTGATAATGAGACAGCCTACACAGCACTAGGCTTGCATTGTGTCCTGGGCTTTGTCAAAAGATGTGTAACCAGCAGGTCAAGGGAGGTGATTCTCCCCCTCTACTCCACCCTCATGAGACCCCACCTGCAGCACTGTGTCCAGTTCTGAGGACCCCAACATAAGAAGGACATGGAACATTGGAGTGAGTCCAAAGGAGGGCCAGAAAGATGATCAGGGGGCTGGAGCACCTGTCCTATGAAGGCAGGCTGAGAGAGTTGGGGTTGTTCAGCCTGGAGAAGAGAAGGCTCCAGGGAGACCTTCTAGCAGCCTTCCAGTACCTGAAGGAGGCCTGTAGGAAAGCTGGAGAGGGACTTTTTACAAAGGAATGTAGTGATAGGATGAGGGGTGACAGTTCTAATCTGAAAGAGGATAGATTTAGGTTAGATATTAGGAAGAAATTCTTTCCTGTGAGGGTGGTGAGACACTGGAACAGGTTACACAGGGAGGTTGTGGATGCCCCTTCCCTGGCATTTTTCAAGATCAGGATGGGTCTTCGGGCAACCTCGTCTAGTGGAAGATGGCCCTGATTCTATGAAATGAAAAAGCCAGGATGCACTCAACTGTTCTTTGTGTACATGTATATATTAAGCATGAACAAGTTTCTTCATGGACAAGTTTCTTCTGGTATACTCAAATATATCTGTTGTGTGTGAATGGCCCGGAAAATGTCAGATATTGGGCATAAATCCTACTGATGGTAGCATGATTCCACACACATATTACTATCAATATCTACTGTGTGTTAAATAATGCATTTGTTCATAGTAGAGTTTTTATTCAGTGCAGCTATCAGTACTTAGTATGGCATTGTATGTCAAATATTTGTTTTATTTTTCCAAATGGTATTCTGTAGTACTTGGTGTATATGTCTGTCCACCACTCTGTTCTCCAAATATTTGTATTGCTGCATTTGAGAGGTCACCACGTTTTTGGAATGTAGCTGCACAAGAAGCATATTTGCACAAACTAGGAGTAGCCTAGAAAAGCTAATTTTTCTCTTCCTCTGTTTTTTGTTTTGTTGTGGTTTTTTTTCATCGACTATAAAGGGAAGAGACAGGCAGTCTCTTCTCAGGGACTCAAATCCAAAGCCTCCATGAGGGAGAAAATCAGTTAGGAAAAGCTAAAGAGAATTATCTTTGTGAATATCCACCAAGTGGGTGAGTTTTTTACTGGTGTAAAAAAAACAATTCAGGATTGGTCACATTCCTGAATTTTATGATATGCAGATTCTTTACCCCAAAAACATCTTGAATGTTTCATGTTGGAAAGGACCTCTGGAGGTCACCTAGTCCAACTTTCTTCTCCATGTCCAGTTAGAGCAGATTCTTCAGAACATTAGAGGTCTACAAAGTTCTGCTGCAAAAGTTTTCTTTTGAATTTAGATTAAGTTCATGATTTGTTGCTTCTTCATGCTAAACAATCCCAAGCCTCTGTGTATGAGAGATGCTCCAATCCCTTAATTATCTGTTTCCATCACCATTTCTCGCTGATAGTTTCCTGCACAGCACACCTGCATCTGGAAAACTAAGATAAATCCCGCAAAAGAGGAAGCATGTGCATACTTGCGGTTCAGAGGCAGTTTGTCTACTGCTAGGCTATATGAGAGTCATAAAACTTTAAAGGACTCTATCATAAAAGATGTTAAAACCACAAAACAGCTTACTGAGAATCCTCTCTGGAATTGCAGTAGACTCATCTCGGATCTCTCCCGATACTCATTTCCACATTTCAGTTCCCTCAATAGTGAGTCATCGCTATAACCACAAATATCTTGGGTATTGACATATATGTTAGTATTTGCCTCTACATTGCTACTGAAATCAATTACTGGATTGATTGCAGATACTCTCATCAATCATTGTTTATTTCTTTGCTGTTTTGTTCAGATTCTGTAATATTTTCAAGGCAGTTACCTGTTCTTATTTGGCCTCTGGAGGCCAAATCTTGCTCCAGCAACTGCAGCAGGAGTTTAGGGACTCTGACTTCTTGATATAGATAGGACAAATGAGTATTCCTACTGGAAGTCTAGCCAATGTAGCCATCTGCTAGAGAAAGAATGTTGTTAATTTATGTATCTACACTAATGATCAAGATGTGCAGAAAAAGACAGGGGCATCTTAAAGCAGTTCTTACTTAAAGATCTCTTAGATCATTAATAAGTAAGAAAGTCTCCCCAAACTCTGCTGAGAAAATAGGTTTGAACAGGACCGCACTCTCTAGAAATTAGAAGACTGACTTTCCAAGAAATAGGAAGCAATACCATAAACATGACTCTACCATGAGTATTACTCATTTGTGTCACTAAAAACATTTTCAGTATGATGGATCATTAAGTTTAGCTAGTGAATGAGCAGAACTGTAATGCCACCATCTACAAGGCTAGAGAAATACAGGTATAATTCAGTTCTGCAGTTTCCTTGAGACATGGTCAGCTGCAGACACATATGGAAAGCCTATTGCACATGGACAAGTTTGAGGAGCAACTGGATTTCCAGTAGTGCTAAGAGTATAAAAATTGGCCAAGATGTTCTATGTTCCCTACCCTGTAGGATTCCTTGCATCCAAAGCTGACTAAAGCTAGTGCATGAGGGTCACCAGCAGTGACTGTAAAGGACAGTCTCTTGAAGAGGAAAAAGCGTGTAATGTAACTGATGTTCTTTAAAATACATAGAATGTCTTGGTAGATATCTGTGCTGTTTGGCTAGAGAGTTTTTAATACCTAAAAAAGCTTAACTCTGCCTTGGTCAGCAATCATTTAAATACTGTTAATATAAAGATGAATATCAACATTATTAGCATGAGGACAAACTGCCTGGTCTGGTCTTCACAGAAGAACAAACATGGAAGTCTGTGTACCTTTGTTTTAGTTTTCAACGGGATTAGGATTTATTTATTCCTTCTACATCAATAATGTCATTAGCTAATATTTCTTACTTACAATGAACTCTCATTTAGCCTGAAACATACTGGTTTGTGTTTTCAGTATTACCCTCAAAACTGCAGAAAAATAAATTATTTTTCCAACTTTTGCTAGTATTTTCTTAGGTAGGTGTGGACTGTTATTACAGCTCTCCGTTTTATTATTTTCATTTTTGTAGAATTACTTATGCAGTAGTGTTCCGTTGGTATACCTTCAGAAATTACCTTCCCAACTGAGACCTGGTTTCTATCTTTAATTTACAATATATGACACAGTATGATGTATGCAGTTTTGGAATATTGTAGCATTATTTTGTTGCTTTTACCATAATTGCCAGTATCAGAGCAACCCAGAATAGGATTTGTCTTTTTAGAGTGCTGCTGCATTTGAACATATAGTTAAATAATTTCCTCTATAGTCTTTATGGCTTCTTTCCTGCATTACTGCTTTCAAAATATCAGTCTCCAACTTGCTATATAAGGTTATAATTTCTACTAATTGCTTTTAACTATTGAATCTGATTTATTTAAATTCTGTCCATCTCTAATCTTGCCAGATCATTCTGCAATTTTGATTTTTGCAGCTGCATATTTGAGAAGTAAGATTTTTAAAGATTTTCTAGGCTACCGTGCTATGGCACTTGTCCAGTTGCCTTAGCATAATAGGAAATCTTGTCATTTCCCATGGCAGAAGGAACCAGATGAGCAGACCTTGTTAGACCTTGTTTTATTTTTTGGACTTACAGTTAAACATATTCCAACACAATAAAACAATAAAGCACCTTTACAGTTCAAATCCTGTATGTTTTGGAAGAATTTGAAACTTATATTATTATTTGAAAGTGAGGCAGCTCTCAGACCTTCTAAGACAATAAATGTTCTCCTTTTGATTCTCAAAAGACAGGCAGAACATAAGTGCGATTTCTCTTGAATACCAGAAATAGGCATTATAAACACCCTAGAAGGCAAGTTCTTCTGTTTTTGCATATCACCATATTTCTTGAATGCTCTGAGAGAGAAACTGAAGAGACTACAGAAGATAATTGCGAGAAAAAATGTAGTTATGCGGAAAATCTGGGATGCAGGAAGATTTTGCCATATTTATTCCATTCATGAAGGGCATATAATCATCCTGGCCTTCTTTTGTCAGTTGGCAACAGTTGGAGAAACCTCACTCAGCAGATGTGTTCAAGATTGTAAGTCATTGTAAGTCACTTTAATATGTTTTCATTTCATCCAGATTGCAGGAGACTGAAAACTGTTGTCATTTCACTGAAGAAATTGCCTTGCTGTTTGGGTTTTCCTCAGGCATTTAAAGCTGTTCTTTAAATATAGCCCACCCTGATAAATAATACATAACGTTGTACAGACAGGTTCTTTGTCCCCAGTTCTTGGGCCTTTCCAAGGCAGTAAGCAAGTACAGAGATGATTGCCTTTGTTAGTGACTGTCAGTACTTCTTCTAATGAAGGGAGTTTGCTAGGCTCTAGACTTTTCTTATCAGATTGCAAGCCAGAGCACAAAGTAGATGATGACCAGGTTATTAGAGGTAGACGTTTATTCCTGTTGTTTTTTCCTTTGATTACCAAGTACTTTAGAAGGCC
Source organism: Aegotheles bennettii (assembly GCA_013398125.1). NCBI lineage: Eukaryota > Metazoa > Chordata > Aves > Caprimulgiformes > Aegothelidae > Aegotheles > Aegotheles bennettii. The sequence continues at coordinate 533,343 of VZRW01006599.1, forward strand.
TCAAAGAGAAATAGAAATGCATCGGAATGAAAGCAAAACTAATCTCCAAGGAATGTTATGTTGTTCTTCCATTTCAAAAGCCTTACTTAGCACCCTCTACAAAACTCAGTGATGCCCTGAATTTATTAAGTAAATACATGAATGGGTTGTAAAATGCAGTGAAGTACCCATAGCATCTGAGTGACACAAAACTGTTAAAGAAACTGTTTGTTCAAATGTCTATTTGAACTCATCTGTGTTACTAATCACTTTCCTAATGGGGAAAAAAATCACCATGTATCAGCAAATTGGGCAGAATACTATTCCACAGCCAATTAGCCAAAGATCTGCCCACAGTATTGTGACTTTCAGTTTTTGTTATTTCCACTCATTTTACGTAGAAATGATGTCACCTCTGAAGGACTCCAATGGTACATACATCTCATAGGTTGCATAGAAACGCTATATGTATTACCAAGTGCTTTTCTCACTACATTAGCATTAGCTGTGGAAGTAGACTCGGTTTCAACGTTTGTGCCCCAGTACATAAATCTGTCATGACTCTAGACTAATTAAGAGATCATCTATCTTTCTGGACTTTGAAATTCATTGGAATCATGACCAGCTAGTAATAGGGCAGAAGTGATAGCTTCACAGATGCAATGGTCTGAAGTTCATTTTCAGTGAGAGGTAAAAATGGCCTAACCACATGCAGAAGTAGAAATAGAAAACATGATTACTAAATATCCACACTGCCACCCTAGCCCTCCTTGCACAAAAGTAATCAAGCTGCATGACTGGAAATTAAAGAGGAAGAAAAAGGATTTTCTTTCCACATACAAATACCTGAGAAGTTTTAAAACATTAGGAGTTCAGATACCATGCAAGTACCTCCTAGATAGAGAAGGCATCACTAGAATAACTGTGTATCACCTGGAAATGGTCGAGCTCTTAATACAGCAAAAGACAAATGAGTACATTATTTTCTTAAAGGAAACTGAAATTTTTTGAAAAGCAGAATGAAAGCTGAGAAAACTAGACATAGGTTAACAATAATAGTTAATTTTTATCATGTACTCCCCTTCTGTCTCTTTTTTTCTTTCTCTAGTGGTGGTGTTGGTCTGTGGCCTGACAGTTTTTGATACACAACTATTGGCAAGGGCCGTAGATCATCCCTATAGGCATCTTGGTATATTGAATTCATTAGGAACAAAGCAAAAAGCCTTCTAAAGTATATCCAAGTATATAGAGAAACAAAATACAAGTCCCTTGAAATCTATTTCAAATTTGATGATGGTACTGCATTTAGAAAGGTGGAATCTGAAAAACAGATGGATTGTTTCAGTTTCATAAGTATTCAATTTCTGGGAGTTTAGGATGACCTGTAGAGTATCAGAAATCTTTCTGGTTCCAACTAATGGTTCCATTATTCCCATGACAGAGGGAACAACTCTAGCATAAGGAAGAAAATTTTGTTGAGTCAATACCAGGATGGCAGCATATGTCAAGTTAGTATTGTCAAAACATCTGCAAATTGCTCTGTAGGACTCGGGGGTTTTGTTGTTTGTTTTTTACCCATTCTTCAAATATACGACACCTAATACTAGTAAGATTTAGTCATTTACAGAAATAGGATTAGGGATGCAGCCCTCTGGCTACTACATCTAACAGGTCCAACTGCCTCTTCCACCCAGTATGAAATGTGGATTTTATTATTTTTTTTCCAGAACAGTGTGAATTTCTGAGTTTCTTTTCTCTCTTTCATGTAATTCCTATCGCAAGATTTGTCTACGTGACTACATATGATCATTATATTATTTTGCGCAAAAAATGAAGTACAGCTTTTTGTGATTGTGAACAAGGAGACCTGTTCATTGCAATGGTTGTCAGTCTCAACAATTGCTAGTTAATGCAGCTGAAATACATTGCTATCTTTTACTCATCATAATCTAAACTGTGCAAATTATCAAGGTTGCTTATTTCTGTGTCAGAACACATTCTGAAAGGAGATCGTTTGCACAGAAAAAGAGAATGACAGGTAAAATAATTTAAGTGTGTCTGCTTAGGAACAAGTATTTTATGCATAATTATTTCATACCTTGCAAATTAACGGCATCATATGTGCCTGGGAATTACAGCAAAATGAAATAATTTACTTAGGGCATATTGGAATTTACTATGTAATTACATTTCTTGTTGCATTTTATATTTTTTATAAGTACTTGCAATACGCGAATCCAGGCAGGAGATGGTCAGTGGTGATATTCTTTGTTACTGTTTTGGCATAGGCATATTTCCCAAAAGTCAAATATGTATTCTGCTTATTTACCCTTTTTCTAGCATCACTGTATCATGCAAAAATGTAGGTATGCAAACTGTTGATAAGGTAATGATTCAGGAATGGAAGTGAAAATCCCCAGGAAGAGGCCAAAAAGGTCTGTTTGACTTCTAACAAAATGTATTGGAAAAAAAAAAAAGAAGAGCTTCCAAGAAAGGTTCTGAAAGCTCAGGCTAGGTAGGAGCGAGGCTAGGTAGTAAACCATGCCAGTCAAGTGAGAAGCTTGCAGTCTTTAAGGACAAAGCTTTCTTTTCTGTGCTCACCTAGGCTGTCTACTCACTACGACAATACAACTAATAAGTAGTATTCAGAAACTACTCACGGAATACAAATGGAGCCATTAATATAACTTTTTTAAGAAGTGGAGAAATAATTACTGTCACCTGAGTACAACACAGCAGCTGTATTTTATATGAGACATTTTAAAGAGTAGCTCGATGTTTCCTGTTAACTTTTGTGGGGAGCTAGAATTATTTATTGCTGTTTGAATTAAATAATGTGTGGGCATTTTAGTATATAGGAAATCTGTTTATTAATGTGTACCAAACTCCAAATTAGTTCAGAATGTCCCCATTTGTGTTCTACTTTTTGTTTTCAGCTAATAGTTAAGTAGGAGTACATTTTGTGTTTTACTTTATGGTACTTTACTACTGTGGTAGAACCTGGACTTGGTTTGAACCTTGTGGTAAAATTGCCCCATTTGAGGCAATTCTTGCTCAAAGAAAGAGTAATCAAAAAGCTTACAGAAAACTTTTGAAGCTCGTGTCCTTTAGTGAATAGTAAACTAGATGAGATCCTTCTTGAAACAAGTAGAACTCAGATCTGCTGTAAGGGATAAAATACAGAGTGTTGTAAGTAAATCTCCTTACCATCCACTAGCTCCTTGAGAAATATGTCTTCTCCTTCAAGCTTTTGCTTGCCAGTTGATACCTGGCTGGTGTTCAGGCTCCATGTACTTGTTTACTTCATCAGCCAGGCTTGGCAACATTTTAATCTCTGCCATGTGCTGGAACCCTGCTCCATGCTCCACTCAGTCTTGTGCCTGGAGATTGTTAGCTGGCTATTAGTACTTCTGGCTTCTCCAATGCCACAGACTGTTTGCTCCCAGAGGGTTCCTTCTGACCAGCTGCAAGAGCCAGGACTAGATCATTAGGCAGCCACTTTTTCGCTGATCCAAGTTCACCCTTTTAGCAAAATATACCTAACACAGAAAATGGAAACAAACCAGTCCTGGCATCCATCACAGCTATTCATTTCATAGGAGGAACTGGTGTCTTTCTAAACAGATATATATAAGGATATAGCTATAGATGTAGGAATAAAGTTTGAAAATAAAATTCTAAAAAGATTCCAGGTAAGTGCTAGCTTTGTCTAAGCAGTAGCAATAGAGTTTTCTCATTGGTTTGCTCTCGAATCTGTGTAGACAGGAAAGCTTCAGATGTTTAGGTATGAGATGTTTAGGTATGAAATATTTAGGTTTGAAAAAGGGCAAGGAAGACCCAGGGAACTATCAGCCAGTCAGCCTCACCTGAATCCCTGGAAAGATGATAGAGTGCCTCATTCTAGAGGTCATCTCTACCCACATGGAGGACAAGGTCATCTGGAGTAGTCAGCATGGGTTCACTAAAGGTAAATCATGTTTGATGAACCTGATTGACTTCTATGATGAGACAACTACCTGGATGGATGGAGGGAGAGCAGTGGATATTGTCTACCTTGACATCAGCAAGGCTTTTGACACTGTCTCTCATGAAATCCTCACAGGCAAACTCAAGAAGTGTGGATTGGTTGAGCAGACAGTGGGATGGATTGAGAACTGGCTGAGTGGCAAATCCCCAAAGTGTTGTGATCAATGGTACAGAGTCTAGTTGAAGGCCTGTCACTAGTGGTGTCCTCCAGCATTCTGTACTGGGCTTAGTGTTGTTCAATTTGTCCATCAGTGACTTAGATGAGGGGGTAGAGTGCTTCCTCAGCAAGTTCACTGATGATACAAAACTAGGAGTGGCTGACACCTCACAGCCTTATGCAGCCATTCAGAGGGACCTTGATAGGTTGGAGAGATGAGCAGAAGAAAACTTTCTGAAGTTCAACAAGTGCTAATACAGGGTCCATGCACCAGTACAGGCTGGGGGCCGTCCTGCTGGAAAGCAGCACTGCAGAGAGAGACCTAGGGGTCCTGGTGGACAGCAAACTGTCCACGAGCCAGCAGTGCATCCTTGTGACCAAGAAGGCCAGTGGAATCCTGGGGTGTATTACAAGAAGCATTGCCAGCAGGTTGAGGGAGGTGATCCTGCCCCCCTACTGAGCCCTGGTGAGGCCACATTTGGAGTCCTGTGTGCAGTTCTGGGCTCCACAGTACAAGGGAGACATGGAGCTCCTGGAACAGGTCCAACAGAGAGCCACTAGGTTGGTCAGGGGTCTGGAGAATCTCTCTTACAAAGAAAGGCTGAGGGAGCTGGGCCTGTTCAGCCTCAAGAAGAGGCGACTGAGAGGGGACCTCATTAATGTGTATAAATACCTAAAGGGTGGGTGTCAAGAGCATGGAGCCAGGCTCTTTTTGGTGGTGCCAATTGATAGAACAAGAGGCAATGAGCAAAAACTTATGCCCAGGAAATTCCATCTGAACATAAGGAAGAACTTCTTTACCGTGTGAATTTACACACACTGGAACAGGTTGCCCAGAGAGGTTGTGGAGTCTCCCTCACTGGAGCTATTCAAGAACTGTCTGGATGCAATCCTGTGCCATGTGCTCTAGGGTGACCCTGCTAGGCAGGGAGGTTGGACCAGATGACCCACTGTGGTCCTTCCAACCCTACCGATTCTGTGATTCTGTTAAATTGATGGCACAGATAATTAATTACATTTAGACTTAAAAACTTGCAAAAATACTTCTGACAAACAGCTTTCCTGTAAAGGAGTATTATGTCAGTGCTATTTGCAGCATTTTTTGCAAAGGCTTTGTGTTGGTACTTCCATTACAAAACTCTTTCTTTCTTTTTATTCTTTCAATAAAAATTCACTCCAGGCTGAAACATGGAACATCTGATCTCAGCTCTTGATCAGTTGTTTTTACCAGTTTTCTGGGAAATTGACTGACCTGAGATTTCTATGTTATACAAAGGTTAAAAAAGGTATGGAGGGGAGGAAATGAGAGAGGGGAACGGTAGGAATATAGTTGATGTGGGTGGTTTGTATTTCAATTGGTTTTTTTCTCTACCAGTAGGATTGGAATGGTATGCTATTGGCATCATCTGTAGACCATTTGTGCTCTAGTGGAACTCATTACAGTTCTTTTTAGTGCATGAAATTCTGCACATTGCCCCATCTATAGGGAAATATTTCAACAGCTACATAAAACTTTATGACAAGGCAGTAGCAATTGAAAATTATAGCAAAATAAAATACCATGTAAGATGATATACTGCATTATTTTAAAAATAATTTCCATTAAGGGGAAGCAAAAATCACCACTTTAAAATTATGGTGTGCTGAGGGGTTTTTTGCATCATTTTCTATGCTGTTCTCCAAATTATATATATGGGTACTTTTGAAAGCTTTTTTTTTTTTTTTTTTTGAAAGGTCAGTAATGTGAAATAAACTACCATTCTTATGTCTGCTCAGTTTGCATCTGACTAGAATTGAAAAGCTGAGAAATGAATTCTGACTCTCCATCTGCTTCCTCAAAAGATAGCAACAGCTTCACTGTTGTGAGGACTTTTGGCTAGTAAAGCCACAATCATCAGCTTTGCCTGCTATTCTGGGTTGGTAGAAGCTTGCTTCTGTGTACTTTTTGTTTTCTTGAGCTTGTTTTCCGTGGCTGTTATGTCAGCATAGTGGTATATTATTGGTATATTATACTGGTATATACATAGCTTTTAATTTTGTGGCTTTTGTTTTGCTTGCTTGTTTACTTTAATGTTGCACCTGTTTTCCATCATATGTATTCTATATTATATACTACATAATTATTTATTTTTTGCTGTGGCTGGCCAGAAGATGTCTTAGTTATGTTTGGAATGTGGCCATTACACACAATCTCAGTCACTTGGATGTGCCTTAGAGCAGCTCATGGCATGCTTATATGTTAGGTCTGCCTAAGCTGTCACCTTTCAGTCATCAGACCCTGCAGAGACTGTCAAGCTTTATCTGGCCTACCCTGAAATGACCAATAAATTCAGCTTGACATCACTGTAAATAAACCTGAGTGGTAGCCTTAGAAGACAAGAAATTCAAGTGACATTTTTGCTGAATCTTCATTGTAGCAGCTTATTTTGGTGTGAATCTTCCTGTACTGACAGCACGTGGAGAGCCTTGCAATGGGGCAGAAACATCTAGATTTAGTAGCAAAAGAACCACAACATTAAAGCTCATTTTTATCATTGGAAGATAAAAAGGTTAGGAGAAACAAATACAAGAGCCTTTGAGGACTTTAGAAAGAGATGAGTAGAACATCATAAGGGACTTGAACATCTTGGTTCTTCTCACAAATCAAAGCATAGCTCTCCCAGTAGTTACAGTAGTCCCATTTAACTTGACTATCACAGGCCTACTATAAAAATAGACTCATTGAAGATATGAATACTGCCAGGTCAGAAATTTGAATCTAGAGGTATACAGTAAAACTTTCTGAGTTATATAGGCTTTTGTCTTGTTCACTTAGGAGAATTATGGTATGTACTTACTTCTGTTACTAGTATTTCTATGCTATGGAAAAACTTGACTAATATATGTAGATTTCCAAAACAGCTTTTCTCCAGAGAAATTTAATGGGTTTGGGGGATGTTTCAACTGTTTATAAATAAAAAATGTGGGTTAATCTAAATATAAGCTTTAAAATATTTAAAGTTTTAAAGCATTAGCTGAATTGACCTTTCAAATTGAAATAGATCTCCCTGCTGCTCTTTCCTCAGTGGTTTCATGCAAACAAAACTTTGTTAGGAAGGAATGTCTGATAGAAGGTCAGATCCTTAGTCATAATCAAAAGAGTAAAGCCACTGTACTTAATTACCTAAACACTTTAAATCTATTACATACGCATGTAGAAGTGGAACTTTCAATATATTCATAAGAAATACCCTTACAACATTCAAGAAATCTGATATTCCAATTCAATAGGAGTAATAATAGATGTGATAAAAGTCTGTAGGCAAGCTACACAATGCTAGACTTCTTAATTGAAAATATAATTTGTGAGTAGATGAAACAGGATTCTCAGTATTCACTCACATTTGTAAATACATGAAAAAATGTTTTTAGAAAGGAGTTGTTTTAGGCACTGAACAAAGCTGTTAGGGGGCAGAAATCAGATTCAATGTTGTTTTTTTCAGAGGAAGATCAAAGATAACTAAAGTCCCTTAGTTTCTAAGTTTATACACATTATAAGTCACTCAATACACTATTTGGAAACTCGGTTAACTCTTGTGCTTTATTTCGTACAGAAAACAACTATACTTAAAGACCACTGTATCCATATCCCTGTATTCTAGGGCATGATTTCACTAGCCTACTTCATAGAGCCTCTTCTGTAATGTGCTGTACTTTGTCAATGTGCTGTTTCTTACCTTATAACATGAATTTTTGTTTTTCAGCTCTGAGAGACAACAGAATTGAGCTGGTCCGAGCTTCATGGCATGAACTGAGCATCAGTGTCAGTGATGTGTCTCTGTCAGATGAGGGGCAGTACACCTGCTCTTTATTTACTATGCCTGTCAAAACTTCCAAGGCTTTTCTTACCGTTCTTGGTAAGTATAAATAGCTGAGCATAAAGAAACAAATGTTAAACTTCTCAAGCTTTGGCAAATTGTGATAAGAATGAACTTTTCTAAAGCCTGGCAGAAGATACTTGTAAATGTCTGATCTTGTTTTGCTGAAGTTTATTGTTTGTATTGCTGTGTTGAAAAATAACATGCCTTTTACTATTTGCACTGTGGCAGGATAATGAATTAGGGAGCATACAAATACCATGGTATGAGTGCTCCATAAAATGGGCATAACCTCTACATCCCAATCGCCAGAAGTGTGCAGAAGGTGCATGTGTTCATCTCCTAACAATGTATTATATAGGGCAAAGGGGAGAAAATCAGAAAGCATTAAATCAAAAAGGGCTTCAGAGCTTTATTGTTTTTCCTTAGCAGTGCATTGTCTTGACTCTTTCTGGTTTCCTTTTTGTCTGTAATGTGCATATTTTCACTGGGTTTGCTGCTTCTTTTATGCTTTATCCTCTAAATCCTCTGCTGTTTTTCCCAAAGGTTATAGATACACATAGAAAAGCAATAGATTTTGAGAGATGCCCAGGAAATAAAGTTTCTGCTCGAAGCTTTATATGATTCTATGAATGTCAGTAGCCCAATCAGCTGAAATTGCTATAGTTCATTGAAACACACCTGTGTACCTAAGAGGTTATATGATTTTAGAGATTGATTTTTATTATTTTCTCCCTTTTCTGTCCCTGAACTTGACTCTTTCTTTCTTTTTGTTTTATTTCTATATGTAGACAGGCAGACAGTTGAATTTAATAGGACTAATGTAAGATGTTCTCTGCACCAGTAATAGTCACATTAATCCAGCCAGAGAATTGGTTTTGTGCATAGGATATGAAATATATCTCTCTTTCAGTCCCTGTGAGACTATTTTACGAAAATCTTCACAAGTTTGCCCTTAAGGACAAAAAATACCTACTCAAAGCAGAATATTCTGGAATAACAACTGCCTACAGTTAATCTTTTCTGTAGAGGAGCATCTCATGGCCTAAAACAATAGATGAGTAGACCAGTTATACCTTTTAAATGGAAGAAAGAGATAGAAGTGTTACAAGGACGAAAAAAAAATCTACCCAGTATTTATTAACCAGAGTAACTTGATCTTGCACAGTCCATTTACTTTTACCTTTATGTGGGGAGATGGTTTAATGCAATTTTCCCATCATCAGATACTTACCTTCCAAGAAAGGAAGCTGCAAGGTTTAAGATGCCTTTTTTCATTTTATATTTGTAATTTTCTATTTCAAAATAATATTTTAAACTATTGGAATACTTTCTATCTGAGAAGGAGATATTTGTTACATCTTTTAATCAGATAAACTGTCCTTTTATGTACTAGTAATCTCTCTATTGACTGCTCTGTTACAGATTAGAAGATTTAAGTGTCAAGGTATTATAGTAAATACTATTTTCTGTCCTGAAAGAGAAGAGTAGATTTATTACAGAAATGTACTATGCGATAGGTACTGCTGCTTGGTTTTTATGTACATAATCTGTCATTTTGGAAAAGAGATGTAAACAAACCAAATTGTGAAATAAAGGGCACAGGATCAATTACTGTGACTGATCCCTCTATCTAGCCGCAAATATGAATGCGTCAAAGCGCTGCAGATGCAAGTTATAACAGTGACATTTTCAGGGATTTTAAAATGACGGTCATCAGTACCACTTTAAAATAAGTTATTCTTGTGTTTTAGGAAGTCAAATGGATTTATATGTGTAGCGATCAATTTTTTCCCAACTCTCTTCGTATTTTTTTTAAAATCTTCTGTGGTTCATTGAAAAACAACTATTTCTAAATTTGATATTATGTGCATAGTATTTCATGATCATACAACCTCCTCCAAAGAACTTGGATTCAGCTAAAGAGTTTTCCATAGCAAATGGAATTATGATTATACCAGCTGTTTTTTTAGTTACATGTTCTCTGAAGATAAAGTAACTTGTGTATGTATTTCATCCTTCCTTTTCCCTGGCTTTTGTATCCAAACTGGCTTTTTGTTGACAGTTAACCTTTTATTTTCACAGCTGTACTTCTAATATCCTTTGTCATCCTGTTTGCTGTACAGACCAGTTTAAACCTTACAATAGCAAGTCAGACCAGACCTGCATGCAGAATATATGTAGATATATATGTATATGTACTTTAAAATACAATGTTTCCCTTAGAAAACTAGATAATTTCTGTTTCCTTTAATTCTTTGGAATCAACTATAGATTGACAGTTTATTTGCAATAGGAAACAGGATTCACTGAGACTTGATTTTGATAGAAGGCAAGGAAATAGTTAATTTCCAGAATTTAGAGCATGTGAAGAAGTGAACTTTCAGTTGGTCATTTATTCATGGCAGCATCTGACATGAGAGACATTTTGCTTGTTTTCTTCTTAGGTGTTCCTGAGAAGCCACAAATTACTGGATTTACCTCACCAGTTATGGAGGGAGAAAGGATGCAGCTAACTTGCAAGACATCTGGTAGTAAACCAGCAGCCGATATCAGATGGTTCAAGAATGACAGAGAAGTTAAAGGTATTTAAAAGGACTTTGATGCAATTTGGTCCAGTTGTCAAAACTATACATGATTTAGAATTATATTTTTTATTTCATGTTTTGTAAGTTTCTCATATTTAATTGTTAAATAAATCAGTGATAGTGTGTAGATAAGGAACTGATTGTAAATTAGTGGAGTGGTCATATAACCATCTTTTTATTTTTTCATCAGGTGATAAAATCCGCTGTTTTAAATTCCTCTGAAATCTTTTCAGCATAATAAACTCAACCGTGATGCTTCACAGAGAAAGGTGTTATGGGTTATTTTTATCACGGCCATATCACGCACCCCACATATTTCACCTTTTCATTTCTTTTTGTCTTTCTAATATGACATATGTCTGATTTGGTCAGTTTCCAGTTTTATGTTACACTCCTCTAAGTAAAGGGACTGGGTGAGGTAGAACTGTTTGGAGGAGGCAGGAGACTGCACTTCCTGTAGAGGAGCTACAGGGCCTGCTCTGGTGAGGAAGAGTCAGGATGCAGCAATTGAATGAGTCTCAGCTGGGAAACTGGGAACCTGCAGCTGAGGCAAGGATGCTGAGAATGTGTGGTGAGGATCAAGGAGAAGACAGGCTTCAAATGGGATGAGGAGAACTTCACAGGGAGTGGGGGGAACTGAACAAAGTCTACTGTGGCTGAAATGTCATCTGGTGACTAAAACCAAAGCATAGATTTGCCTTTGAAGGTGCAGTGAGATGGGAAAGAGTTGTCTATAAAAGGTATTTATTTCTTTTCTGTCTTCTCTTTCACTTTACTTAAAACTTAGTTTTATAGTCTATATTCTCATGAATAGTTTATGGATGGTTTGGATAGTTTAATGGATAGTTTAAAATACATTTTTGGTGAATGGGAGGAGAGGGATTCCTATAACAGAAGGCTTAGGCACATCTGCCACAGTTAATTGAGGTGTCCATTATAGAGAACAAAAAGAATAAGGTATTGGTATTTATTCATGTCACCTCTATTCCTTCTGCTGTAAGACTAGATCAGTAAATAATTCAAAATCCACCTTTTCTGTGTAGCTTTTTTGAAAAGAAATCACAATTTTTATCTGCTTGTCTCATATTTGTCTGGCATTGCAGATTTTGTTAGCTCAATAAACTGCCTCAAGCAAAGTTACAGCATTAATTACAGAATCCATTAATCTTCCTTTACTACTCTCTACCGCAATTTAATGTACACAACCAGAGCTGTGATATAAAATTGGTAAATAAAGCAGATTGCAGTTGATTGTGCAAGGAACCCTGTCCATTGGTAGTCTTTGGTACGTGGGCATCCACGTGCCTCACCTTCACTGGCAGTGTTTCCAACCACGCAGCGATGTCTTGCCACAGTTCGGCAGCCCAGATAGGCTTCCCTCTGCGCTGCCAGTTGTCCCGCTTCCATCCCTTCAGCCACCCCCACAAGGCATTTGCTACCATCCATGAGTCAGTGTAGAGGTAAAGCACTGGCCACTTTTCCCATTCAGCAATGTCCAGGGCTAGCTGGATGGCCTTTACCTCTGCAAACTGACTGGATTCACCTTTTCCGTCTCTTGCCTCTGCAACCTTTCGAGTGGGGCTCCACACAGCAGCTCTCCATACCCGCTGGTTCCCCACAAGACGTCAGGACCCATCGGTGAACAGAGCAAACTGCCTGTCATGATCTGATCATTATAGGGGGGAGCTTCCTCGGCGCGGGTTACAACCTCGTCTGGTGGCATCCCAAAGTCTTTGCCCTCTGGCCAGTTCGTGATCACCTCCACGATGCCCTGGCGATTCTGGCCCCCCATTCTGGCTCGCTGCGTTATTAGAGCAGTCCACTTGCTGCAGGTGACATCGGTGGCGTGGTGCATGCATGGGACATTCCCTTTGAACATCCAGTTCAAAACTGGCAGTCTTGGTACCAGGAGGAGCTGATAAAAAACCCCAAAAAACCAGAAATGAGAGGAAAGTACCGAGCACATTCATTTCAGTTTAGTTTTCTAGGTCTTCTGAAGAGCACATTGCCATTTCACAAAGGTTAGAAATAAAATAACCTAACCAGTTTGCAGGGGCATCAGCAGAAGTTACATTAGCTTTGTGCACTGTAAAAGGTGAAATGATAAATCTAGAGAAAATAGATATGAAATTATATGCTAATGCAGCTGACATTAAAGGTTAGGAGTTCGTCTGTCTAGCACCAGTAAATCCAATTGTGTTACAGTGTATTATACATGGTGGAAAAGAATATAAATGATGCGTGGAGTTCACAGTTGCACCAAAGGGGAAAAAGCCATTCTAAAACTGTAGATCCATTGATGTTACTCAAAAAAGGAATCATCATCTGATAAAGGAATACTGTTTCATAGAGTAAGTGTTAGTAATGGGAGAGACTGAATGTAAAGCACTGGGTACCTTACCTTTTGCTTTAGTGTTCTGTCTCACATATGCACCAAATTAACAAAGTGATCTGCAGTTTAGCATTCTCGTCACATTTCTAGAAGATTTTTAAAAGCAAAAATATGGGAGAAGCTAAATACATTTTTGTAAAAAACATTATTTTCAACAAAATTTGTTACATACTATTTCAATAATATTATGTAAAAAATTAATGTTAACTTTCAGGAATATATTTTTTTTTTCCCCTAGGAAAACTTGGCTTCAAAAATAAAGAAGATAATATCTGTTCATTTTGTTGGAACAGATTAAGACCCTTTGAATTAATGTATGTTTAATATACACAAAGCAGAGAGGCAGTGAACATTTTGTCTTGATAAACCTCTAAAAAGAAGATTAAACATTTTTAGATTACAAGGCCATTTCATGGCAGAATTTGATTTTAAATGTAAACAAAAATTATATTTACCTTCTTAAAACAGCAAAATTGTCTTTTTAAAAGATTAATATTTCTATATGGATGTTATATGTATGGACTTCTGGAAAAAGTTGAAAATGAACTATGAATGATAGGCATTTATTATTTCTATGTAGTATTTTCACTATCAAACATTTTTACTTATGAGATATAAATTAGTATTAGTTAATATGAGCATACCTGTATGTGCACCTATCTGATAGAGTCATGGAAGTGGGCCCATACATACAGCCCAACCCCTGTTCAAAGTTTAGAGCAGCTTGCTAAAGTCTCCAATCCAATTTTGAAAACTCCAAGGACAGAGATTCCATAGTCTCTCTGGGGTAGATGTTTCAAAATTTGAAACTCCTTATTGTGGAGAATTTTCATTATGTGTAGATTTTTCATGATACATAATCAGAGTTTGCCTTGGTGTAACTTGTGTTTATTGCCCCTCAACTTTTGCTGTACGTCTCTGAGATGACTGACATTTTCTTCTCTATGACCATGCATTAGATACTTGAAGACAGTGGCTTGTTCTGGTTTTAGTCTTCTCTTCCTCAGGCTGAAAAAACCTGTTATAAGCTCTTTCTGTACACTGTATGCTTCAGCCACTGACCATCTCTACAGCTTTTGGCTGAACCCACTCTGATTTGTCAACATCTTTCTTGTACTGAAAAGCCCAAAATTGGGCCTGGTACTCTAGATGCAGCCATGCAAGTGCTGAATAGAGAAGTCACTTCCCTTGGCTTGCTGGCTATGCTATTGTTAATGCAGGGCAGTCATTTTTTAGCTTTCAACCCTGTTAAGGCACACTGTTGACTAATGTTTAACCTGTTCTCAAGACCCCAGTTCTTCCTCTGCATAGTTACTTTCTACCTAGTAATCCCCTAACCTGTTTCATTCCAGTGATTTCCAGAGAAAGTGCTCTGTAATGGATCTTCCTTTTTTAACCTTTTTTCAAGAGGTATTTAGGAGATAGAGGAGTAACAAGAAGATAAATGAAAGAGTTCAACTATAGTAGACATATTTAAAAATTCTGTAAAAGCCCTAGGTAAATATTCTGAATGCTAGCAAATGGTAACGAACCCAATACCTCATCTCCACTGCTCTTTACATCCAGGTGGGCTTACATTCAGTTAGCATATATCACAATCAGATCTTCATTTTGTTATGAAGAAATATCTAAGAAGATACAGTTGCTAGAGTGGGCAAGCTAAGTATTTCTGTTGTTGAGGATGTCAACAGTTTATAGAATAATATCAGCATCCTTTTTACAGAGGTAATTAACTCTAAAGAGTTGAACCCTTCCAAATAATAGATGTCTAGAGAAAGATTTCTAAACATCAGTTTAGGAAATTAACTGCTTTTGTTTTCCTAGAGGATTAAGCACCCATAACCTCTCACTGAAATTAAAGTTGCTGATGTTTTCAGGAGCTGTCTGTCCTCTGCCTGAAGTCAGTAGGCAAAGAGATTTTTACATTACTTATAAGCAGAAGACTGTCTATATAGGTGCTTATTATTAAATTTGGAAACCTAACTCTGTGAACAAAATCTCATGTGTTTGCTTTAAATATTAGTGAAGACAATTGTTGTTTGATTATAATAACTTTGCTTTAGCCCTGGTCAATATTTCTGTCACCTACTAATCCTCGAATATCCCATGGCAGAAATTAAAATCTCTTAAAGCTTAGCAATCAACAGGCAGAGAAATGCTTGTATGCAAGAAATAATTATTTCTTACAGAAAAATGTAAATCAAATAACTATGTGGTGTCTTCATCTATCTGGAGACAATGAAAAAGACCATCTTTCCAATTTAGCAAGTATTTTTACTCTAAAAATATGTAGCTTAAGCCATTTAAGATTTGCTTTCTAAAACTGATATTCATGGAAATTTTATTTAGGTCATCTTCTTTTCTAATGGGATTTAGTATAATTCGTCAAGCTGAAACCTATCACTTCTTTTTTTAGGACACAGAGGATGTATGCAATCTCAGTGTAATTTAATATATAAATTTATGTACTTATACATGTCTTTTAAAGTTTTCCTTGTAGCAAATCCATATAACTAGATTACTATTTTGCTGAAATAAATTAAAATCAGTAAGTAGTATAAGTAGTTGGGAACCAAGTAAAACAATGTTGAAGTATGTGTAAGAAGTTCTCATGGTGCAGTTAATACATTGAAACCTTTTAAAATGAATGCTGTCTTTTGGATCTTCAGTTCCATTCTAACATGTATGTCCTACAACAAAACTTTCTGAATTTGAACCTTAACCTTGAACTGAGTTGAATACTTCTCAAGCATGGCTCTGGCTTCCTCACACTCTACTATCTGGGCTGAAAACTGCCAAACAGATCTTTAACTGAATCTGCACAAAAGCAAGGGGCCAATTTAGCATGATAAAAAGCAGGGATCTCTTCGAGGTAATTTTATTTCCTGTCTTCTTGGGGCTTGTCTGTAGATTCCAGTAAATACTGTGACATGCTCTATTTATAATTGTTCATCACCATTGATCATGTAATTCACAAATTAGCATAACCTAGCCAAACAACAGAATAAGTAATGAATAAAATAAGCACAGGATTAATGAGGCTACAGGCATGCAACCTTTAGTTCACATGGCTTCAGTAATATCCTTGTATTGCATTACTGTGAAAGTTTATAAGCATGGACTTAAAAAATTTAACATTTAGTGGCACTGTGACTACTTAAGGGTGGGATTTTTTTAATGAACTGGAGAGAAAGTTTATATCAAATTTGGACCTAAACATACAAGAGATACTGATGAAAGGAATTTCTGTTTTGAGTGCAGTATCATGTAACCAATTTTGAAATTTTCTTTTTCAATATATATCTCTTGCTCTGACAACCATAGAAAATTGAGGATAACTGCAGGCTAACTACTTTTGTTTTAAAGAGATCAATACAAATATGAAAAATGTGTCCTTTCAATGTGTAATGGATAATTTAGCTGTCTAATGCTCATCTACTTTTCCTAAAAATATTGGAGAGAAAATTGTTTATTTTTTTCTTTCAGATGTTAAATACTTAAAAGAAGAGGATGCAAATCGTAAAACATTCACAGTCAGCAGCACACTGGATTTCCTAGCAGATCGCAGTGATGATGGTGCAGTTTTAAGTTGCAGAGTAGATCATGAGTCCCTAAATTCTACACCTCAGATAGCAATGCAGGTTCTAGAAATACACTGTAAGTAATACTTGTTATATATGCTTGCTTCTATAGTTTTGTTTCGTTTTATTTCAGAGTTTCTATTGTGCGAAAATTATTAAAATCTCTGGTACTGTGTGGATAGATAACATCTTTCTTTTAGCCAAATTCTCTGGTTTGTATTTGGTTGGTTGGTTGTGGGGGTTTTTGTTGTTTTTTATAGGAGTAAATCTAAAATGTTTAATGAGGGCTTTACCAATGAAAACACTAAGGGACTGAGTTCCTTTGAGGTTGCTTTGAGAAATGGTAGAGAGGAAAAGCATTTATCTTTTCTGTTTTATCATTGTAGCAATGTGAAAGAGTTCTGAAATGGTTCCCAATTTTCCTTTAAAGTATCTAGAAACTTGAAACAAGTGTATAAAGAAGCAAAGTTTGCAGCAGCCTGCCTCAGCAACTTTGAATCCTGCTAATGAAACTCTGTGTAATGCTGTTAATAACACAAGCCCAGGAGCAAAAATCCTTCACAATTTTTTTTAGGCCTTGTGTATACAGAATGTAACTCTAGGTAATCCAAACTTCAGTTGTTCTGTGTCTCTAGATATTGACTTATTTTTTTCAAATAGGATTTCTAGAAACTTGATCTTTTCCATAGTGCATTGTTTCAAAGTTGAATGAACATGCCTATGTGTCTGTGTGCCCTACTCTGAAGTCGTGTTGTCCTTTGAGTCAGTTTTTTTTCACTTACAAACTGTGAAACACTCAGGAGAATGCCTTTTCACCATCAGATGACATTTTCATATTCAATTGAATTATAGTCACCATTCTTTAGGGTACGGCTGTTTGGATTTCTGCAGAACAGCTATACTTTTGATTGCCAGCTACCACAACAGGCATCTGCAAAACAGTCAGACCAAATGAAGGGTAGAGACCTTTCATGGATCTGTTTCTAGAGTAGGTATAATCAAAGGACCTATTCTAGGTCCTATGATAAAATGAACAAGCTTGTCCAGAAAGCAGACAAGCTTCCAGTAACTGCAACTAGTTCTGGAGATATCATGCCTAGGACTGCTGGCATGGATAGCTTGTATCTAAACAGGGATATTTATATAAGCACCTAAGACTTGTAGCACACATTACATGCAGTAATGGCAAAAGCACTCCATTCACAGAAGCTGAGACCAGTGCTAAAAATACTGTCTGAAAATCGGGGGGATGTGGATTAGCATCCATAAGTAATAAGTACTGAAAATAACTGGTTTCTAAAACATTCTGCCCATCATTTTACTGAGCTAGATCAAAGTCTTTCTTCACTGGATGGATATTAAACACCTGCATCCCCTAACTTGTTTAGATGGCACCTGTAGTAGAGACATGAATCCTTAACATCTTTATTTCCTTTAATTCTAAATCCTGCAACCATCAGGCACTGAGCTAGCCCGTGCCTTCACTTTCAGATTGCTTGCTCTTCCTTCAGTGCCCTGCTCAACATGTTGGCACTACAGGAGATGAACCAAATTGAATGGAACAGTACATACTGAAACAGGACAGCTATACGAGGTTTAAACCGAGTCACAGTGGCTGCAATGTAATATGGTTCAAGGTAGAGGAAGGTTTCTGGTTTGCATGAACATCATAAAATCATAAAGGGAGTGGAATGTCTCCCTTATGAGGAGAGGCTGAGGGAGCTAGCTTTCTTTAGCTTGGAGAAGAGAAGACTGAGGGGTGACCTTATTAATGATTATAAATATGTAAAGGGTGAGGTCAGGAGGATGGAGACAGGCTCTTCTCAGGGATGTCCAGTGATAGGACAAGGGGGAACGGGTGCAAGTTGGAACATAGGAGCTTCTGGGTGAACATAAGGAAGAACTTTTTTACTGTGAAAGTGACGCAACACTGGGCCAGGCTGCCCAGAGAGGTGGTTGAGTCTCCTTCTCTTGGGACATTCAAAACCCAGCTGGATGCATTCCTGTGTGACCTGCTCTAGGTTGTCCTGCTCTGGCAGGGGGGTTGGACTAGATAATCTTTTGAGGTCCCTTCCAACCCCTAACATTCTGTGGTTCTGTGATTCTGTGATAAAGCAAAGCAGCTTTTCTGTGGCCTCTCATATATAAAGCGTATTGAATATTTGTTGGTTCCTTCCCACTTGCACCCTAGGTAGCAAGATGCTACCCTGCTAAATAGCAGTAGGGTGCCTCTTCCTCTATGCCTGTTGCTTCGTGTTTTGAACGAGACCCTTCTCTCTCTTCTGTGGATTCACTGAAGTTCTCTAACAAGGACAAACTGCACAGGGCATTTACAATTACTAATGTGCTTTATGTTGCTGCCCTCTCAGACTGCCAACTTATCAAAAACCACAATGCACAAGTAATTATTCTCTAGCGTTCTTGCTTGCTCCGTTAATTTTCCACCAATCAATTTAATACTCTCCAGCATGAGTATAGAGTCATTACACATAGAAAGATAAGTGAGAAATGTGCCAAAAGAAGCTCAAGTTTAGAAGAGAGAATGGAAATACCTTTTAAAACCATGGAGAAAGCAATATTTTATTACTGGTGACAAGAAGACCAAGAACAAGCTTTTCCTTACCTTTTCCTTACTACCTACATCTCCATGGTCAACATACTCAGAAGTCTTACACTGGGCAAGCTTCTAAAGAAAACATTATTAAAAGAGCAGGAGATTCAGGGAACTAATGATGTAGTTCAGCAGTTAGTCTAGAAGGAAAAAGAGGAGAAGGATGATTTACAAGAATAATCCTAAAGGTTCTGGAGTACATAGCACTGGAACTGGGCCCTTTGATTTTATTCTTCTGTGCGGCTCACCATCATTGTGGGTCTTACTGCAGTCACTGGAACCTGCTGGCTTTTTTCCATCAATCTGTAAGACTTCAAACGTATAACAGACATCCTATTTGTATTAATGAGAGGCATACTCACAGGACCCAATGTGAGCTGACCCAATATATCCTCAATGCCACCTGGGAGCAGATCAAAAATAGTGCTGACAAAACAGATGAATTATGGGGGCCCACGAGAAAAGTCAGGAGAATTTGTTAATCTGATGTCCTTGAGGCTCTGAAATCACAACCAAGTAGTATGACATTGCTCCATAGGGCATTTGTTCTGAGTGTCCATGGGGTATTTCAGATGAGCAGAGAGCTATGGGAGAATGATAATCAAATACCTTAAAATGGTCAAACAGAACAGCACAAATGAGCATTAGTTTGGGAGAGAATGGATGCATGATGAATGGGCATCTCCCACCAGAAATGCACTTGGTTTTTAAACACCTTCCTAAAATCTGAAGAATTTTAACTGTGGTAAATGGATGTTCCTTACAAATCATCAGTGTATCATCACAGGTTATAAAAAAAGGGCAATAATAAATTGTCTAGCCATTTCTGTCCTGCATAATCGTGCTTGAAAGTAAAAGTAGTCTGCTTTGTTTCAAGCAACTAGCCCCTGACAATGGACAAAATATTTGTGGCTTCATCAAAACAAAAAAAAAAGCAAAAACAACAGAACAGTAGGTATTACAGGGTTGTGTTTGCATCCAGTGGATGATAGGTAGAGAAAAAGGAAAGCAATGCAATGGCTGGAATGACAGGTTTTTATTTATGCCTAGTGAAAGATAGAATAAAATTAAATCTGTCCTAGACAATGAGACTATATGAAACAGATATTTGTAATGAGTCCATGAAGAGATGTAGACAGAGTTGCTTATGTATCCATACAGCTTCATTTATCATCAGCTTTAATAGGAAGTAAACTTAACAAAATGAAAGCCAGTAATGCCATCAGCAGCAATATCAGTACAGAATATCCTTTATTCCCTCTTCTTCCTCTTATACAAATCTTAGCTTTTATTAGTGTGATAGAGCAATCAAATCAGGTTTTCCCAGTAGTATTACAGTACATGAAATGAAGCTGAGGACTAAACTTTTAAGGTAAAAGGGTTTTATTTTTTTTTAGTGTATATATGTTTATGTAATAGAAATAATGTCTGAGTCCTTCTGCTGCTCTTTTATTTTCTTTTTTTAATGGTTAGGTCCAGAAGTAGAGATTACCTATATTATTTATAGCTTGACCAAAAGGAGATCTTGAAGGAGACCATGATCAGCCCTTGGAGACTTCAAATATTAAAATAATAAGGATGCTGTTGGAGTAAACATACTGTACCCCACTCCAGACTGTGGGATAATTAGCTCATCCAATCTTTTGAGCTTTATTCATCACAAATTTATGTTATGTCTCACTTGTGCTTCCTCCTGTTCTTCTGTGTCATGCTCTCTGCACTGCAGAGCAGCCCAGTTGCCCAAGTCTTTCTGTTGTGCTGAAAGGTTTGGCCATCAGCCGTAATTTAGTTTTTACTTGGCCAGCAGAGGTTTGTAGTAGCATGACACTGCCTTCTAAGTTTATTTTTCCTCTGACCCTTACTGTCAACAGTAAACCTAAAATAGACTTGTATCCCCTGTGGCTTTACTCTGAAGTTCTCTTGTCAGCCTAGCTGCCACTGATTATTAGGAAGTGCTTCTTGTAAGTGATAAATACAAATCTCAAAGGGATATTTAATTTCATTGTTTACTTCTGCATTCACACTAAGCTAAGAATGCATTCATTGTTCCTGTATTGAAGAATCACAGGTTCAGCACTTCAATTTTGAAATTTCTCAGCACAATATTGATGAGATTGTATACTGTTAAATCCTCATGCACACTCCTGAAAAGACATTTTGAGGACAAATACAACCTCTAGTCCACATCTGGGAAGTGAGTGAATTCTGCTCGTTCCTCCTCTATGTCTCAGACACATGTTGTTTCCCAGAAGCAGCATCTTCACCTTCCTCCAGGTCTTATCTGAGCAGAAGCCAGCCAACATCTTGCTTCCTACTGAACAGAGTGCCATAAAATTACAGTGGTAATTCTCTGACTACAATAAATTACCCAACAGACCTCAGTAAAAATTAATTGTGTAAGTCTGCCCTGGGGGTTGATTTTGAAGCTTTAAAGTGAAATCAAATCATTTGAACTTCAAACCTAATCATTGTGATTCTAGAATGGCAGCTGTGATATGATCTGTGCTAACAGACTCCGTGAGATTTTGCTCAAAAGCTGACCACAGTCCCAAATGACAGCACTAATAAGCTAAATATGTGTTATGTAAAGAAGTGTCTAGAGAGGCAATTTTGAGTAAATTCTATATTGGCAGACACAGATGTGCAGTGAATTGTCAGTCTGACAAGCCTATAGCAGTCCACTGACTTGCTTCTACGGGTATTCCAACATTGTTTGTGTAACAGGCTGTTTCTTCATTTGTGGCTTGTTATTAGATTCTTTTGCAATGAACGTCCGAACTTGACTTTAAAATTAGGTGGCTATTCCAAGAGAATGTTAGCTATTGTCCAGGAAATAAACTTATTGATTTTGAATTAAGTAAACAAAATGCCTTGAATGTAGCAGACTACAGATAATCAAATCAGCAATGCACTTGTGCAGCCATGTAGAAAATTGTGTGTGTGTGTGTCTAACAACAGGTACTACTGTGATTTCTGATGTATTTACAAATTGAAGTTTCTCTGACAACGGGCTGGGGTTAGAATTTCTGCTGGTGTAAAGCAGAGTAATTTTATGAAAAAGCTACATCAACTTATGCTCACTAAGAGAATTTGGCCCAATATTTTTACTTAGCTGGTTTCACATTTTTGTTGGAACATAGTTTCTACAATTATACATTCTGAACAAAATAAGTGAAAATATATGAAATATAGTATATATGTGTGTATGAATAAGTGAAAATGTAAGATGAAATGTAATATATAATATACATTCATATAACACTGTGAAGTAAGGCATTATTAAAAAAAAAGGCAAGAAAAGGGTCGTGCATAGTTGATTGATAGACCCTTTGTCTATGGGGAATACCTAAACACTTACAGCTGCACATCAGAACAGTATTTAGAGAAAAAAAAATGTCCTTAAATCTTTATATTTAATTCTAAGAAAATGTGAGAGTTAAATTTCCTTCACTGATGCTGATCACATTATGCTATGTGACACTCTCAAAGACATACTAACTAAAAGTAAATGCTGGGAATATTTGGCATGATGACATACTGCCTCAATTTTTGTCTGGACAGTCTGGCAAGAGATGCATCCCCAGAGTAAGGAAATGGTTTACTAACTAGGATAATGAGGTGTCACAGTCTTCCAATTTTTCATTTATTTTTTAACAGGCCCCCAAAATACTGAACCAGCTCAAATAGATACAGATAGACCGTATATTGAGTCAAGAGTGAAAATAGCTGGAGCACTGAAAATCGTTTTGGCTTTGCCATGAGAGAAAATGTTTATCTAACGATAACTTTAGTTGATAACCTTAAGCACACAATTCTTCTCTGAATTCTGATACAGTGAAAAGACTTGGTTTTTTCAAGACAATAGTTCTTTAGGACCATAAAAGAAGTAACTTGTTAAGAAATTTGCACATCCAAGTCTTTGCAGTTCTCTATTAGCACTGTTTGCTCTCTTGCTATAACTCTTCTATCTTAGAATACTTTGAGTGTTTGGAAACTGTGACACCTCAGAGACCTGTGGAACATGTGGAAGGTAGCCAGTATCTCAAGCTTAAGCCTTTCAAGAGTAACCTGATGGCACAAATGCAGAAGCACATTCTCTGGCATGGCCCATGCTGTTGCATACTGTTCATAACAAAAGGCAAAGAAAATTTCCCTTTGAGGAAACAGAATTGTTTTGTTCCAAACAGATAGACCCTTAGTGCTTTTGTTAGCTTTAATGCTTTATTCTTCAGACTTATTAGACTCATCTCTGGGAATGAGACAAATTTGGGATATAGGTTCTTTTTTGAATAAACAGTCTGCTGCCATCATGGTATAGCTACCTAGACTCAAGCTTTTGGAAGTCACTAAGTCATTATCAGACTGTCATCTCTTCTCAGTCCTTCAGCTAAGCATACCTGACAAAGCCAGGTATGAATAATAGGCCACAAGAGAGAAACCCAGAACAATTTATTTTATTTTTTTTTTGAGTGATTTGTCAGGACTGTGTGTGCTGTAAGAGCAATCTGTGCTTCAGACACCAAAGAGTGCTGGGTTTTGCTCCAGCATTGGCCTGTCCCAGGGGTTTTTTTACATGTGTCCTTTATTCTTAGCAATGACGTATATTTCCCATCTTGGGTTAATGGAGGGTAGTAGATGGTTAGCATAAGATACCACTCAGCATCTTGATCACCTGGGCTTGGCTATAGCAATACTGTTTTCAGGATGTACTCCATCTCTACAGAACAGGAGGCTTGGACCTCAGGTTCTTAGATCTCAGCTTTTCCGGTGGGTTTCTCTATCCAACCTTCATCTCATAACAGATGGTCTGATTGATTAAAGCCACTTAAGAGGGCTATGTTTCCTGTGTAATGTACAGACAGAACCTTGGTCTCTCACAAAACCTCCCTCTCTGATCATAGACAATCTCTGTAAGCCTAAGCAATGAGAGATTTCATTCACTTCAGTGAAAATCTGCCAGCCATTTAAATCCTTTAGAAGCTCATGAGGAAGAGCTAGATGTTTTAAAAGGCTACCTGAGTCTGACAGAGAGGTACCATGCCTTCCAACTGATACTCCCATCCTTTAGAGGTCAACTCTCTGAGTGGTGTTCCTGCTTTTCTCTTTAAATAATGATGTTCTGCTGGACCGCTGTGACTTTGAGAATGACAGAATTTCAAGATCTCCCAGTTGACTCCCTGTTATATTGTGAGATAAGTTTACCCTTTATAAACATTTAGGTTTCCAGCCAAGACTCACTTGTGTAGAGATAATATGCTGGTGTTTTGCTGGGATAGTTTTGTTTGGTTTTTTAATCCATGATATGGACAATAAATATATCTCAATGTTATTTCCATATTTACCAGTGTAAAGATGCATTTAAAAATAGTAGTGATAAGAATGCAAATTAAGAAACAGCTTCAGTACATGTACACCTCTTCATATTGAATGAAAAGTAATGAAGAAGTAATTCTATTTAATTATTTAGCTCAATAATTATGCAAACACCATGTTAATAACTAAAATTATCTTGTTTAAGCTTTTCATATTAGTGAATGCTTGAAACAAACGTAACATAAAGGATAGTTACTGTAAACAGTAAAGAATAATATCTGTGAACATGAAAGTTCAGTGCCACAATTTCCATGTTTAAATGAGATCAATTAGGTTAATGATGGATGAAAATATGAAATCCATTATTTAAATGTAAAATAATTTTAAAACTTCTGGATCCATTTACTGCCAAACTTTCATCTTTCAAGGGGGATATCTAGTTCAAAGGGTTAATGTACAATCCTGACCTTTCCCATCTGGAGGCTTATGTTCAAATATGGTTTACAAGTGAAGTATAATCTAATATAATTTATTTCTCTCTAAAATCATTTGTAGGAAAATCCACAGGGTTGCTTATCTATTCTGCATAGAAACTTTAAATTATGGTGTGGGCAGGCTATTCCATTTGCTTGTTGTGTGTTTAAGCGAGGGGTCAAGAAGGTTTCAAAGGAAATTTGGGGAGGAATGTATTATATTAAAAGTAGGATGTTTACAAAATTAACATAAAATAAATATAATTCAATTCCGGAGGAGTGAGTCTTTAGGCATAGGAAAGAGACAACCTATGGTAAAAAGGACTGGAAAGATAGAGGGACTGGCTACTCTGGTAAATGCAGCACAGTGAAGTCATCTCTGAACCTGTTCCAAATGCATGTTTGCTTTGCCACGTGGAAATGCAAACTTTGGTCAGTGTGGTGACGCTTCCAAATTAATGAGCACTAGTGGGCTAACAACTGTTTTCTGTCTGGAGGGGAAGCTGGGGACAGAACCTTTTAGAGCTCACTGTAGGCTTTTGAGGTCACATAGTTAATTTGCTCACAACTGGCCATGTGCAATTGTCATCAGTAGAAGTCCCCACAGTGAGCCAGTCTAGCCACTACCGGATATCCTTAGGTGGACATAAGAAAGAGAACAAGTTAGTTCATCTAGCTGAAAAGGCCAGAAAAGTAGTGTAATAGTGTAAAAGAAGGTAGTGCAGTGGATTTCCTGGAATGATAAAATTTTCTCTACTTTAGGAGGTAGGTTCCAGAAATAATGATCTATTACAGACAACCCAGCAGCAGTATCCCCAAGACTGACTGACTGACTGATTTTTGAAGCTCCTAATCTAAGTAACAATCAGATACTATAGAAGGGTTTTAAAAAATAATTTATCTGCATTGTATTTTATAAGAGAAGTACCTACATGGGATACAATATGAATATATTAGATACTCTATGTTAGAGATTTGTAGTGAAAGGTTGAATTTACAGAAAAACTAGAAAGCAAGTTTTAAAATACACTTACTGTTACTACTTTGTGCTGGGTAGCACTAACAGGACAATCTGAGTGGCTGAATGACAGCCCAGTGTCTGAAAAGTTCCACTTCAGGGCCAACTGGAGCAATTTTTCAGGTACATTACTAAGATCCACTAAGCTCCATGCTGCCTTTGAATATATGCTTAAAATATCTTTTTCATTTTTTCTTAGCCTAGAGTTGGACCCTCATTATTTCAAATGAAATCATCTTGGAAGGAGACTGAAAATTACAGAATCTGTTTAACTCACACCCCAGGTTACAACTCAGGTCATCTTCAGCCAGTCAACGTAATGACAGAAGGACAGTGCTGTTCCAGGCCTTTCCTGTAGAACAGTTTGGAGGGCTGTTTATTTCCAAAACTAAAGACTAGCAAGCAGGTGAGAGGGTTTAGAGGAAAACATATACAGAAATTGTTAGCAGGGCCTCACAAGGAATAGAAGTTTGCCCTTCAGGAGGGTGTGGTATATATTTATAAGAAACAAATCAAATTTTCATGCCCTGATACTACTGCTTAGTTATTTTTATATAGATTAAACTTTTATTGTGTCCAGTATCTGATATGAATGTCAGAGAAAGGCTTGACAGGGTATTTGGGTATGCTGGGCATCCAGAGCTCTTCTTTGTTCCTTCAACAATTCCGGGTGTGCTGCAATTCTCAAACCATATTCAAGATAATTTAAGTCAGACATACCAGAAAACTGAAGGTTTTAAGCTAAAGAAACTGAGGATGCAGAAGATAAAATTACATTGAAAGGTCATGCACTGACTCAGGCATTTCTTGATAACATACGTGATTTAGGCAGAAGGCTTTTTTGTTTCTTTTTTTTTATTCTTTACTCCTTTTAGGTGATACGGCAAAAATGAGATAAAAAATAAGTTGGAGAGAGCACAGTGTAAGGCAATGGAGATGTTAAATGGAACAGAGATGTTTACATATCTGCAGAGATTGGCAAAATGGAGATTGCTTAGTCTGAAGTAGTGGCATGACAGAAATAATTAAACAAGATAAAAGTTGTAGAACTAAGCTTCCTTGCTTGCATTCACTGAAGAAAACAGAACTGAGTTGCCAAAGAAAATATTATTTCTACCGTATCATTCATGTATGTATGGGACTTAGTGGATAACTAAGACACCAGTGACCCATTCTGCAAAAGTATGTAAGGGGAAATCGCTGTATCTGATGCTAACTATATTAATGAAGTGGCACACACTTGGAACTGTGGTGACAGTGCCACTTAATTCGGCAGGGTCTACCAATATATTCAATGCTATGCTCACGTTTATCTCTGCCAGTTTTAAGACCAAGCACAAAGTAGGTAAGAGTGATCAGGAACATATTAGATGACAAAGGACGGGTAAGGTTTTAACACATTTTAAGTGGAGCAGAGAGGAACTGTGGAGCTTGGTTGTGTACTTCCATCTTCTCTTTCACCTTCCCAAAACTCCAAGCCACACATCATGTGCTATCACATTTTAATTACTTTTTTTGTTTTTAACAGTTGTAATGCAGGAGTATTGTATGACTAACAAATGAGATGTTGAAACAGGTACTACAAATATTTTTAACAAAGAACCAAATAATCAGTGTTCACAGAATTAGTAACCTACAGGGTTTCCTGCAAGGTTGGTGCTTGAATTCAGGCATTCAGGAATTCTGAGTGTCAGCAGGGAATATTTCACTGATCTAGCTTTATTTTCCCCCACATTGGCATATGGCTTGTTGTTTTGCATCCAGGAGAGTGTTTTTATGCTCTTCTGGTACAAACTATTATTACTTTTTTCTTCAACAAACATAGTTTTAAACTAAATTAAAAGAGATGAGATAAAGGATGAGATAATATTTGTCAAAGAATCTCAGATAACGAAGGAACCATATACTATTTCTGGTCCTGCTTGACTGTAAAGTAGTTCTTAAAGGAGTGTAAGAAGAATATAGAGGAATATCCATGTGGATATGGTGCTAAGTATTCACTTTCATCAAATCTAAGTATTTAAAAATATTATGAAGCTTAATTTTACAGTATTGTTGAATACATTTATTGAAATGAAATATCATTGCCATGACACAATTATTTGATCTAGGTTGTTTCACCACAAATACTATAATGAAATAATTTGTCAGATACATAATACTGAGTATTTCTCTCATCCGTTTAAGCAATGAGTCATTCGTTATATTCTGAAGCAGAGCATCAAACTTACTGTATCTCCCAGGGTAATTTGATGAAGTTTACCAATGCAGACTTGCTTTGCAACTGCTTATTCAAAGCAATAGGGCATAGGCAGAAGCCATGCTACTTGTCATTTACAAAAGAAGTGCTTTTTCACAGCTGTAGGATGCACACAGCTGGTAAGTTTAAAAGCTATTAAAAATGGTGAGCACTTTCACAGAGCTGATTACAGTACTCCTCTCTCTTCTTTCAAATCTCATTTGGGATATCCAATGTGATGTTGATTTTTGGACGTACTAGAGTGTTTTGTCCTTGGAATTCACTTTAAAACTCCCTTTTTCTAAGTTCAATTACTTAGGTCTTTTGAAATAGGAACAAAATTGTAGAGGAGTACAGAATTTTCAAGAAGTTTTGTAATTGCTGTCCATATAGGAAAATTATGATCTTCTCATGGCTTCTGGAAATAAAAAAGATTGCTTAAACTGTCCTATGCTTACTCCAGTGCTAATTAATCTGGAAAGTAGATATATCATCATTTTCAGAGATCTGCTTATTTTATTTTTGCATCTGGGAATGATGGAAAGGTTCCAAGGAAATAAGAGAGAAAAAGCATGATGAAAAATGTAGAAGGCTGTGACATAAACAGATTTCACAAACACGCTTTTTGAAAAAACAGACAAAAACAGGTAGAAAATAAATGAATTAGTCTCTCAGGAAATACTTTAAAAATCTCATCATCTGGCAGTCATTTATTACCAGGTAGCAATAATGTTTTATTACTGGACTGTTAGATTTTTATAATATTTTTTAAAATGATAGCACCAGAACTGTTGTTGTTCACTGCCACAATAAAATATCAGAGAAATTTATGGAAGCTTTTCAATATTCAGAAGGTTTGGGGTCATAAAATTAAACTGTGAAGACATGCTGTTGGTAGCTCATAATTTAGCTAAACCTGTAAGAAGAAAAGTGCATTGTAATGAATCTATCGTATTAATTTGGACTCTGGTACAAAGAGGAAATGGTGGTTAGTGTGCAAAAAAATTAACAAGGTAAATAAATTAATTAAAAATGGCAGAGTACATCTGAGTATTATAGGTCCAGGCAGGAGATGCTGGTGCACACAGTTAGATGATTATGTCAGAAGTTAGAGTGGTCTGGGAACAGTCAGTGGACAACAGCAAGAAGGTGGGGGGCTAACACATTTCTGTCCCTTCTGGTGACACAGGAAAATTTGTGAGTTTTCCTGGGCAGTGGCAATTGCTGGCTATGCAGACAGCTTGAAACGATAACCATCGGTGAGAGAAACCTACCTACTCTTCTGAGTAGGACAGTAATATTATGATCTGTTGCTCTTGGAACTCTTGTAAGAAATAATGCATCAAATTATGGCAAGAGAAGAGTGCAGTGAGCCTCACCAACCAACCAAAGCAGAATTTCATACATTGCAGCAAGGCAAAACCTTCTTGCTAAGAAGATGAGAATTGTCCTATTATTCCTAGAAATCCCAACAAAATTTCATCTAGAGAAGGAGAGAAACCCCATTCCAGTGCCTCAGCCAAATCATCTGTCAGCCATGACATTGGATACTATACCATAGGTAGGGCCTATGTGTTTTGGTCTGTGAGCTGCCTGGAGCTCAGGTGTTTACCAAACTGGTGAGTAGTTAACAAGATATATTCTGTGTTGTCTTCATTTAGTCAGTTGTTCTATCACCCAATAGCCCCTCCCCACTTAAGAATGGGAATCAGGAAAAGGAAAGGACACCTGTAGGTTGAAATGGAAACAGATTTAATAAAGTAATAACAAAAACTAATACCAATACTAATATAAAATACACAAAGTAATACTCACAGAATACTGCGAGCGCCAGAACTCCAGTGAAAGTGTGAGAGTCACAACAAATGGGAGAGTAGGCCTTAGGAACAGATGGGCTGGGAAGAGCCCCGTCCCCAGCAAACTTTTCAATTTATAGTGAGTGTGACATTTATGGGATGGAATACTTGTTTTGGCTAGTTTAGATCAGCTGCCCTGTCTTTCACTCCTCCTAGCTCTAGCATCTGAGTAACTCAAAACTGCTAAAGAACTTGATCTCTGTGGAAACCCTTCACAGAATCACAGAATCACAGAATTCTAGGGTTGGAAGGGACCTCGAAGGATCATCTAGTCCAACCCCCCTGCCAGAGCAGGGTCACCTACAGTACATCACACAGGAACGCATCCAGGCGGGTTTTGAATGTCTCCAGTGAAGGAGACTCCACAACCTCTCTGGGCAGCCTGTTCCAGTGCTCCGGCATGGCTGGACCCTTATGCCATGGCTGGCCATGAACTAAAACAAAGTGTCTCTCAACTTTGTTCTTGCGGGATCAGGTACAGTGGTCTTCTCAAAAATGCAGCTTCCCTGAACAGAAAATTGATTCTATAATTCTATCCCAGTGAAACCAGGACATTTGTGTTACTTATCATTCACGAAGCATTCATGGGAAGCTTACTGATCACAGTGGGAGGAATTGCTCTGTCGCACAAGTGTAGCTCTCTTCCTGAATGGATCCAGTGGCACATTTCTTATTATTAGGTCCAGCGCAGAATTTCATTGTTAAACAAAGCCTTTTCTTACTACCAGTACTTTAAATGCTTTTTAAATCACTGTGTATAGAAGAAAACTTCTATAAGGTAATTAAATAACTTCTAAAAGGTAATTAAAAACATCCAGTCATCATCCTAAAAGATTAAATAAGAAGACAGTATCAATTTTTTTAGAAGGAGGAATTTGAATAACTTTTGTAGTACATCCTGATATATTATGAGCACTCGCTTCCTCTGACCAACCCAACAATTGATGTGTTGGTGTCTTTCCTATTGCTGTTAACATAATTTGTACTCAAACAGTAAGTCCAACAAGGATCACAGACTTCATTACATCAAGCTCAGCTTCTTACTGCAGGTGGAGAGGTGTTCATAACATAACCTACAGAGAGAGAATCACCTTCAAAGAAAATATGCATCAGAATCAAAGTACTAAAGTGGAGGCTTAGGGTCAAATTATGTTAATGAGTTGTTTTCAATTATTTAGAATATGATTAGAGACAGGATTGTGTTTTACCTGATTTTTAATTAGGCACCTTACAATTTGGTTGCATGGAAAATAATCAAATAGGAGGGCATTGTTTTGAAGGTGTAACGATGTTTCTTGTAATATTATATTGTACAGAGGTGTACATTTTTATTTGCAACAGGCAAACATACTTGGATAGCTGTGCCTCTCTTTCTGTCATTTTCACTAGGCCTAGCTCTTTTGGTACTAGTTCAAACTTGGAAGACTAAGTGGGACATTTTGAAAAATAAAAAAAGCTGAGAAACCCTCATAATTTATGAAAGAGAGATTTAGAAGCATATATCACACTGATGTGTGCCATGCATAGAGGAGAGAACCTCAACAATGGATTTTTCTTTTTGAACCCCAAAGACTCATAAACTAAAATAATTCAAGAGATTAATCTTTCCCTATACATCTTATATATATATAATCTTATTTGTCACTGTCACCAGATGGGACATTATTGTCTGTGGTGGATCTTTTAATATCCTACAAACCAGAAAAAATACATTCTCTGATGAAGGGCCAACAGCAGAAGCCAAAAGAAATGTGATTTCTTCTAGACACTGTCACCAATTCCTTAAAATGATATGAACCAACATTTCCAAAACTATAACTTGAGGCTAGTAGTACTTATTGTACTGATTGTTACTTAAACAGCAAATAACTTGTTTTGTGTTTATTATTGGACTGCTTTGATCATGACAAAAACATGGTTGCCAGGTACAAAAAGAAGGTCCAAACATTTTGCAAAATCACTGTATAACACGCAGAACCATGAATAAATAATACTACAGGAGATTGTCATTGAAATTTTGTAGAACCCACATCTTCTGATATACCATTTTACTTTGAGAAGAAGGAGTTACAGACTCATGCAATAAACACATTTGAAAACCTAAAGATTTGAAAGGGCACTGCACTTCATTGGAAGTAATAATGTGCGAACATAAATGCCATAGCTGAATATATACCCACTACCAGTTTAGAAAAGGTCTTCTTAAATTTGGGCTGGTATTAGTGAAATATCTAATATCTGCTTCTGGCATTGTGGTTACACTTAGTGATTTCTATTTTTATTTCAAAAAATATTTAAAATTGTTTAGGCATTAAAAATTTTGTCATCTTTGACAAGTAAGAAGGATACTCTGAGGGTGCCAGCTCAAAGGCCTTTGAAAGCATTTCAGTAAATTTTTTACATATAAAGCCCAAGAATGGATGTATCAAAGACACTTGATGCTAAGTGTTGACAGAACTTTCAGTTAAGCGTCCTAGGAAATGTATAGGGAATATTAAAGTTTTATGGGTTTTTCTTTTTATGAATATCCTAATCTGGATTTAGAAACCTTTTTAAAATTGAAGTTGAATGGTATATTCCATGTTATGTTGGCACTGAATGTAAATAGGGACAATTTATACAGTACTGAGTTATTTGTGGAGTTCTAATTCATACTGTGGAATGAGTTAAGAATTTTCTAATACCTAATTTTTCCTAATGTGACAGAAAATCCTGATTTATCCAAACTAGGGCATAGGTAAGAAAAAAGCTTTTTCAAATTCTAAGTGAAATCTTTGTTCAAAACCTGGGTGGAAGGGAGACCTTAGAATACATGGTAGACGTCTGCTATTGCATAGGAGGTCAGCACACAAGTCCTTGCACTCTTTGAATCAGGCCAAAGTCTTAATCCACAGACTCTGAAGGACTGAATGTTCAAATCACTGAATTACTGTCAAATATTTTGCTTGATCTGGTCTACTTAGTGTGAATACTTCAGCAGTCAGTGGAGTAAGGAACCTCTTTTTCTCATAAGTAGCTGCATGGGCTCTAGTAACTTGTCTAAAGAACTAGTCTTTTTGGGCTGATTACCACTTCTGATAAATATCAAATTACCTGTAAGTGGGGGAGTATAGTCTTCCTAAGACTTGGGGTGTAGCAGACTGGCTGGTATAGCAGGTGACCTGCTTCATAATCTTAGGCAAATTAGTTTACTTTTTAATTTTTGTTTATTTTTATAAATTCGGTCTATGCTTTTACAGTGCGGTTGTCAAGGGTTTACACATGTGGTTGAACATAATTTATCATATGGGAATCTTCCAGCAGCTTCCATGTGATAACTTTATATGAGGAAATTTATGTGAAGAAATTTCTATGAAGAAATTTAACTGTGTATGTAACCTTATAAGGGTTTGGTGATAATATAGATGCATAATGGAATCTTTCTTACTTCAAGCAGTGTAAAAATAGCAAGTGCATTTGCAAAAAAACCCCAGACCTTTTAGCAGTGAAGATCTGATTAACAGTAAAGGTCTTGTGACTGATAAGAATTATCTTTATTTTG
Organism: Aegotheles bennettii; assembly: GCA_013398125.1. Classification (NCBI taxonomy): domain Eukaryota; kingdom Metazoa; phylum Chordata; class Aves; order Caprimulgiformes; family Aegothelidae; genus Aegotheles; species Aegotheles bennettii. The sequence continues at coordinate 566,974 of VZRW01006599.1, forward strand.
AAATAGCTTCAAAGAGATTAAATCAATCAGTAAAGTAGTTCCACAAGTTATTAGCATTGCCATTAGTTATTGCTAAGGGTAAAACAAAAATCATGTGCTGAAGTTTAGTTTCTTCATGTATCAGATAACATTAATTGCCAGTGTAAACTGAAATCAATTTTTCACATGCATTCACTGATTTTGTATGTTGCTGTATAAAGATGATATTGCCTTGTCAAAAATAGATAAATCTTCCCAAAGCTTTGAAAAGTCTTCCCTGGTCTTGATGTACCCAAATCATAGAAAGACGGATGAAATAGAATCACTCGGTGAAACTTTTGCCTCTGGTCTGCTGAAACAGGAGAGGATATATAAAAAAATCCCATGCCATTGTTTTTATCTGTAACCACAGCTTAGCTCTTATTTCCAGCAAAAAGTCAGATTTTTGGCACATGACAGGTAGAAGATGTCTTGCTAAGTGTCTAAAGACGTGTTTGAGTCTCAGTTCAGATTGGTGCTAGCAGTCAATTGAAGCTCATAGGTACCTCATTACTGAAGCTAAAGACTGGAGGTCCAAACAGCTCTCACACACTCTTGGAGGTGCATGTAAATAAATAAGCCACTGAGTACAGAAACCAATGTGTTTTACTGTGAAGACTTGCTATATTACCTACACTCACATAAACCACTGTGGTGTTGTTTTTTAAATTGGATTTTCCCAACCCTTATTCTTTTTGGAATATTTATCTCATCTCAGGATAAGGGCGTATTTGTAGGCATTGTAAAGAAATTTTAGTCACCAGTCCCTTGTTCATAAGAACTCTGCTTGAAATACTGATCTACAGTATTTTATTACCATTAAATTACTGAGCTAAATCCTAAAGAATGTGCAAATTATTCAAGTTCTGATAAGTGTAACTGATGTAAATTTGCATACTTCTACTGACTTTAGAGGAAGAGCAACAGAAGATCTGACCCACAATAAAACCCTTGGTCCTACTCCCCTTTTTTTGTTTTGTTTGTAAAAGTAGATATTTTTTTGCTATCTACATTACTTACAACAAGGTGATGAGCATATCTGAAAATAAACCAACCTCTCCTACTGTATTACTGTTCTTTATATTCATTTTTTTTCTTTAGATTTTGTTTTCTAGTGGTTGTGTTGTTTGCTGGAGGTGAGGTGATGTTCCAGTTGTTATGATTAATACTTCTGAGTGTGACAGGTCAAAGTTCATTTATACTTATACAATTTATACTTGTCAATTTGTTCTAAAATGGGCAGTCCTAGCAGAAGGCAGGATTTTTTAACACCATTTTGTGTTCTGGAAAAATATCAGTCAGCAGGGTTTTATTATTTATCTTTGTTAAAATGACATATTTAGGTTAATTTTGAGTCAACTGTTCTGAAGTTTTCTTCTCATTTTAAATATTGATATGAATGTGAAAATGGAGGACAAGTTCGTCTGAGAAGTTTTCCCCTTATTCACTTTAATTCTGGAGAAAAATCAAGCAGATCATGAAAATAAAGTAGAATCAGTAAGACAGAGAGTGAAGCACCCAAAATATAGTATCAAGTAGTTTTTGAAAAAGTACTGTTAATAGAATGCAAAAATTGTCAATTGTAATCTTCCCCAAAACTATATATTGAATTAATCCCTGTGTTTTCTGTTTCCTTTTTCAAAGAAACAAGTTACTGTACCAGTAAATTAGTAGGCAAAATCACAAGAGAGGATATTTCCTACAGTATTAGGGAATGAAACCTTTCTATTCTGTTAGTAAGTTCTTTTTAGAAGCGTATGGAGAAAAGAGAGCTGTCTGGGGCCTTAAATAAAGTAGCAATGGGAACTTCAAGTTGAGACAAACAGCACTGCATTGATCCATGCAAATGAAAGCTTAATTGTCTGAAGTCTTCTATTTTATGTGGGTCATTTACAGTAATGCGTAGAATGCTGATAATTTCTTAAATATTTAAGCCAGTAATTCTAGCTAGATGAGCTTTTAATTTCTTTCTTCACCTGTGGCTATCATGATTACTTCCATCAAAGCTTAGCTCTGTTTCATATTTCTCTGGAAACCTCTTGATCTCATTGCATTAGTTGCCTCCCTCCCTCGATTAAATTCTTCATGTATTCCTATCTGATACTAATTTGTTCCTCTGATTCAATGTATAGTCAAGAGAGTAATTTATTCATCTTCAATAGCACCACTGAAATCACAGAAGTACTTGATGCCCTGATTTATTAAGGCACTTGAGGTCGGTGCCTTAAGCATGTGCTAAAAATGAAGCAAATGCCAGCATGACCTCCAAAGGATTAGTCACCTGCATAATGGTTTGCAGGGTCCTTGAAAATATGAACTTGTGGTACAGATTTGCTACTGGTGTAAGGTTAGTGCAGCTGTACTGAAAGCTAAATGATGCTGACAATGCTTTCAGTGGAATTATGACATCTACACTAATCCTTCCGCTTTTCTTGTCTTGCGTCATGCTGATACATTATGATATGCCAAAAATAAAAATCAAAGCTAGAAAAATGCTTCTGACATTTTTAATTGTTCATATGCCATTTAGTATCCAACAGGACTATTAGCTTCTCAATAAGAAATTGTATCATTACAGCATATCATTTTTTACCATTTGATTTTGTAGGATCATATTGTCATGCTCTTTCACATTTAATTGCTAATAGGATAGCTGTGGTCTTACTGCCGCCTCACTGCTAATATCTGTTGGTATTACATATTGGATGAAACAAAACTTATGTTTGATTTGAAGGTTAAAGTATTTCTGTTGGTATAGATGAAGATGTGTTTTGTATTAGGAAACTGTGGAGGAAACAAGAATTTATATTTTCCTATTAAGCCTGAAATTTTTTCTCGCTGTGACTATGAACTCTTTTTTCCTTTTCCTAAGGAAAAAAACTGTTTTGTATAGACTTTTTTTTCATTGTAAGATGTGCCCATCTAATTCATGTGAACTTCAACCCCAAGCACTGATACAGTCTGGGGGAAGAGTGGCTGGAGCTGCTCAGCAGAAAGGGACTTGGGGGTGCTGGGTGACAGCCGGCTGGATACGAGCCAGCAGTGTGCCCAGGTGGCCAAGAAGGCCAATGGCATCTTGGCCTGCATCAAGAACAGTGTGGCCAGCAGGAATAGGGCAGTGATTGTCCCGCTGTACTCAGCACTGGTGAGGCCACACCTCGAGTGCTGGGTTCAGTTTTGGGCCCCTCGCTTCAAAACAGACATCGAGGGGCTGGAGCGTGCCCAGAGAAGGGCAACAAAGCTGGTGAAGGGACTGGTAAACATGTCTGATGGGGAATGGCTGAGGGAGCTGGGGGTGTTCAGTCTGGAGAAGAGGAGGCTCAGGGGGATCTCATTGCTCTCTACAACTCCCTGAAAGGAGGTTGTACGGAGGTGGGGGTTGGTCTATTTTGCCGTGCCCATAGTGAAAGGGCAAGAGGAAGTGGCCTTAAATTGCAGCAGGGGAGATTCAGACTGGACATTAGGAAAAATTTCTTCACTGTCAGGGTGATTGGGTATTGGAATAGGTTGCCCAGGGAGGTGGTGGGGTCACCGTCCCTGGAGGTGTTCAAAAGGTGGATGTGGCACTGGGTGATGTGGTTTAGTGGTGATGTAGGTAGGTGGTTGGACTGTATGATCTTGACAGTCTCTTCCAATCTTAATGATTTTATGATTCTAAACATTTTGATTGTGAGATTATATCCTTGCAAGCCAGCTGGCTATTTTTTTAAAAACTTAAAGATCTACTGCAAATATTTTGTTCTCCATGAATTCACAGTAGCTATATTGCTAATTTTTTGCAATTAAAAATATAAATTTAATTCCAATGTATAGGAATTATATTTTTACATTTTTAGAACAGATTGCAGGCCTTTATATAGTGCTTTTTTGCAGGCATTTAAAACATTCTTTTTGTAAATTTTGTTTAAAAAAAAAAGAATGTTCTGTTTTAGGGGCAGCTTTATTGCATTTCAGAAATAATATCCTGTAAAATGCCTGTAACAAGGTATTTTATCAGAAAGCCCATTGTAGCTTTCTTATTATGAGTTTCAAGCTTCTGCAACAATAAAAGTGTTCTTATTCAAATGTATATTATTGCATTCATTCCTCTAATAGCAGCATTCCACATATCAACCTATAAATAGACAAAGAAACAATTGCACAGAGTACTTGTTATTCATCCTCAATATTTTTTATTTTCTTGTTAGATATCAGAATTTGGAATAGTCATATGGAGTATTTATTTGCATTGAATACAGAAAGAAAACAGTTATTTCCTCTGGGTATACACGTGCTTTCTATCTGTGTTTCCTTGGGATATAAAAAGTTACTGCTTTAGTTCCATTGGTCATTTTTATTGCCTTCCTGAAGACAATAGGAATTGCACAAGGCTCCACATAAAAGCATCTCCAAGTGTAAATTAAATCTATGATATAGTCTTTTGTAAATAGAAAAGAATGTACTCTTAAATAATAAATCTTTTTTGTGTATATCAACAAGATGTCTATTCTTCTTCTTCCTAGATACACCTTTAGTTAAAATCATTTCTTCCAATTCATGGCCTGAAGAAGGACAATCTATAATTTTGACTTGTGAATCCAAAGGAAAACCAGTGTAAGTGATTTAACAAGTAATATGTTTTTGTTATTTTCCTTATTCTGCTGTGATTGCAATCTTCAGCTGCAGAAATCTGCTGGTTTTGTCTCATCCTGGGGTGTAAAGTAATCTCTGGTATGGAAAACCCCTTGAAGCCTATCTTCATTAAGTGTCTATAGAGGATTTGTCTTTTACTTTGTCATCTATTTTAGTTTTCAGGTAGAATCCAGCTGGGAGATTTTTATTTTTTTTTTTTTAATCAGGAGTACCAACCTGAGAGGAGTGCAGGCTTAGTCAGTCACTGTTTACATCATTGCACTGATGATAGAAGAGAGAACTTATGAAAATCTTCTACATCAACTAGCCTCTGAGAAAATATGTTGAACTTTCAGATGCTTTGGCTGTCATTTACAGGGGAATTTGAAATTTAACGATATGTGCAAGTTGGCTGCTTGTTTTTACCAGAATTTGAAAAGGTGCAGCCTGCTTTAAGAGTACAAATTGTTTTACTTGGAAATTAACATCTCTGCCATCAATATTTTTAGAGACAGATCTGCAGAGATAGACTCTTGCACAGAACCTACTATTTAAACAGAATTCACTCTTTAAAACAGTATCTTCTCAGATGAGCTGTTATATATAAGATGCATAAATAATCCAACTCCTTAGTATTAAGTTTATATGAGTCAAGTTTCTTAAATATTGACCTTCTGCTCAAAAGATTAATATATAGTGTGATATGGAGTGGTGATACACTGCTTTACAATGGTCTTGAAAATGATAGTGCAGTAACATTTTGGGGCAAATTACATGCCAAAAATCATGTCACTTAGATCTGACTTTCTCCCTTGTGTAAATTTAGTGACTTTATGGAATTGTTTAATGTAGGAACCTGAATTCAAGACAGGAATTTAAGTCCAAAATTTCTATTTTGAAAAGCTCTTCTGTGCTTAGTCTGGCATCATTTAAACTCCATAAGTACTTTTTGATAAATATATGATATGCCTGTATGGTTTTAAAGCAATTCCTCTATCCAAATCTTGATTGGGCTGAGCAACTCAGCATCTAAATCACGCTTCTACCCTGCCTGAGACCAGAACACTGGAGGTCCATCCAATTAGTCTTATGTGGTGCTCAATGCAATTGGTCTTCTGTGTACCTGTATGCTTCTCAAGTAATACCTGTTTCTGAGACAGATTCCTCTTTAGGTAACTCACAAAAATCAGTTGCAAGCCATGTCTTGCATTTACAGCGTACTTGCAGGAGAAGAAATTATCCATTTACCTAACAGCCTCTGAGCATTCCCCTAGGTATCAGAAGGTACAGAGTCTGTTTCCTTATTATTTTCAAATGCAGTGAAAGATGTGCAAGTGCTTAATTTTAGGAAACACGTCAACCCTGATTGCCCTGAGTGCACCATTTGCCAAGTGATATTTAGGATTTTCCCTGTTTCAGTGTTTTCCTCATGACTTAGCAGGTGACAGCTACATGCCAAGTGCTCTGTTTGGCATATAGAGTTCAGGCAACCTAGCCCCAGGTGCTTGTTTTTCACTATTCATCTAACATTCATTGTAGGGATAAAGATTAGAAGTGATGTAGTCATTATGTATTTTTGTATTTTTAATTACTGTTTTTTGGGGGNAGTTTGGAGGTTATGGATTCATCTCTTCTTTTTGTTATTTTTAGCTTTGTGAGACAGCTGGATGATTTGACAGATGGATGTAATTGGTACGCGGGGAGGAAGGATGAATAGGTGTATTATACCAACTAGGGATTCTAGTCCTCCCATGATTTCACCTGCCTCTGAGTATTACAACAAGGAGGTGTGATGCTTTGCAGTTTCTGAGTGTGTGGGAATAATTTCAGCTGTCTTTAAAAATCTGCACAGTAGATATTTACATCTGAGCTGCTCATTTGGGCTTCCCTTTGCATTCAGTGGAGAGATTTAGGCACTATTATGACATGACTAGTCTGCTCTGCATTAGACAATTACAGAAGAAAGGACCAGACTAGATCATGCCTCTTCTACTTTCTTTCTACTAACTACATGGAGCTTGCACAGTTAATTCAGTCAGATATCTGCCTCTATATTTTGGGATACCAAATACAGATGTCTAAATACAGACATTTATATCAAATTTCATATATATGTTTAATTTTGGTCAGACGCATCTTGCTCTTTGTCTACAGCTTATAACCACATTTTCATAATCTTCATTGAAAATGGCCTACCATTTTTTTCACATGCTGAAGAAGTTAAACTGTGTTAAAAATGGCAAATAATCCTCTCAGATATTAGAACTTTCTCTAGACTCCTGTATTTGTTAGTAATTTCTGAAGGTAATAAAAAAATCTATAAAAGTCGTATGTTCTAGCTTGACATGCACCATATTTTCTATATGGTAGATACACTTCATATGTTATCATTAGGAGACACCTAGTTAAAACATAATAATTAAAACGGCTTCAGTTGAAGTGTTTACTGATGTATTTATTTTTAAAAATAAAACTCAGTTGCATCCATAATGGATTCAAATGCAAACCTAACGTGGTTTTGAAAGGGAAGCCAAGTAAAAACTCCACACCACAGAATTATCAAGGCAGGGCACCTGTATGTGGTAGCCTTTGGGTCACGAGTATTTTGCCAATAAATAGACCTCTAATTGTCCATGCTATTGGAACTGCCAACATCAGCTTCTCTGTGTTGCTTCATTAGGTCAGTCTGCCACAGAGCAGAGCCAGTAATAAATAGGCATCCTCCTAGAAGCAGTTTGCAGTTACTTAGCATGAGAAACAGTAATGTCATGCTCCCAATCTACATTATGATTACCTTCTGGCTTGTAGAGGGAGAGAAATAGGAGAGATTGACAGAGACCAGATATGTCAGTGTCACAAGATAAGTGATGAACTGTGGACTTCATGGAGAGCTCAGAGCCAACCATGGTCCTTCATAGCCATTTACACACCATGGGTTAACTTCTATATGCTGTCAATTTTACATCACATTTACAACAGTCTCTCCTGTTTCCTGTAGGCAGCAGTGAATCATATGAGTAAATGAACACTTATAGATACATTCCTCTTATATCGCAGAGCAATTTTCACAAGCTTCAAAATGACATTTGAGATGAAAATGGAGAAAGAATGAAACCAGATTGTGGCTGTGGTGACATTCATGATACTGATAGCTGCTGCAGAGTAATTATTTCCCAAAAGGGAAAAGCAGAATGAGGCTAAAGCTAGAACTTACCATATCTTACTTCTCATCACCAAGTCCCTCCTTGCAGGGATTCTGTCTCTCAAACCATGTGCATCATGGTTTGTGATATTGTGTTTCAAATCTACAATACAGTCCTAAAGAAAAGCCCTACCTAACTTACTGTCTTGTAGCAGGGAATGGGAAGGTAGCCTTGCTCAGACCAACACTTCTGGGAAATCAACTGCCCTCTGCATCTGCTGAAACAGCATGCTTCAGAGATATAGGAGAGACATGAGGAATAACTGTTTACCAAGTGTTAGACTTAAAGAACTAAGGGTCTGCTAAGGTTTCATAGTTTAGGGTATAAGATTTGGCTTGTCCAGTCAATGACCATGACTTTGGACAAGAGAAAAAATGACCTCAAACACTTGTATGTGTACAGCATCAATTGTCATAATGTGTGACATGGGCTGGAATTATCCCAGACTCTGAGATTGATAGTTGCTGTGAATGGGTTCGTGTCACCTCACATTTATGGTCTTGGTGCAGAGATAGCAGTGTTGGAACAGGAGTCCTGAGAGTGGGCTAAGGGGGAGAAGTTGAAGAGGTGAGAGAGTGGGTGGAGAACAAGATGGAAATGTGGGTGAGCCGTTTTGAATGATCCAGTGAGGCAACATGTGAGGATGTAAGATGGGATGCACAGATTCTGTAACTGCACTGTTTTATGTCTCTGCTCATCACTGTGAGGATGAAGATAGTTCTGACTCTGGTCATCACCCTATGCTTAGTTGCTATTAGGGGAATTACTTTGGAGGCAGGACTTCTGAGTAAGCACTGTATTGCTTCTACAGAAGTGTTGTGGTAGCAGTAAAAAGAGCAGTTCAGGTTTCCTTTCTGTTCTGTGATGGATTTGCAGGGGCCCCCCAGGCCATGCAGGGGATTCATAAAGTGTGACAGATTGTTATAGACTCTGCCACGGTTCCCTCTAGAGTATATGTTGTGGCTGGTGCAGGTTCAAGCCGAGGTAGGCTGCCTGAGAGGTTCTGGGGAGATTACAGCAAGAGTGGTTGTGTTTGCCTGAGGGGTTCTGATGGGACATGTGTCATGACACCAATCCCACATGGTGGGATGACATACTGACCAGTGTTCAGTCAGAATGAGAGTGGTAAGATGGTGAGGGGAGGAGGCTTCCTCAAATGTTGCCTTCCAGAAGACCCATCTCTTGCTTCCATATACAAGTCTGGATAAATTTATTGCCTCTAGGATCTAGCATCAAAGCCCGAGGAGTCTCTAAAAATATCAAGTTACACTTATGGATATAGACCTCTGGATTTGATGATGTTCTGATCCAGTTTGTGTAGTACTTGGGGCACCAGTTATAAACAACAGTGGAAGGCTGGTATTTGTATTATTGTGTGCATAAAGATATGCCATTTTCAACTGAAATTTTCTGTTGGTGGAAAGGAAAAAAGAGGAAATATATTCATCAGTTTACCACAGAGATTGAATTTAAACAGACCTTATAGACATAACTCACTATAGAAACATACCCTATTATGTGTAATATTTTAAGGGAACTTGAGATAGCAATTGTGAGGATTGTTGTGCAATTGATCAATGCCCAGTTGGTAAACCAAATTTAAGAGCTTTCTTTTGGAAAAATTCCAGTACATGTGTTTGTGCCAGCTTAGTCTTCTTACGCAAGACTCAGTTGCTGGCTTGTTCACTCTATTGACAATTTTGATTGATATCCAGGGTTGGTTTTTTTAAAAAAATTCTTGGTAAAAAAAGCGTTTAGCCATTTCTCTGCTTAACTTAGGTCAAGACACCCTGTATCTGACATCACTATTTGATAGCATTCTTCTTTTGGAGATACTATTGTATAGTTACAAACCAAATTTAAGATAATCTCATCTTTTCAATCCTTAGAGCTATTTTGTCTTTTCGAATATTTTTGGCTGGATTCCTGCACAGTTGTTAGGCTATAATATTTTAGTAAGTGAACTTTCCTAATATGTCTGTAAGATGTCTGTGGTTCTTTTTAGTTTATTTCTTTTTTAGCATAACGGAGTGTTACCTAGGTTTTGTTTATTTTCTAAAGAAGGAAATGTAATCAAGCTTCAGAAATCATAGACATCATATTAATGAACCCATATGCAATGTCTAGACTTTTCTGAAGTCATATTGCCTGACAATATTTTAAATATTTTAAAATAAAGACAGCTGTAAAAAATGAATACCAAAGAACAAAATGATCATTTACAGTCCTCTGTGCTTACAGAAGACTTTAAAAGCCAGTTTTCTTATTGCAAGTTGTAACTCCTAAACACTATTGTGTCTTAACAATAAAGTCTAGTGACTCAAAACTTACCCAAAAGTGAACTCAAAAACCGATTCATAATGAAAGCAAGGTTCAATATTTAGTATTTGCAGCCAGCGCTCTCACCAAAGCATGCATGAAATATGGGGCGGTTTCAAGTCAGTGTCATTTCAGCAGAAAATATAATGGAATATATTCAAAATATAATGGAATAATTAGGGCACAGGAAACAAAGAGAGAGCTGGCTGTCTCCTGTGTGCTTTAGAGAAATGTCTTTCCATTCCATGCAGCTCAGGGGAATCATAATATAGTTGGTTGACTAATGTAAAGTGAGTATTTGGCCTTGTTTGAAATAAATAGGAAGGATTTTTATTTCAGGAGAACCCTTCATTAGAATAACATCATTTGTAAGGTGGTGAAAAAGTTACAGGGAAAACCACAATCAATGATAAACACTAATATTATATATACTCAGTAATATAAAGTACAGTCAAATAAACATTTTAATATCAGAAAAATTGATCACTTTTAATAATGAGGGCACATCAAATAATCAAGCTTGCACTATAAAGCTATTGTAAACTACGTGTATGATATCGCCACAAAAAGTTCTGTCTTTTCTAGCATCTATTTAAAGAAGACTCCCTTGAGTGAGACAAACATTTTGCAGAGGCTGATGGAAAATACTAATGATAGCAGAGAAATAAACAACATCGTTCTGTTAGTGACCCCAGCGAGTGGCTGTTCTCATTTAAGAAGGACCTTACAGGGCTCCAGGTGGAAAGAGAAAACTTAGTGAAGAGAGTTAACTAGGATTCAGTCACCTGACTGCAGCAGAGCCTGGACAGATACCTGGCCCATGTTTAGCCTACTGTTAGCCAGGACCCCCGAGTCCTTCTCAGCTTAGGTGTTGGATTTTTCATCTGTCCTTTCTGAAATTCGCTGACTTCCATGAGGGACCTCTTGGCCCTTTCCTGCAGTCTGTGGAGGCCCCTCTGAATAGTGGCCTTCCCCTCAAGCATACTCAGTACAGCCAAAGTTTGGTGTAAACAACCAATTTAATGGCATTCCACTGCCTCAGCCAGGTCTTTGATATTAAACAGTTTAAAAAGGATAGATTCCTGAAAAAGTCTGCTTGTAACCTGTCACCAAGTAGAGTATCCCTTCAGCCCAATCAATGGTCCAGCTGGTTTTTCAACTGTTGAGTAGTACACACTTCCAGGACAATGGGATCACCCCAGACTAGATACAAAGAATATCATGGGAGGCAGTGACTAAAGATTTGCTAAAGGCAAGGTAGACAACATGCACTGTCCTCTTCGTCTACAGATCCTGTCATTTCTTCAGAGTTTTCACATGTTTGGTAGTTATAAATTTATAGAAACATTTATTTCATAAATTGTTTTGTCACAGGCTCAATGTATTATAAAGAAAAGAGAAAAAAATCTCTTCCTTCCTCTGAATAGTTACTTTAGTTCAAACTAATTCAAAATGAAAAGACCTCTGAACCTAAGGAAGGCTTTTGAGTAATGCTGCAAGGGACAAATTTGGAGATCCTGTTTTTCATTATATGATGAGAAACAACATAGTACTTTGCTTCCTGAAAGCTGTGACATTGTGGGCAGGATATAGCCATTGAAGAGGATTCCTCACTCTGTCAGGGGAATAGTAATTATGAATGGTAGCCACAAATGATCTGTATGACTCGGGTCTTATTTGTTGCATGCCCTCAGAACACATCATTAAAATAGTTTCTTCCTAGGTGTCCATATATTTCTTCCCCCTCGCATCTGAGAACTTGGCAAATATTTAAATGTTTATTTTTATCACACCTGTGGACAATTAGGGTATTCAATTTACAGCTGGGAACTGAAGCAGCAAAAAATCCTAAAATCAAAATTGACAAGTAGATCATGTGTATTTTGTGTCTGACATTGAACACAGTCCCCATTTTCCCAAGAGTATTTGACATGCAATAGCATCACAGTCACAAAATAGCTTGTCATTGGTTTGAGTTGCAACAGTGAGTTCCTAGCACACCTACAAATCTATGCTCAAGACTCTGAAATCAGAAACCAGTGGAGAAAATTGCAGAAATCCACTTGACATTCATCTGTTAACATTTTGGTGCAAGTAGTTTGCCAATACTATTTTGAAACTACAACATAAGGGCAGGTGTAGATTCTGAATCAGTCTAATGGCCAGATTTTTGTCCATGTAAAATTCTTTCTTTCCTACTTTGGCATGATACACTTCCCAGCTTCTCTAGCAGATGAGCTGGAGGTTTTGTAAGAAATTATCTCATTTTCTGCATAAATTTTGTTCACTGCAAAATACTATCTGGATTGTGCCATGAATACCTAGCAGCCAAGAAAGGAATGCTAGTATCAACTTTGCTTGTATGAATTATCATAATGAATCTGGAAAAGCATGCATGTTTCTGTGTTTATAAATCACCTCACAGAATGAATCCACAGCCCAAGCTTGATGCTCATGCAGTATCAATAAATATTAATGATTTGGAAAATTGGATGAATTTGTCCATATCCAGGATGAAATATTATTCTAGCAAAATATGAATGTGGTATCAAATTATTTCTCCCTTATGCTTCATACATTTTTGTTCATAAGAAAACCTGAATTGTAAGAGTATTTCCATGTTTCCATGTTACAACTGAAATTAAATAGGTGAAAAGAAAGAAGGAAAGTTAGATACTGGAGTGCCACTGTTTTATGTTTACATCTGGACAATCTTTGTGTTAGCAGAAAAGTGGATGGTTTTGAATTTTTTCTTAACTGCTATGGATTTAACAACCTGGGAGTCTCCCTGACATCCTTCACATTGATCTCAGAACTAGCATTGACCTCTAATACCTCTCAGTAACTGAAGTATCTTTTTTTATCAGATTTATGAGTTTCCAGGGGCATATGTCACACACAGCTTTGGGTAAGATTGTGTAAATATATTCTTGAATAAATGCTTATGTATATAAGACAAAGTATTGTGTCTGTCAGTGTAGACTTGGACAAAGGTGAGAACACGTCCTCGAAGCTTTCAGCTCTGTGTTCCTTGTCACTGGGGGGGGGGGGACATCTCTCAGGATAGCTCAAGCTCTCCTGTTCCTGTCTTTTGCTTCGCTCTCTGTCCATTCCCAGTTGTCTGTCTTTGCATTTGTCTTGTTCAGCAATTAGATGGAGCCTGTATCTTACAAGCACAGTAGGTATCTCTATCCTGTCTCTCTCTTCTGCCTTGTTCCAGTTTCTTGAAGAGTTTCTTCTTTGTCTTTAAATAAACAGTGCTTTTTTCATCTTTGTATCTTTATCCTATGTAGTTTCTCTATATATTCTTTTCTGTTTGGAGAAGTGTGAAGTCGATCTGATGGGGTATAACCCATGTCGGCTAATGTTAATCACTGTATCACATAGTAGATTTCAACCACATAGAAATTTCTCATCATCAGCCAGACTTGTAAGTTAAGCATCTAGATTCTCCACCCACATAGGCAGCAGTACATATATAAATAAAGCTTTATCAGTATTAAACGCTAAATTTCAGGCTTTCAGTCAGGAAGGTAAAGAGAAAATATGTCATGTGCGGCATAGACTGATCGCATAGCGTGTGACAGAAGTTTTGTAGATTGGATTATACATAACTGTTAATAATGGTGAACCTTTTCAGTATCCAAATTCTATGCTCAGTTTATTTTTAAAACAATCCTAGTTAATAGACACTGATGCCAGCCCAAATCTCTGTTAAAGCCAAACTTGGCAACATTTGCTAGTACTTTGCCATCATTGCTGTAATTACTTTCTTTGGATAGTTGACCAATTTTGAAATTATTGTCACTGAAGGAGTTCATCCTAATGGTATCTCCTGCCTTGATTTAGTAGATATCTGTTATATGCTATGTTGAATGAGTGCTCATTTTTAGTAAAATGTTCTAAAATCTTACAAAGGCTATCATATGAATTGTAGAAAAAATCTGCCTAGTGAAACTTTTCAGATAGCTGGTTTGTCTTTGCAAGAGAAAGTCAATTATTTTAAAGGATTATGTAAATATTCAGCTTGTAACCTTCTACACCAATATTTCATTCACACCTCCACTGTGGAATTATGCCGTGATGTAGTAGATAACATATTAAGAAGCAGGTAATATTTTTGCTGAGATACAGCATGTATATTTAATAGATTAAATTTCAGTTTGTGTTAAACATCCTGGCCGTCTGGAAGGTTTTATCTTCTTTTCGCAGCTGGGACCTTCTATGCTTTTTTTTTTTTCCTGCACTATTTTGCAGGGAGTAAGGAAATTTGTGTTATAAAAAGTGTGACACAGAAACAGGTGGGAGCATTAGTGCCTGTCTGAAAATTACACTTTACAATAAAGCCTCCTGCAGTGCTTAAGAATTTCCCCTTAGTGTTCTGTAAAATGATCACAGTGCCTAATAGACTCAATTCAATAATTGCTTTTCCGCTTTTTTAAGTGTCCCTTTTCTGCAGTGTTTACACATAAAATGGTGCAGAAAGTACAGTGTGAAAAACAACTAAATACAGCATTTTTAGTGCTCATTAAATCCATTTTGTATGTGTATGCCTTTTGAAAGAATTCTTTTCCTTCCTCTCAGGTGGGAACACATTCTAAAATTAAAAGGGTCATGGAATAGAATAATAGATAAAATTGAAATACAGTATGGGTAATTCTAATTGAATATTGGACTGGAAGTTAAAACATGAGAAAAAAAAGTTTTGGGAGACAATATGATGCTCAATCTTTTAGATACTTCAGTTTCTATAGATAAGGGATTAGCTACACTTACAGGTAAAATTAGCTATACTTACAGCAGTCTTGGATCAACCATTAGCAGCACAACACAAGAATACACATTAGTATTACTCCTTCAGTACAAATCATGTTTGTGGTATTTGCTCTGTTAGACAATTACAGAGACAAAGTTTGTTCCCTGCATAGCAGATGTGATCTGGAACACCCAGTGTCATGCAGAACACCAGCTCATTGCATATCTGCATTTTCACCCACGTTTATAGCAGCATAGTACCCTCTGAACATGTATATGCTGTGATTTAGCAGGGTAAAATACCATCCTTCTAAAGGAAAAAAGATGTGCATTTATTGAACAGCATAAGCAGGACAGCTTTAAATAAAATCAGGATTTCATAGGTTTTTTTATTATTATTTCTTCTTTGTATTTGGTATTCTTTAATTCAAAAACTCACATCTCCCGTTCTGAAGACATGACGTCTCTTTATGAAGTTGGACACTGATTTTGGAATTACTACTTTTTTCCTAATTGAGAATACTTTGCATTGTTCCTTTCTCCACTGTTACTTTACCTTTTTCCATTAATTAATTTAAATACAAAAATGACTTTTATTTTCCACCCTTTGCTAGCTTTCTGGGACTATGCTAAATATATTTTTTCTTAAATTACAATTATTTTTTTTTACTATTTTTAAAACACGCAAAACAGGAAGATTTAGCAGATTTCTGTTACTTGGTCTGTGTATCAATTCTGTATGTTTATTATCATCTCAAGCTCTTGGTGTGCAGAACTCAAGCTTGGAGTGTAACCTTTTTTGAAATCGCTGAATTGCTAGGTATTCACCTGTTCACCAGACATTGCAAAGTTGAGCCTCATGTACGATTAATTTGCAAATGAGGTGCAGAAAATGAACACCTGAAGAAAGGGTTTAATTGACAAACTCAAGTGTAACCTTCTGCCTGATTGTTCTTCTCCAGAATTATAAATTCTCAGTTTGCAAATTTTAAAAGGGAGTATGGCTGGAGTAGGTATGGGAGGATAACAATACAGTCAGGTCTGTTGGCATACTTTTGGACAGACTGTCTCTGATGTGAAAGATGAAGCCACAAGTGAGTTGCAGGGGTTTTTTTTAAGTGAACACTGAAGCCTGTCCCTGTACTGTTCCTACTGTTCCTAATTCTGCACTAGTACTCATACTGCACTTGCACCAGCGACACCCATTCAGTAAATCCAGTGCTTGCTTACATAATTTTCTAAAACTATTGGCAGTCTTCCTTTCCTCACAAAACTGGGACTCGTAGTCCCTATAGGCAGCAGTTCTCTTTGCTACAGGACAACTCAAGAGCACTGTTTTGACAGGTGATTAAATTGTTCCACTGCACAGCAAAGAGATTTTGCCCCATCACTGAGTAGACAGTGAGATCTGTTCACAAACTCATTGAATTTCCCAGTGTTTCATGCATATCTTATTGGTCCTTTTTTCATTGTTTTTTGGAAGAAGTACTTTGCTCTCCTTTCCCTAGAGTTATTGCTGGGAAAAAAATCACATGATACAGTTGTTCTTGGTTGCTCTGAAAGAGTACTATTCTGACATATATTTTGAAAAATATGCAAAATGGGTGGTATATTTACAAAATATATGGTATTTGTATGAAAGGAAGTGCATATCTCTCCACAGAAGCAACTTTGTGGCATTAGCCCAGCCAATTAAGCCACCTGCTAAGGGTTGGAAGACAAAGGCTGGAAAAATATCCAAACAATCTTTTTAGGTGTGAAAATGTAAGCTTAACACTACTCTAGTGTGAGTATAGCCCCAGAACAAATGAAAATTACAAGATAAGTGGGATTGTGGTTCTGACAGGCATGGCAGGAGACAGGTAAGACAATGAATAAATTAACACCATTTATTATTAGTGTAAATTACAAATTATTCATTGTTTGATTTAGATAGTCTTTTGTCTTTCTATTGCAAGGAAAATCTCAGAGTCTTCTCAAACCTAAGTTTGGCTAGTTAAAATGAAATTTCCAGATTTAAGACTTAGAATTTAAAGTACCACTGTGTACTGTTCCCAAAATGTGTATTATAAGACCTGAGGAAAGACTGAGTCTGTGATTTGTAGTCTTGCACGGGAAAGCAAAAGCAGTGGGCTGGAAGGATGTAAGAAGGGAACTGCCAAGAAACTGCTGTAGCTGCTTGCCTGGCTTGTTCCTCATTTAAGAACCTGCTATAAGCAGCTGAGGGGCTGAGCAGCCACGCAGGGGCTCTTAATGGTGGATAGCCCCATCAGGGAATGATCTAAATAGGAGACAGTGATGAGTCTGCTGGGTTTTGGGCTGGTGGGGCTCTGAATAGAAAATTTCACCACCGATGTGTATGCTGAGCTACATGCATACCTGGTTTTGTGCATTATGCAGCAGAGGCTTGAGGGAACAAAGGAAGAGCAGCACAGCTTATTCATTATCAAAATAATACAAACAAGATGAGAGTATTTAGTGTTTATACATTAGAAAACAGAAAAAAATATGGCTACTACTGAGTAAAGGGCTTTCTCCTGTACATCTCCTTCCATGCTTAATGGGAGCTGCCGCATGCCCATCTGTGATGGGTTCACCATGGCTGGCTATCAGATGCCCACTTGGCCACTCTCACACTCACCCTCCTCAACAGGACGTGAATCGAGATAAGGACAGGGAGATTGCTCACCAATTACTGTCACAGGCAACAGAGACTCAGCTCAGGGAAAATGAATTTCATTTACTGCTAGTTAAAATAGAGTTGGGTGATGAGAAAGAAAGACAAAAACTGAAAACACCTTCCCTCCACACCACACCTTTCTCCTAGGCTCACCTTCCCTCCTTCATTCCCAGCTCCTCTATCTCCCTCCTCCGGGGGTGGGGAGTGGGGGCTGCGATCAGTCCACAACAGCTCCTCTCAGCCACTCCTTCCTCCTCACACTGCTCCAGTGCAGTCTTCTCCAGGGGCTGCAGGGGGAATCCCTGCCCCAGTGCTTGGAGTGCCCCCTCCCCCTCTTTTTCCCCTCACCTTGGTGCTCACAGGGCTGTTTCTCACACTTTTCCCCTCAGAGCTGGGCAGAGTTTTGCCCTTCCTCCCCCAGGCTTTCCCCAAGGCACCACCATGGTGGCTGTGGGGCCCAGCCGTGCCCTGTGCTGGGGTGGTTGGAGCTGGCTGGGACCAGCTGTGTCTGGCAAAGGGCAGCCCCAGCCATTCCTCACAGGGACCCCTGCAGCACCTGGGCACCTGCACCCAGTACAGCATCTCAGTGAGCTTGGGGACAGGCAATTAAATCCTTGCTGAGGGCTGCTGCACAGGCACACATGTACAAGATTCATGTAATGAACTTTACGATATTGACTCACTTCTTAAAACATGGCAGTTTTCCATAGATACATACATGTTTTGTTGTTGTCATTGTTTTGTTTTACTGCTGCTTAGAAGCACTGCATTGGTCCATTTTAAAATGAGATTATATAGATTTTAGCAAGGATTAAGAAGGGCTGGTGAGGTGGACCATGGTATCGCCACGGTAGGAGCGGGAGATCCAACCACAGCTGCTCTGTGCACAGCAGTGCTCACTCCAGAGGTGGGTGAGCTGGCAGGGTACAGGGCAGTGTAGCTCCTCAGGGGATGGTAGGAGGGATGCAAGTGAGAGACAGATCAGTGTTTCTATGTATTATTGCTATTTAATTGTGATTTGGGTTGATTTATTTAGTTATTTATTTCTATTGCTCTCAGATATCCCTGGCTTATCTTCTTACCTCATACTTGCAATTTCTAGGATGCTCCAAATAGAGTCGGTTCATCCCGGGGAGTGACAGTCTAAGGGAGCTCTCAGCACCATCTGTGTTCTTTAAAATGTATTTGCTTGCAGTTTGCACTGAGAGGCAAACATAAAATTTAGACAATGATATGGTAATCAACATCAAAAAGGGGAATTGCATAAAAACAAAGACTCTTGTCAAAAAGAAGCTGAAAGGGGCAGGTAAGAGAATTAAATCTTTCTGGGTAACCTAAGAAGTAAGTTAGAAAAATAAAAAAAGAGTTTAGAACCACAGGGTCAATACATTTCATCTGCCAGAATCACTTGCAAAGGAGAAATTGGTGAGGCTAAACGAAAGAGAAAGCGAAGTCATAAAAATGATGAAGCCATAATTTGAACAGCTGAAGTTATTTTCTGAAGGAAGGAGAAGATCCTTATATTTTGGCAGATTAAGTATGAAAATGCAGTAAGCCACACCACCGAAAGAAAGAGAGAGAGAAAGAGAGAGAGAAAGAAAAAGTTTGAGAAGCAAATAGCAAAGGGAATTGAAAGTAATAGTTAATCTTTCTTGAAATATATCAGGAAGTGTGCCAGTACATTTCTAAGATCAATTGAGGATCAAGGTATAAGGGGAAACCAGATGAATTTGCTACATCCTTATTTAGTGTGGAAGAAACTGGATATATTACAGACTGATTCCCTATTTTCTAAAGTGCTCACCAGCAAGATTTTCTTAAATGGACTGTGGACGAGGTTGTGGACAAAATGGGCAAAACGAGCAGTAAAAAGCCAGCAGGACCAGATGGTTTCACCCCGGTATTCAAAGGGAATTCAAGGATGAAACTGATGAACTATGAACAGTGACAGAAAACTTCATGCTTAAAACCACCTTGCTAACTTGGGACAACAGGACTTCAGGAGAAACCCTAGAATGTGCAAGTGTAGAACTGACATTTGGGCTTCACAAACAGTAAAAACTATAAAAAGGACTAGAATTAATGGGCATCTAAATGAAAACAAACTTTCTGGGGGAAATCCCTTTTGCACAGGGAAAATTCTCTTACAAACATATTGGAGTTCCTTGAAGGGCACAGCAAATACACCTTGTGGTGGCCTATTTCATACAGAGGGGAAATATTACAGATGTTTCCAAAACTGTAAATGAGAAAGAGATAGTTCTTAGGGATTGTGGTTTATTCTCTCTTCAAATAGAAATGCTTAAGGGCAAAGTAAGCTAGTAAGAACCAGTTTTGTTGCAAAGCAAGGAGGTAATTTTTCATACAATGACTAGTAAACTTTGGGAATTTGTTGTCAATGGATATGGCCGATCGTAAAAATTTGTGGTAATTCGAGAGAAAACTGCATGAGTTCATGGAATAGAAAATCTTTAAGGTTTACAGAATTTTTAAACTGTGCTTGGTGTCAGAGGTGCCTGAGATAGTTGTAGGTCAGAGGAGTGCTTGGGGAGGCAACATCTGTGCTTGGCCTGTTCCCTAGACATCAGCTTATCCCTGGTGTTGGAGATAAGGCACTGGGCTAGCTGAACTTTTAGTCTGAACTCATACAGCTGTTTCTGTGCTGTTAAGCATTGAACATAGACTGTTGATGGTTGCTAGGAGTAGATGCTAATGGGGTTGGATCCCATTGAGAGCTTGAGGATATCTCCTTTACAGTGCTAAAATTATTACCATGAAGGTACTAATGAATAATTTTCTGTGTGAGAGAAGTTTGTGTGAACTAAAAGCACTCCCCTCTATCTGGAGATAACGATACATTTGGAAGAAGAAAAGCAAACTCCTGTAAGTACATAATATTCATCTCTTTTTTCCCCTTTATTGTATTACTGTTTCATAAGTTATTTTTAAATGTAAAAGGAATTGACACATAAACACAGTATAGAACTTAGCTCTGAAATGTAAATAATTGTAAGTTTCCAGTGTATTATTATTAAGATTTCTTTATATTACCTTGAAAGCATGAAGCATTTTATTATTCATTATGATCTAATACAATGTGCTTCAACATCAGCTTTTTTTGACACTGGTGAAAATAAACAACTGAGGTACAAAAATTTTATGGTATATTTCCATTCCTTTGATACTCCTGTAACTGTTATAAATATAAAAAAAGTTTGGTTACTTGTTGAGAAGAACCCATGATTCAACTAAAGATATTAGAAATGTTGCTGTTATGCCTAGTTATTAAAATTATCTTATCTGGTGAAAAGAGGATATTCTGCTACATCTCCCAAACTTCATGATGTTCCTATATGTATTGAAAGTTAATAGGTGCGTACCTTGGTTAATGAGGATTGGTACTGAAGACTTTGTATAATCCTTGCTTGTCATTCAAGTTGCAGCACCAGTACTTTTATCAGCTCTCTAGGTGTTGTCACTTCACCTCAAGTGCATGAAGGAATTTTAGTTTAATGAGACTTCTCCTTGACTGTGCCTTACATCAACAGCAAGTGATTTTAAACAAGTAGTATTTGGATAAGCGAGTAGCTGTGAATGAGATTTTTGACTGTTGACTTAATGGGAAAAGCAGAAGTGAATCAGCCACTCTTCATTTTCCTCTTTGTTTCTTGTGCCAGCAAGCATTTGACCTTAGCTCCAAAAATGCAGCTGGTGTTTCTTAGATGGAGTTTCTCATCTTATTGTAGTAACAGAGACAGAGTTTCTTATGAGTGTTGGGACACAGCTCTTAGTGAAAACAGTGCAAGTCAGGCACGTGAATATCCATCAGTGTCTCAACCTGAAATATCTAAGCAGTCTAAAATTCTGACTCAACAAAGGGAAAAAAAGCTTATAATAATATTTTCTCATTAATACCTTAAAATATACCCTTCAGGCCTCAACAGGCAGTGGGAATATCACCAACAGACAATGTTGATTAAGGAAAAAGAGAAAAGGAAACTGGAAATGTGATGTGACAAGTAGTTACCTCCTGTTTCCTCTTTCTTGCAGTCTCCACCCTTATCTCTATGTGGCACTTCAGCGTAGCCTATGTACATCAAGCTGGTTTCAGAAAATGTGCATTTTTTTAATCCTATAATATGAAAATGTAAAACATTTGAAATAAGTGGTGGTGAAGCTCTTTCTGCTATTTTTTTCTGTAATTTCTGATAAACCAGTATTTTCTTCAACTCTTGTTGCCCTGGCTCAGGATGCAGTATTCTTGTAACCTTGTTTGAAGAAACACAGTGTTATAAATGGATCTGGAGATGTGCCGGTTGAGAAGATGTTATTTTCCTCTCTTCTATGACATGCATAGTAACTAAGGTGTGCACATCCTCTCATTATGCCTTGCTGCTGCTTTCCTATCCCCAGCAGTACTTCATTAACATTAGGAGCATATTTCCTGGTTAATCCCAGTAATTTTCAGCAGCCATTCTGATGCATCCACTTGAGCACCATATTATCTTAATACTGCTGACATTTGCATGTCTTTGAAATACATTTTTTTTCAGATATTGTCCATTTAATCCACTGCAGTTTCTATCATTCTTTGTTCTCCTAGTCATGCTTTTATTACAGCTGATGAAAAAGAATAACTATTAATTTCTCAATAGCTCTTAAAGGTTAAGAAGGAATCAACAAGGTGTAAACAGCAGTATAAGAAGCCCAAAGATTTAGCTGTTTGAACATAGACTACATAATTAGAAACCTATAGAACTAGAATTATAGTGAAACCAGGCCATTAAGATTTCTGTTTAATCAACAATTTTTCATGTGAATGAAATTCTTACATGCCATTTATCATCTCAGCTGTAATCTGACAGAGAAGGAAAAGCCCTTAGGAACAGCAATAAAATATTTAAGCAACATGTGACAATTATTCTTTATATTCACTTATCTGCATATAGTTTCTTCTCTCTTCCCCCATTCCCTGCTTGCTGCCCCCCTGCACACCCCCCCCACCCCCCCTTATCTGAGAGTGTAGCTCTTAGTTTATGAGTCTGAAAGGAAGGGGATTTGTCTTTTTAATTTGCACATCAATGTGTGGAGCCGACCTCAGGCAGAACAAGGGAAGAGCATATATTAGCCATGTGATCCAGAGTACTTCCAGCTCCAGAATTTAAAAGGAGCTTTCAAGGCATCACTGTTTCTCTGCTTCATCTTTTACACATTCCTCTGACTGGAATAATGTCACCATAGTCGTGAGTGAACCTCACTTCTTTCCCTGTGTGAGATTACCAGGCCATCAGTTTGAAGCTCGGGCTCTGCTGATTTTCCATTCTCTGGATGAGGTGGCAGCTTCACCGAGTCTGCCTTTCCCCTCTGCCGGCAGCAGTAAGGGAGATGCAGAGGTGCACCTTACAGATGAGATCGCTCACCCTTCACTTTTTTGCACAATCTCCTAAAAGCAAGGCTGTCACTTTGCCTTAATTACCAATATGTCATTAGGGATATCTTATCCATTGCCTGTGAGAGCTGTTAAACGACTGCATAGCAGACAATACATTGTGCATCTACCTGACCAGCTCATTATTGTTCAGTCTGTCAGTATCAGACTTCTGATACAAAAGCAGCATCTTTGCTACTTTATAGAAATTGGAAAACACCTTATCTAATCTGTGATCAAGTTCAGGATGACTCACAGATATTCCCTGCAAAGTATTATCTAGTACTTTGTCCTTGAGCTAGTGTCAGTTAGCTGATGGTGGCGGCCACTTCTGCAAGGCCTCCATTCCCCAGAAAGTAAGGTGGGATTTATGACAGAAGATTTTTTTCTTTTTTTCCCTGCTGCTGTACTGGCTCGAACCTCTCTTTCTGCCTTTTTAGCCTCAGGAATCGTTTTGAAAGAGGTGTTAAGCTTCTGTGGAGAACTTTCTTTTCCTGGTTAAAATTTAAAAGAAATATAAATTATTTATAAACTGGCAACACAGAATGAACAGTATAGCCATACATACCATGGTTTTCTACAGACGGAAGATTTTAAAGTGCACTTTTTATGAAAGCTGTTCGCAAGCTGTAGAGGTTATAGTGTTTTTTCTGAACTTAACATGTTTTGAGCCTCAGATTTTAAAAAACATGTAAAAAAGTGTGATTAATAGCTGACTATTAAAAAAGTTCTAAAATGCTAGGCATTAGGTACTAAAAATGCATTAAAATATTCAGGTCTCTTTCAGAATCAATCTGAAAAATATGAAGTCAGTGTCTATTCTAAACTTCTAACGGTGTATTTAAAAGAGGTTTACCCTTTTTATTTATGGTATGCATCAGTGTAGCTGTATTCTTCAGTTCCCTGTTTACTCCTAAATTATAGTCTGTTCTTGAAAATTTGGAAGTATGGCAGCCTCTTTCTCCCTCCTCCATTTTGTGTTTCTACATTCATAACTGATGGAAGGCAGAAATAAAGTAGTTTGGCAGATTTTGCCTTTCGTGGGAGTAATTGCCTGCCTGGTGCAGAAACATCTGAAGACTTGAGAGAGTCTAAAGGAGTGAAAATGTCCAATCTGTTGTTTGGGAAGATGGTCAGATTCAGAGAAGGCTAAGAATTAGAGAGGGGATGAATAGAGATACCAAAAGTTTGAAAATAGATGGAGGATATGACGGATTTGGACAAAATGGAGAACCAGAAGGTGAGGTTATAGAATGGGCACTACACAAATCAGGTGGCTGAAGGCACTTTCTGCTCTCTGCTATGAAGCCCATTAGGATTAGCACATGTGCAGTGCTCCCACTTCCTGACTGAGGAAATAGCAGAGGCAGATGCCCAAGAAGGGTGGGAAAAATCAACAGCCCATTAGAAAGCATGAGATATTTACGATCTTAATTTGTATCAAGAAAGTGAAAGGTGTAAGCGCAAGATTCTTCACTTTTTTCACTTCCACTTGTATGTGGAATATGGACCACACAGCTCCAGTGCAAGAGATACAGATATCTGCAACACGTTCCTCACCCCCCTTTTTCTTTTGTCTTTTTTTAAAATTTTTCAGACTGGTCTAAAAATCTTACTAACAGATCCTGACAGTGTGTGAATAGAAGTTGCTATAGAATGGAAACTGATAGCCTCCTCCTAAAAATTGTGTACATATGGGGTGTATGTATCATATACTAATCTAATCTAAAGTGCAACCATTTCTATGCTATTGTTCTAACTATTCGGAAAGAACGCAATTTTTAATTTAAGAGCTCAGCCCACAACTACAGCCGTATCGAAATATTGGCAGGGCTTAGTAAGTGTAAGGAAAATTGTGGTCAGTTTTAAATATCAAGTGGGAGAAAGGAAGGAAAAAACATCTGTTAATGAAGACAATGAGATTTTAATTTCTTAAGAAAATTAGCCACAAGGTATACCGCTTAATCTGATGAAATTGTTCCATTAGAGAAATTAGCAAATTGGTTGAATACCAATAAAAATAACAACAATAAAACACTTAAGCCTGTAGGAAATTTTGCAAGTCATCTGAAGAGTTCAGATCTAAAAAAAAAAAAAGAGAAACTGGAAAATAATTTTGGATAAGAACCGAAAGTATGCCTACAGAGAAAGTATCAGACTTGGAAGAGTGCTGGATGTATACTTGGGGAAATATTCAGTATCACAATAAATTGGTTTAAAAGTAGAACTGAAATAAGGAAAGAAGGATTTCTGAGGCCTTAAGATGGAAACAAAGTCTGAACTCATTCCAAGATTTCATTGCACCAAAATAAGACTACAATCAGTAAGCTATTAAACATTCTTAAAACATCTATAAAAACTAAAATACGTTTTGCGCTTCCATGAGAGTTAAAAATACTTTGCTACAGCTTATCCTGAAACACTGATGCCTGAACCTACTCTAGATTGAAAAGATTGGATATTTAGAATACTTCATAGATTTGCCTTCTCTAGAACTTCTTATCAGAAAATATATTTTATGTATTGTATGTATAAATTATTACATTTTTGCATTAGTAGAAAGCTGGTAGCTGAAGCAGTGAACTACCATATAAACCGAAGGGCTTCTGTTCTTAGTGATATTGATCCTCAAAGAGGATTTAAATACAATTCCGACTTTAATACTTTAAGAGCAGAAGGTATTCTGCATGTGGTCTGTTGTTAAGTACTAACAAAAAGTATGTTGAGTGAAAACTTAATATTTTTAAAGAATTTTTATATAGTGTTATTTCATTACTCTCAAGTCATTATGGTAGTACTGGATTAATTCTTGATTCAGACATGGACAGAGTAATTCCCTGAACAACAGACAAAATATTGTTCATATGAATCAGAAAGAGCTCCACTCCAGAATGTATACTGGATTTGGATGGCTAGGATTTTAATGCATTTTAATATTTTAATGTATAATCTGAGGCATGGAAGTTCTAGACTCAGGAAATAAAGCACACTATATGGTGCAATACCTTTTGAAACACTTTCTCAATATGTCATATTCAAAGGAAAATGTTTTGCAAAAATGGTAATTGCTGAAAGATAGAAGAAATAAAATGGAAAGATTACTTAAAAACACGGGCTGGATAATTTAAATAGTCAGCATGAACTGTAAGCCTTAAGTGATAGCAGATGCCTGTCGATCCTGATCTATCTTTATACACTTGCACACAGCTAAGACCTTTCTTCAGCAGTTCAGGAGTTTATTGTTAATTTCCATTTAAGAGTAATCAAGCTCTTTAAGACATAAAATCTGAATTTGTTCACTCTACGGGAGATCTGTGTGATTTTCAGAGGCTATGAACTTTGCAAAAAGGTTTCTAGTTCTTATGTAAATTGAAGATAATAGGGTTTCTTATGTTAATCAGAAAAAAAAAGCTTTTCAATTTATAGGGTACAATTTGCTAATGATATATGGAATTGAGGTTTTTAATATCAATTAGAAAAACTGACTTTCTGAGTGTCTCTGCAAACCTTCCATTATTAGAGCAAGATTTAGCTGTCTGTCACAATGGAAAGGTAGATCAGGATTTGCTGGTACCTCTGCTAATGGTGTTGTCCTAAGTAATAGGAGGCTGTAAGGGCAGTAGGAACTCTGCAGCCAGAACTGTCTTTTCTCTTGCTCATTTGACAGTCAATCACAACATCATATTGGGTAGCTTCTAATAGGAGAAGAGGGAAGCCAGGCAGAGGGAAAATTATCAATAAATTTGAGAAATACAAAATAGACCGTATTTCTCCTCCAGATCAAGAAGACAGTCTTGCTTAGAATGACTTTTATTTGTTTTATTATGACCACACAGTGGAACTTTTAACAGAGATCTCCTTCAGAACTTACTAAAAAATGTAAGGCAAGTTTGTCTGCATTATTTAAAGACAGATGACATTTGAAAGAGGTTAGCATGTTGTTTTTATGACATGCAATGGTAATTTCACTGCAAGGTGAGTTTAATAACTCTAAGACAAAAAATAGATTCCTTCTGATAGTAGATTACTTCTGCATTTGTGATGGACAAAAGAAAGGCTTTGTCCATATCCAGGATAGAAGATAAGGGATGAAGGGTTGGGTGGTTTTTGTTTGGTTTGTTTGGTTTCTCCCCTTTTCTGTTTTTTTTTTGTGTTCTTTTTTTTTTTTTTTCTGTACATGGTGAATACTAACACTGAGATTCCTGTCACCTCTTTATGTTTATCATTTAAGCAACTTTTTCAAAGGCATAACACACTGCAACTGTTGTCAACATTTCTTGTTCTTCTTGTTGTCTTTATAGCTGTGAATTCTTGACAAATTTTTATGATATAAAAAGTATAAATCTGTATTTTGTTGCCACCTCATTTTTATCACATTTTGGTAATTTAATTCTTAACCATTTTAGAAACATTGGCATCGGACATCATAAATATTCTTAGGCCATGTTATATCTGCTGAGATGCTTAAAAGATAAAAGTGTACACAGTTCAGATGTTCAAAGCTTCCTTCTTAAAAAAAAGAGAACTTCATAAAAGATACTTAGGATATTCTTGACTAATTCTTCTGGGGAGAAAAACACTCTATGAAGGTTACTCAAGCTTTGCAGAACTTCAAATTCACAGAGAGTTCTCTTCTCATAAAATAAAAACCATCTATCCAAGCCTTTTATGAAAAGCTAGTGACTGTGGATATTGATGTTTTTGATAGATGAAAAGCTCCCAAACCAGCTCATCCCAATATGACTCATCAGACTGAGACTTTATATAAACAAGAAGTTCCCTCAGGATTTAAACTTTCAACTGGATGACTAATTGACAAAGCTAAAAATCCAGATTCTCAGTACAGAGAAGCTGTATAAATTTCAAATTAGTGAAGCAATTACTCTCTTAGATGACTTTTAATGTTGCACCAAGATTTCAAAAAAAAATGTTCTGATAAATGTCGTGATACTTTTTCCATTGATCATTTGAGCATTTCCACTAGATTATGTTTTTATGGACTTTAAAGAATCTAAGTGTGCCCCTGTTTGGAGAAGTAATACACATTCTTCTTGACTGTACTCAAAATATTGAATTTATTTATCTCGTTAGTGTTCCACAAATCCTTCTTCCATCTTTTTCATTTTTATCCACATTGGCTGCAAAATTTCGATGGGATGGTTAGATACCCAGCTGGATGATAATACCCTCAGTAAGACTGAGTGTGTAAAAAGCTGACACTGCTTGTTGTTGTTTTTGGGTTTTTTTGAGTGTGATCTCATGGAAATTAAAAGGTTAGCCTGTGCTACTATTATGGGCCAATAAATTATCTGAGTGCTCTTTATTAATGTCTCAATGAAGAATGCTTTATAAGTGACCTCTCTGTAAACAAAATCAGAAAAGAGCAACAAAAATTAATAGAGCCAAGAACTTTCAACTGAGAATGGATTGCATTGCGTAAATTCGCTTTGTCCAAAAAGAAAATGTGATACAAAAGCTATATGTATCATTTTTAAATGAAGGCTAATCTAAGATAAACATAATGGTTAGATATAAAGATATCACTGGAAAGGAAGGTTATAGGAAAGCACTGAAACATCACAGTCCTTTGGTTAAGGATGGAGAAAGGGATGGACAATTAATGATTTTGTTTTAAAATACTACTGTGTAACTTTTAAAAGCCAAGATTATAAAAAATATTAATGTGGACTTAAATATTAAATGTTGACTTCCACGTTACATAAACACTTGCTGAAAAGGTAAGTCTGTGTCTAAGTGTTCTTTTCTAATCAAATCTGACTGCAATTTTAAAACTTTTTTTCCCAACACATTCTAGTTCACCCTTAGCTTTCTTGCTGACTTATTTTGGAAGAAAAGTTTTCTTAGCCTCAGGATTAGAAAAGAATTTCACTTTATTTACAAATTCTTTGTTAAATTGCTTGCAAGAAAACTCCTGTTCCACAGTATAAAATATGATCCCATTTTTTATATCCTCATTGCAATCCCATTTCATTTTGTCTGGGAAAGAATACCAAATTCTGTTGCTTTTTATGTCAAGTTTTAAGGCTAACATGAAGACAGATAACAAAATCACTTATTTATACCAAAATCCAGTTCCCTTTTGCAAGTCAGTTGCTGAAAAATTCTGGGCCTTTGTACTAGGATTAAACATCAGTTATACCAAAATTTAAGCCCATTTAGCAGTTCTTCAGAGAGAAACTATGTAGTTCAAATTTCTTTCGGGGGACTGGCAGAAAAGTCATTGGTCATAATTAAGAATTTCTAGTATGCTTGTGATTAGTATCTCTGGCTTCTTTCAGTTTAACATAGTCCTGATAGTGCCACTGTGAGTAGCTGCATGCAAAGCTAAAACAGTAAAAGCAGCACATGCTACCCAAAGAAATAGCATGGGCTGTCACGGTTGATCTGTGTCTTTGAAAGAATTTCTTCAGTACAGCATGCTTAATTTGTTTGTTTGTGTTTTGTAAGGTGTCACACTTGGAGCAAATTAGAATAGGTAAACCAGAAGCAGAGCATGTTTTGGGAAAATAAAAACGCATCTTGTTGCTTCAGCTCTGCTACCTCCCTCAACCCAATGAAGGGTCTCAGTGGCAGCACAGCACATTTCCAGTTAACTGCATCCACATGGGAGGGATCAAACCTCTCATCCAAGGTGGGAAAAAAGGGAGGACAGACTTGTTCCTTGGGTGACTGGTCTGTGAGCTTGTTTGTGCCATGAAATGTGTGAAGGTAGTAACATGCAATTGCATTAGGGGCCACTTTATAGCTATTGTGCTTCAAGAAAGATGTTTTCAGGATTGTCTGAGAAAAACAGGGATTAAACTGGTGTGATTCACCTTGAAGTAAACACAAATGCAAGGCAGGGGGATATCCTGTTTGTTCAGTCTGCAAAGCAATAGACAGCATTGTGGCAACTCTTTCATATGTGAAGAAAAGCTGACATTCTGCAATATTCGAGAGGTATGCAATGGAGAAAAATGTGCAATATTAGGACTGTAAATATTTGATGCGTGTTTTAGAATGTCAAACCTAAATATCCCCCTAGTCAAGCCAGAACCCTTTCAAAATGTAGGATAAGAGAAAGAACCTCTGTCTGGATCTGCACACATGAACATGTTTCAGTAGGGTAAACTATGGGGAAGTCATGATTCTATGTGCTTTGTGCCACGGAAGGAAATCTTCCCCATGAGTGTTTCAGCTGCATTTGTGCTTTGGAAGACAAAGGTACTAAAGCATTTATCAACAAATAGGCAATATGCTCTAAATTTACAGTTCCTTTACCCTTTTTTCTTGTGATTTTTTTTTCCCACTGCCAATAATCTCAGAAAGTATCAAATTCAAACAAACAGATAAATAGGTGGAGAGAGAGGCCTGCGAAGTACAAGGCTATCATAATTTAAGAGGTTATAATATGCAGAAGCGTTACTTACCATATCCTGCAATATACATTGTCACTGCTTAGGAGGTCAGTGTAAGACAGATAAAAGTAAATATGTTTTTACACAGTGGGTTGGGAACTTCCAGAATTCATTGCCGCAGGAGGCTGGATTAAGATAGCATAAACAGATTCAAAAAGGGATTAGGCACATTCATAAGCAACAGGTCTAAATACGAAGTAGACACAAAAGAGAACAAGAGATGTGCCCTCTAACATCACCAATAGAATGATTGTGGATGTTGACAGAGTACAGAGGGAATGGACCACAGAAAAATGACACACTCACATGCTTTCCTTAAACAGCTGCTTGGCTTGTAACTGACCACAGCAGCACATGGCTCGGGTCCATGAGCATGTCTCATGTTCTTAGCTCACTTCTGCCTAATTAATGAATTGTTAGGACCAGAGTGTCTCAAAGCTTCCCAGCAATGCAGGCAAAATGTAATTCCAGGGCTGTGACAGACCTGCTGCTTTAGGTACCATCCTCCCTGAGAGCGGTGAGATGAAGTGAAAGCTGTGCCCAGCCGCCATAATGTGTTGACCATGGGCCGACTGGCCAGGAATTGCTCTTCTGCTGCCACTAAGCCAGCACAAGGTGACTTAATATTAAGTTATAACTAGCGGCTTCCCTGACACCCAGAGTGTGTAAATCTGCCTCCCTCTAAACAGTGTTTTTTCTGCCACTGTCATTTTGCAGCCATAGCTAACCACTCTGTGTAAGACTAGAGTTGGTATATAACGATGTGGCAAAGCTCCCTGAATAATTTATATCTAAGGCTTCATTTCATTCTTATTTGTTATCCTATGGGTTTTCTCCTAGGGTATGCCATCTAATTTCAATTTAAAATGTAAGTTCCATAAATTACCACTGCACAGAAGTTGCTTTAACATGCCATTTATGAAGGTAATGGTGCACGTTGTAGCAGAAGTGTTTCAGAGTTTCCACTCCTGGGATTACAGATTCACAGTAAGCTGGTAAATGGGGAACAATGAGGAGTTTGCTAGAAAATTGAACAAATCCACCTTAACATATTAAAGCAAATTGCACCTTAATTTTGTGAACTCTGTGGGGCAATGTTTCTGAAACAGCACGGACATCTGGATTCCCTGCTTGCATTAAGCAGAAAGGAACTGTGTATATTGTGTGTCATGTGTATTTAGATACCAGTACGTGAAAGTGCACTCAGGAAGAGTATTAAGACATATTTACAGTAAGCTATAAATAAGGCCATTACACCAACAGTTCTTAATCCTTGGTTTAGAATTATGTGAAACTTGTTCTATTCCCTGAGTATATGATTTTCTAAAAAAAATCAGAACTTCAGAGAATAGGCAGTCTAGGTAACAAGTTCCTCAACAATTTAGCAAGGTGTTATCCAGATATTACTAAAATGTGTATAAATCTCTCTTATCTTTCAAGAGAAATGTAAGTTATATTATTTTTACTTTTAAAAGTACTATGAATTATATAGCAGTACGTGCATTTCACTTTGTTTATATATCTTGCCTAACTTAAAGGAAAATCCTGTCGTTGCTGTCATTAGGAGTATTTTTCCGTGCATGGGGCCAGATTTTGGCAAAGAATCTCTCCTTAGGTGTTTAGGTTTAATTCTTACTGTTAACACTTACTATATTTAATAGTCTTTCAACACCTGTTTCAATTAATGAAATTAAATATTTCTTGAGTAAGACTAGTGACCAATTCGACATCTGCTAACAGTGTTATGTTTTGTTTTATTACTTAGACATACAACCTCATACTTTCATAGGAAAACATAATGTAACATTCTCCTACCAAATAAATGTGCAAATCTAGAACTGCTTCTGACTGAAATTGCTTAAGTAGTGTGCTCAAAAGAAGGGACTGATATTTGGGTTATAGTGTATAAAGCTACCAAACACAAGTAATGTGGCAGTGAATCCCCAGGCTGTATGTATCTTGCTTTGGTGACTAGTATCTAAGGACCTGAGATGTNTTCACTGGAGACATTCAAAACCCGCCTGGATGCGTTCCTGTGTGATGTACTCTAGGTGACCCTGCTCTGGCAGGGGGGTTGGACTAGATGATCTTTCGAGGTCCCTTCCAACCCCTTAGATTCTGTGATTCTGTGATTCTGTGATTCTGTCTGTTTGTGAGATAGTCAGGAGTCAGTTCATTCCCAGTCACAGACCTGTCTTTTTGGTGATTTCCCTCATGTAAATTTGAAAGTAGATCTCTTTACACGTAAGTAAAGACTGCATACCAACAATAAATACGTCTTGCTATCTGTTGCGTAAATCTCACGAACTGTAGGGCTTCTTGTAAGTCTTAGAAAAGTTAGGTATCACTTGCCAGTGGGAAGGTGTATGTGAATCTGCAAGATGGTCAGCTCCCTTGTCTGTGTTGCCATTAACTTGCCTTGGGGGTTATCGCTGTCAGCAATTTGCCTTTGGCCTGTTTGATGTGTGTTCATGAGGCACAAAAGGACAGGTTTCACAAAAGAAGGAAATCCAGGATTTTAAGTCAAGTCTTATTTTGCTTGTGGTAACATGCATAACAAGCAATTATTTGAGGGAAGGATGAAGAATGGGTGGAAAAAGGGATGGGCTGTGACACAATTCAGCAACAGAAACAAATCTAGATTGTGTGTAAGATATGCTACTTTGAGACTGATACGCTTGGTTCAGGAAAAACACTCAGCGCATGCAAGTGCACTTGTGAATGTGAATGGCCTAAATTATTTTAGAATCCATTTACAAACTACTAACATCTACCTAGGCCTGCTTGCATGGCTTCTATTGCCTGTCAGCCACACAGGACCATATAGCTCATCACACAAACGGAAAGCTGTTTTCACCTAGCTTGCCAAGCATCTTGCCAAACTGTGGGCCCTGAAACCTCGTGAGAACTATTTTTTAATTTAGGAAAGATCTTGGCCTGTTCCAGTACCATTCTGTTTACTAATTTCTCTTCTTCTCCCTGCTTATTCTTCGACTTTCTTTAGTAGTTCTCATCTGGGATGGTGAGATTGTAATAGTGACAGTTCATTATACCCAGTAACTCAAATGATTGTTGAATATTCTTTGGTGGCAGGTTACTATTCATAAGTTTCTGATGCTACTGTTTCTGATGTATATGTTGCATATACATGCTTCATGTATCTGATTAAATGCATTGCTTTGCATCCAACAGGCCAGAACCAGTACTGTGGACAAAGGATGGTGGAGAACTACCAGATCCAGAGAGAATGGTTGTCAATGGCAGGGTCCTAAGCATCAGTTTCCTAAACAAAACAGACAATGGCACGTACCGGTGTGAAGCAAA
Organism: Aegotheles bennettii; assembly: GCA_013398125.1. Taxonomy (NCBI): domain Eukaryota; kingdom Metazoa; phylum Chordata; class Aves; order Caprimulgiformes; family Aegothelidae; genus Aegotheles; species Aegotheles bennettii. The sequence goes on from VZRW01006599.1 coordinate 600,730, forward strand.
AAATCCTATTGGCCGAAACAGCACAGAATATGTCCTGATAGTACATGGTGAGTGTGTTCTCGTTAGTTTTTTGGAGCATGTTATGCATATGTAGCATTTCGAGAAAATACAATCAGTTTTTTATGATCATTACTGAAAGAATAGCAAGAAGAAGCTGAAAGTATAATTGCACTTTTATTGATGCTATCATCTAGTTGTGGGGAGTGTGTTTACTTCCTTGTACTGACATGCCTCTCTCCATGCAGTTTAAACAAAATATATTCATTCAAGTTGTGAACTTTTTGCAAACTAGGCACCTGTAAACATGTTTTGCAGTGTGTCAGTACTGTTTTAGAAATACTTGCCTCAGGCACACACTGTTCAGATAAAACTGGTTAAAAAAGGATATATGAAGGGAAATATGGAAATGCCAGACAGATGGGTGCTTGAGGTTTTTTGTTTATTTTTTGTATAGACAACCAATGACAGGACATCAGATACTTTTCTTCACACAAGTTATAGCCTGCTACTGAGAAAATTCAGCTTATACAAGTTAGCTGATAATCATCTGGCATATTGCTACAGTGAATCCTCAAAAATATGTCATGTCGTAAATTCATGATATTTCTTCTAATAATATAAAAAAATAGGAAATTTCATAATAAATTACAGTTTACTACTTTTCCTTAATTAATTAGGCAGCAATATGTGTCACATGAAGAAAATAGCTGGTTTTTACATCAATCATGAAATAGATTCATATAACTCAGATACAGGAGAAACTACAATACAAAGTTAGCATTTGCCTTTAATACAGCTTTGCAATATGGATCTAGCAGTCCCCAAACATAATGTTCTCTTATCACAGATATGTATGTGATAATTCCTGGAAGATTATGAGTTCTGTAATTTGAATTTTAACCTAAGTGAATATAGAAGTGAAAGCTCCTCTGTATTTCATGACAGTACTTTTTTTTCCTCTAGTTTTTTAAAAAATGTGACTTCTTATAACCATGACAAAATAAAATGAAACAATCCAATACAAATTATAGTCTCTAAATAGACATGTGAACCATATAGAATTTATTTACTCATGATGAATTCAGGTATAACAAATATATTTCTTTGTCATTTGTAAGGTCTCAAAACCATTTTTCACTAAAGGTTTAATCTGCCTCTAGGTGTTTGGTAGAAAACTTCTAATAAGTGCTACTTTCAGCTTTCAGTAATGAGCTATTTTTTGATGAAATGTCATTTATCAAAAGGACCCCTTAGCTTACTTCTCATTTTTCTTAAAGTTCACTATTAGTTTGTGTAGGATTAGTGGCACAAGTAAGGAGGAGGTCTTTGCATGAGGAGCACAGAGCCTGTACTGCTGCGTGAGTATTTCTGTGTTAAAGACAAACAGAAAACTAAACCCTCTAACCTCTACTTACATTGATTACTACAAGAAAAAGAAAAAATGTCTTTTGCATCTTGGAGGTGGTGCTGCATTGGTTGTTGGCTGCAGGCACAAAGTACGTTGCCTTTAATGAGTTAATGGCTTCTGCTCTTACCAAATGTCGAAACTTCTGTTGTTTGTGTTTTCTGCCCAATTTATTTATGTGATTATTTCTGAAAACATGGCCTTTTATAATGGTAGATTTTTTCATCAGTGGTGACTTTGCAATATACCTCTATCAAAGAATATTTCACGATCTCCTATATGTCTTTCGCATAGTGGCATGCCCCCTGTTGATCCGATTATCTTGCAACAACTCCATGGCAGGGTCTAAAATCATTCATTATCAGGAAGACATTCTGTTATGTTTGGCAGCACATTAGGCACGTTATCACGTTTAGGTGGCACATTGCAGACCTTTTCTGTTATGACTATCAGAGTTTTTCTAATTGCATTTCTGCAATTCCAGTGTTAGGACTAAAGAAGGTAAATGTCAGGTGCTTCCAAGGTTTCTGAAACAATGATAGTAGTGTGACAGAGTATGTGATGATGTTTCGTGCTTAACAACCTACTGCTTTTCAGAATTGTTAAGTTTATTTTAAGTACAGAGGAGACTGACACAATTATTTTATCAAGTGTAGCACAATCAGTTGCATAGATCAATTAAAGCAGTGTCTTACCCATTCTTTAGCTCATTACATTCACAAATGTCTCTAGTGAAATATAATCCTCCCAAAATTGTACAATATTCTCTCTTTTTTTTTTTCTCTCTCTGGGAGTTAGCAAACCTACTTTTTATAATTTTCTGAGGTGCATTCTTCCATTTAATAAAGGATATGTTTTTTTCTGTATCTTCCTAAGTGTATCTGGGAGCATCCTTTGATTTCTCATCCCTTCCCCTGTGCCTAATGCGTTGATGTAATTTTTTTGTCCTACTCCTTTGTTAGAGCTGATTTATCATAAGTATGCCTTCTTACCTTGAACGATAGGTTTCTAATACAAGTGCATGCCAGATTTAACATTAAAGGAGGTACGTTCACAATGATGTGGGAGAGGAGAGGGGAGGAATCTGCATGAGGAAAGAATCTCTTCACAAGAGATTCTTTTAAATTGCAGGCCAAGGAAGTAAGGTCTAGGAAAAATGACCTACCAGATCGGTAAGGAGTAATGCATAAGTGCTAGGAGTGCTAGTAGCCACTGCCTTAATGGAGCCTCTGGAAGTCCATCTCCACAGTTGCTAAACAAATAATTTCTGGGCAACTCTTGACCAAGAGTGATGGAGGGAAAGAATGAGAATCACATGCCCAAGTTTGGAGAGATAGTGAGGCTGATTCAGTTTTTCTAGGCAAGCTTGTGTGAGAAGGCAGAGGACATCAGTGCAAGGTATCCTTTGCAGAGGCAGGGGAGTGTAACCTGATTCACAGCTTTTCTTTTCTTACCCATACTGTGATTTCCTCTACACTTTTTCCTTTTTTCATGTTTACTTCAACAGATTTTCTGTCCTTCTGTTTATTAAGGTTGTAAAAGTTTCATCTGGCTTCTATTCCTTTTTTCCCTATGAAATCCTCCTCTCAGTGGTACTCAACCTACTAATTCTCTCAATTTCTGGAATTATCTTCCTAACTCAGAAGAGATTTAGACAGCTTTAGTGTAGAGGGAAGCTTGCCTAAAAATGGTAGTTGTAGTTTATTATAATTAGAGATTAAGGGTAAGCAAAGTATTTAATACATGATAGTTATACAAACCAAGCAAAGAGTGTCTCATGCCTTTAACTGGACCAACCTAGACACAAAATTATACAGAAAAGTAGCATTTTTTACACTGTAAATGATGATATTACTATTTTGATGTTAAGTGATGGCAGTGGAAATAAATATTGCTATAAGCAGATGAATGACAGTCTGTCTAATATAATTATCTGATAACATAAAAAGTCTTTTTAGATTTGGAGTATAATTAAAGAAATCAGACTTCAGAGAAATTGAATATATTTGAATCAGATAAAAGGCAAGGGCTATTAAATATGCTCATGCTGCTTTGCTGAATCAATACAGCTGCTACTTTCATTTTTCTTAACTTTTATTATTAATAATAAATGTCAAGAAAATACTTCATGAAGCAGGAAGGTGGGTACAAAGTCAGAGTTTATAGGCAGCAGTACAAAGGCAAGACATGAAGTTTGCTAAAATATTTGTCTCATGCAGTAACAAAGCCACAAGCTTTAATGCTTGTAGCTGTTGTCATTTCTGTATTCTAATTGGCAAGCTTAGTGCTTTAGAAGTGTACACTTTGGCTAGATATATTACACCCTTTCTTTGGTAATGGGCCCTAGGCAATTTTCACTCTCTTCCAATTTATTAAGAATTTCTGTTTACCTTTGTCCAAATACTAGTCATTAATCATCAATAAACAGAGCTAACTGTCAAACTCGTGATGCTCAACCCAAAAACATAGATTCTGCTTGCAAAGTTTAGGTAATAACTGCATTGATTTAGCTGGAATTGAGAAAGGAAGTGGTCCATCATCACCAACCTGAGGACACAGATGTTAACTATGTAGCAGTACATAACCTCTGGATGCCACTGCTGAAGATTTAGTTCAAGATCATGTCGAGTGGGTGTTAGAAGTCCACATCATTGGGAAATTTGATAATTTGCAGACATATTTGAAATAAAGTACCTTGCTGAAATATCCTGATTTGCCAATCCAAAGACACGCATTCAAACAATTGAAATATTCTGAGCTACAATGTATTGTATATAAATTACCTATCAAGGCAATATGGAAATTAACATGAATCAGCAGCTGTGGATGGTCAAGCCAGTTTTTAGAATTAGAAATAGGGTAGAAAGTGATTGAGGCAGTAACTCAATATCTCTGGAGAATAAAAAGTGGCATGACATATTCCCTTGGCTTCAGTCTCTGGATTATTTTGTATTTTTTTCTTGGACAAGCTGTTTTTTTGCAAATAAAGGCAACCGAAAGCCCAAGCTACATTCTTGTCAATATTTTTAAATGTACTTTCAAACAGAAGATCTCCTACAATGTGTGAGACCAAAGCTCCCACTGCACCTTTCCTTCGGATTATAATGTATTTATCTTCCACCTGCTTGTCCAGTCCCATTTCAAAACATTTATCGTCTTAGCTTTCACAATAACCTGTGGCAACAAGTTTCTGAATTGAATTATGTGCTTTGAAGGAAAAGTATTCCCTTTTGTTTGTTTAAGTCTGCTGCTTGATCTTTTCACTTCCCAACCTTCCAGTCAATTTGGCCTCTTTTGCTGTTTGTGCTGTAAGTATGGAAAATCTCGCTGTGTTGCATTCCAATGGCATTGTCTCATTCCTCTTACCATCACTGCCATAGTTTCTTTCAAATCCCAGTACACCTCCTGCTATAAATTCTCCCACTTAGGTCAGTAGCTCGTATCCTCTTCTAAGTTTCACAGCTGTTGTTATCTTTATAACATTCTCATTTGCACCTTCATTTTGCCTTTTTCCAGTCTGATCACTGCATTGCAGTTAAAATCATTTATTTTCATGCTGCTTCTCTTCATCAGATTCTCATGTATTTCCACCTCACTTTCGATTTCTCTCTAATTATGGTCTTAGACTCCGCATTTCCTGAATTCCTGTCCCTTGTATCCACTCTCCTTCTTTCATAGTCTCTTTTTCAACTTTTTCTTCATTAACAAATGTCTGTGATTGGCTGTTCTCGATATCTGGAACAGCACTATACCAAACTTGCACCAGACACCTTAGTTCATTAACTCCTGCCTCCAAATACATTTGCAGAGGTTTACCTTCTGTGGCCACCCATAATTCCAGCACCATGCACTTTTATTTCTATATAAGTTTCTTTTTAATGAGTAGAAACTCTGTGGAATGGAAAACATACCTGAAATGAAACAAACTCCATCATCTTTATCTGTTCTAGATTGCTTTATCTTTGTTCATTTGCCCACTATCAAATTTTTATTGTGTTTCATTTCTCTTGTGACGTTCTCATACGACCCCCTCTGCTTCCTTTATTTCTGTAACTCACTTGTGCACATCTCTCACTCTGAAAGTGAAAGCTGAGTAGAACAGTAATTTGAAATAAAACTGAGGTGAAGTTTCTTTCTGTTTTCTTTGAAAATTGATCTTACCGGATAGGCAATAGATCTCCTGGTTTGCAAATATTTTCACTACAGGCTTCTGATAAATCTTGTGTGCTGGTTTTGGACACCTTATCCTCATAAACATGTCTCAAAAACACATAAAAATATTCACTGAAGGGGACAGAGGGGAGGTTGGAAGTAAAGGAATCAGCAGTCATGTGGAGCGGCATGCTCATCAGTAGTCTAAGTGCCCTCTGTTTCAGTGTTAAGACCCTAGATATTGAGGTAGCTGGATAATTTCTAAAGTTTCCTCCTTTGTAGTTCCGGTGTTGAAACATCTCACTTACAGATGTATCTCAGAGAAAAGTCTTTCCTTGCCTATGGGAAAATCCTGTCCTTTGACCAAACAAAGCCTGGGCTTTGGGAAAAGAAAATTGAGCAGACCCATGGTGTAATGGAATGCTGGTAACACGTACAGCTACAATACAGGGTGATTTTATTAAAAAATATAGTTTTGCCCTTACAGAAATCAAGACATATCAGGAATGTGAGGCTCAGAAGACTGTTTAGGACTTAATTCGAAATTCTGTGCATGTGAATACCTATGCTTTTCAGTTTTGAGATTTTTATTTTCTATCTGTGTTTGAATTAAAAGAAAGAATGTGTCTCAGTTTTGAGTCCTTAAAAAAGAGCTGAAAAGTCTCCCTTATTCTCATGTTATAAGAAGTAACAGTAACATAAAAAAGTACAGAGAAGCCTAAGCTTTCAGCTGAAAAATAAATAAATAAAAGAATGCTATTGAAGACTTTCTTCTCAAAATCCTTCCTTCCCTCCAAACCATCTCATTTTTTCTTTTTCTTTTCCCCTTTCCCACTATGCCTGCACACACCCCACCCCACCCACACGCATACACACACAAAGAAACAAAACCAAACAGAGGTCTAGTAACTTACCCAGGAAGAGATTTTTTTTTTTTTTTATCTTCATATCTTTTGAAATCCACAGCAGCTGGAGGGTTTTCTTGCAAAAGCTGAGGTGTGAAGAAGTGAGGTTTCGCTGTGGCAGGCCTAAGAAAGTAACTCATTATAACCCTATGTTAAAGGTAACATTATAAACACACAGAGAATTTAATTCAGGTGTTATTCTGCAAAGCATAGCTCTTCAAATTCTGTTGCAATATTTTGATTTTGCATATACATCAACTTTCTAAGGTGACATTAAGTTATTAAATTATTATCATATTAAAGTTAACTTCTCCAGATGACTCCTGGTTAGACTAAAAGAGGTGGCCCAGACCTTAAAGCACAATGCAGATTAATGCTGCACAGTCAGAATTAAGAAATCATTGTGTAATATAGCTTTTATTATGGGACTAAAGAAGAATAATGTTTAGTTGACATTTTCAGGTAGAAGAAGTCTGTCAAGAAACATATGGTGGAATTGTTGGCTTAATTTTATGGATGAATTGTCCAGCTATTATCCCTGAACACTCACAAGGCAGCTACTTTGAAATTGCTTTTTGTTGATAGATACTTGAACAGTGGGGTATATAGTTGAGCTATGTGAACTGATATTTCTTCATTTACGGTGTCCTTAGAAAAATAAGATACAAATTTATTTTTCAGATAAGCTCAAAATTATTTTGGAAAGGCCAAGAAAATAATATTCCAAACCACATTAACATTTTTTGGGATCTGCTTGACACTTCTACATTGTTACATTAAAATACTGCTTTTGATGATAGGAAACTTTTAAAATAAACTGATTTTATTAGAAAATATATGGAATATTATTTTTTTTTCATTTTGGAGTTCTCATTGAAATTATTGAATTCAGAATATATCATAATTTAGTTGAATTAAATCTGAATGTATTCTGATTTTACTCTTTTTTTTTTTTTTTTCTCTGCTGATGGATACAGCAAAAGCTCTCTCCAGGTCCAATCTTTATCAACATATTCTAACACATATAGCTTATTTCTGTTTGAATAGAAGTTATACTTATTCTAAAAACCTCTATATTTGGATACATGTCTCTAATAACACACAGCACTTGAAAATATTTAATTTTCTATATACATATATAATTGGCTAATGTGATAGTTCTTGATTTGGATTCCTATGTGATTTCTGAAAAGGAAAATATTGCATGTTAGATTTGAATTATAATGGTTTCTTTTCTCCATACACAAGAATTGCATGAAGTTATGAGTTTGGATTCTTGTATATGGGTGGAGCATCTACAATAAAGTACTTCTTGAACTAGATATACAAGATGTATTGCTGTTGCTCTTTTGAAAAGAACTGTTCTAACTTAAGTGGCATGTATTTCTAAAATAGCACTGTTGAGCTTATTATCACTCTGATTTGCTGTAGTAGCGCAGTTTGCTCTCTAATTTTTTTGGACTTCAAGCTTTGCTATTTCTTATACCTCTAACATTCTTGAACTTTAATTGAGTTAAACTTTTTTTTGGTTGAGTTCTAACTGTAAAATTATCATGTCTATGCACATCATATACAATCTTCATGAAGAAAATTAAACTGTTAACAGAATAATTTCACTTGAGACTGATCACAAAGTTATAGTCTAACAGTTGCTAATGATCTTCTGTTTTCATCTAGATCATTTATTATTTCTAAAACTCAAACCATAAGGAAATTTTTAAAGTGACTAACTAATTTTCTAAGTTGAAATCTTTCCTGCACCATTAGGTGCTACATGGAATGCAGATAAGGGTGTCCTGTCTCTATGATGCTTCTGTAAGCTCACATGATGCTTCTGTAACTTACTTTTCTTTTGAGAATAGGTTGCTCAGTTTTTCACTGAATTCAAGACAGGAAAATGATATTGTATATAGTGATATTGCTTAAAATGTCAACTGGTGTTTCTAGACTGGTGATACATTAGTACCATGTTTTGTTACAGCTGAGATGACAAACCTCGGAAAGGTAGCACAAATCATTGGTTCTGCGTAAATGGAGATAGTTATAAATGCTTTGGGGAGATTGCAGACAGCATCCTGAGTCTGAGAGGGGTAGGGAAAGCTTCTGTAAAAGTTTTACATCTTTCTTAGAGAGCTTTGAGGAGTTCCATATCTAAGGTCTCTGATCACATGTGAAGAAGAGCATAGAGGCTCAGAGAGAGTAGACACTGAGAAACTTGCTCATCTCAAACTATTAATATTTCTAACACCTATAATTTGATGTTAATAATTATCAGTTTTGATTATCTTTGCTATTTTTAATTTTAATGATTAATGACTTGTGAATTTTTCCTGTTTATCTTAGTCCGTATTTCTATATTGTATAAAGGAAAAAATAGTCACTAAAATATTTCTTACAGTATTCTGTTAGCATTTTATTTACAGAAAATAAGGTTTTTCCCCTACTTGTTTTCAGTATTTTCCAACTAAAAAACAGATCAAGCTGAAAAAAATTGAAATTTTCTTGAACAAAATTTTAAAATATTCATCACATCTTACTTCACAGCATAGAGGAATCAGGGGAGATTTAGTTTAGTTAACAGGAAAAGGTTTTTTACCCAGAGGGTGATTGAACACTGGAACAGGCTCCCCAGGGAAGTGGTCACAGCACCAAACCTGAGTGAGTTCAAGAAGCTTTTGGATAATGCTCTCAGGCACATGTTGTGACTCTTGGGGTGTCCTGCACTGGGACAGGAATTAGACTCGATGATCCTGGAGGGTCCCTTCCAACCCAATATGTTCTATGATTTTATGATTCTATAGGTTCAGTCTAAATTTGTGGTGGGACCCAAAGCATCTTTAGCCCTTCCTCCAAAAGGGAATTCTCTAAGCTGCAATTACAGACTATTTTTTCTAGGTTTTACTTCTTGAATTCTTGAACCAATATAACAAAATTCTCTTTGCTTTGTAATTAAAGTCACATATTTTATTGCTAAGTCATATCATAGCCTTTCTTCATTGGATGTTCCTCTGTCTTGCTATGCCTTATGGTGAAATGCTTTCACTTTATAGAATCAGTCATAGAATGTTTAGGGTTGGAAAGGACCTTAAAGATCATCTAGTTCCAACTCCCCTACCATGGGCAGGGACACCTTCTACTAGACCAGGTAGCTCAAAGCCCCATCCAACCTGGCCTTGAACAATTCCAGGGAGGGGGCATCCAAACTTCTCTGAGCAAGAGAGTTCTCTCAAGGATTCAGAACCTTTTTGACAGCTCATTGCATCCGTCTTTCTGTATGACTCCCACTGAAAGGGGAAGAGACACCCAAAACTGGCCAGGAGGACAACAAGGGTATATCTCAAAACCATTCTCAAGTTGCAGGGAGAAAAAAAAAAAAAAAACACAAAAAACATTACTTGCAAGTATGAGTGAGGATCTACCAAAGTTGATACAGTTGGTTGGAACAGCCAGTCCCATGTAGGGATCTCCCACAGTGCCCTGACTTATTTCACAAGGCTGCGGTTCCCTCCCTAGCACCCCTTTTTAGTAGATGTAGCCCCTTTTGAAGAAACTTACCTGGCAGGTGCCTGTGAACAGGTCTCCAGATATCTGCTACGACTGAGTTCAGGTTATGGTGTAAGGTGATGTCATTTGCAAGAAGTGTGGCTCAAACAATTTTCAGCCAGGATTACTTTTCTTTTGATAGAAGGCCCAAAGACAGAAAAATTAAAGTTTTTATTTCTTTTTTCTTTATTTACTTTATACTCTGACATTCATTTCCTTTACTTTTCCTTCACTGGTATGCACACAGCTTGTTTACTCCCCAGATACACCCTTGAAGAAAAAAAAATGCTTTTGCTTGGTAACCTCGTGCATGAGGAGGGACATATCTTTCAGCTGAAACTACCCATATTAATCCTCATGGCAAGTGAAGAAAAAAAATGAACTAAAGGAGAGGAGGAAGGACAGAAAAAAAGTTTGTCAGGGTAAAACTGTAGGAGTGGGTAAACTGTTTTATTCTTTAGATATTGTTGTGGGTCATTGCACTAGTGGATTTGTTTTTCCCTCTGTGGTTTCTGTGTTTTATATTTTCTGCAGGTTTGCTAATCCTTGATTGGTAGGAGGCAGGGAGGAGTTAGAGGCTGACATGTTGAAGTGCTGGTTTGCTGCTTGATTAAGGAGGGCTCCAGATGGCTTTCATCATTCAAAGCAGGAACCAAAATTTCTTCGCACTGCTTTGTGTATCATTTTATATAAAATAAATTAGCAGATATGACCAATCATTCCTTATAACAAATACTGTGAGATTCCATTGGTGAACTGTCCTATTTGATGGCTTAGTAGTTAAGGTACCAAATGTCTGCCTGCTTGAGGGGAAGCTGGATAATTTTAATGAAATTAAGTCTTGACTATATTGCATGTGTCCCACCATACATAGTAGTATGTTATAGAAAACCAGAGTCATGGGGGGAAATCAACTACAAGTATAGAACTCTTTTGAGCAAAAAAAGACCGAGCATGAAAGACTGACAGCTAAAAACATAAGGCCTTGTTTTCTCAGATAATGTACTATGGTGATAAGAATATGAAAATTAAGGGTACTAGTCAAAGGTGATGTAAAAAAAGTACAATAATATATGTTTTAGGTTGCATTAACTTGCCCAAGGTGATTTTCAATGGGATACAGCTATCCCACTGTGATAAAGCATTTCAGATTAGTGTTGGATACCTTTGATTTTATTTTGAAATAAAGTAATTTAAAATAAATTACATTCCCTGTTATCTCTTTTTACTAACCTTAAAATTATTACAGTGAGTTTTGAGTTGTTTAAGCCATTTCAGTGATTTGTCCTGAATTTCTCAGAGAAATAAAGGTAGCAACCATAACAAAATGCTGATCTCCCAGCAATCTGTTTACCTCCATTTAGTTTCAACACTTGTCTCCTTAATAGGGAAATTTCAGAAGATTCTCCTTGCCATCTTTCTTCTTCACACTGTAGTTCTGTCTGAGCTTTTTGAAATTTTTTTCACGGAAAGAGCCAAATGTCATTCTGAGAAAGCTGTCATCTTTGTTCAAGGCTGCTGGTGTCTGAATTTGTATTGTACATTAGCTTTTCCTTATAGGTTTTCAAGGGCCAGCTGCTGGTGCTTTATTTAATTTAATTCTGAATACTCCTATTTTATGGCTTGGTGAAACAAGGAAATATGGCTTGTCTGTTTACTTTAAAAGAATAAAAATGAACATCACAGACTTAATGTGATTTTTAAGCAGTGGCAATGGGCCTAGAACACCGTATTAATAATGATGGAATGTTGTGCTTCTAGGGAAAATCATGCTGGCTTTATTTATACAAGATGTTTGGTGGCTTTTTTGCTAGCATTTTGCCTTGAATGCAGTGCAATTGGTACTTCAGGTATAAGGACAACTGCTTCTTTAAATACAATTTTAAGAGGTTTTGTTTTCTTTTGTGGTTTTGATTGTTTTGTTATTTTTAGTAGAGGATTCAAATGGGACTCAGGAGATCTGTTCTGAACTCCCCTGTTATGCTTAGAAGTTTGTAAAATATAAGACATTCTGTTTAGTTCTTCTGTGTTCATTTCCCTGGCTGTGAAATGGGAATAATGGTAACTCCTTTTCCCTAACATTTGGCCTGTACTGTCTAAATAATGATCTTACAAAACCTCAAGAGAGAAATCCATTCTTTATTGCATATATATTTGTGAATGTAGAGTTGTGAACAAAATCAAGACTTTTTACTTAATTTCTTTCAGGCAGGTTGCATAAGCTTCAGTGATTTGCTCAGTGCAGTATTTGTAACTATTTTAATTAGAAAGATGGGCTTTTATACAAGATAGAATGACTCCCTTAAAATAATGGCCTTTATTAATATGGCTACTATTAAATTAGAAAGGACTTTTTTTAAATACTAGCAAAACTTACTGTAACTTAGGGGAAAAAAAGGTCTTACAGTATACTTTCGAAGTAATCTGAAGTACATATTGTATTCATATTACTCCAGAACATAGAATATTAATCTTTCTGTTGAATACTTGTTTGGATTTGTTCGTAGAAGTATACCTTGTACTAATAACTGTTAATAAAGTAAAACTTAGAGCACTTGGAAACAGACTTAGTATTAAAGAATTTACATACTTGAGAATTTAGATTTTCCTTGTACTAAGATAATCTCCAGTATCTAATCATCAGGTCAAGTTATTATCTTATCACCTATATCCTTTAATGTTTTCTTTGTATCACCAAATTTTAGCACAATAAGAAATAAAGAAATAATGCATTACAACCTATTTGTTTCCTATAGTACAAATGCTGCAGTTCATATCATCTCTTCCACCAAAACTGTACAGCAATAGGTAAATCTATTGTGAGATACTGCATTATGTCACTTTTTATTCTTCTGCTTCACTGAGAGCAAGGATTGTGAGCTTTTAAAATGGCTAGACTGGTGACAAACAATGAGCCTGATGGACAATGAAATGGGAGCGTGTTGCAGCATCTCAGGGCCTTAATTGCAAACTCTTTCTGTTTCAAGGGAGCTGCAGCTAGAGTGCTTTTGCTGATCACAAATTCAGTGGAGTGGTGTGGGGAGCAAAATGATCCCTAAAGTAAGCACTGAGGGCTTCAAAGGTCAAATCCTACGTTTGAAAAGTTATCAGCCACTAGTGCAATACTTAAATGTTCATGTTAGATGCTCTCCTGTGAAATACTTGATTCAGGTTTCCTGTGGTCCCTATGTGCAACTCCACCAACTGTGTGTACAACAGACTGCTGGAGTCTCCAAGTGACAGAGCCCTACTTGTGGCCACATCTGTGCTGTGGAGAAAGGTCATGTTTTTCTAGCCAGAAAAAAAATTAAAAATGCCCTTTTTTGTGTGCTTACTACTACTACTCTCTGAACTTTAGCAAGTACTCATGACCATAATGAATCTATGATTATAAAATGCATAGACACAGTGCCCATTAGCTCCCAAATTCTGTTCTGTGCAAGGGGAGAGGTTCAAGAGGAAGCATGGGGGCTGCCCCTGCTCAGCATGCTCTGCTTGTTAGAGTCCCCACAAGAGATGGTAGAGGTGGATTTTATCTAAATATCCCTCCCTGTGTGCCTGACCCAAGGCCCCAGAGCACTGCGTGAGAGCTGGCCTGAGCCCAGGCAGCCACACCTGGGGGAGGCAGGGAGAGAAATCGCAGAGCCAGTCACTACTCTCAGCCTTGAGAACTTGCCCTCCCTTACCATGTCCTTCCTATCACATTAAGACACCTCCTTCCCATTGCTCTTTCTTGTCACCTACCTGAGAGCCACAGCTCCTTGTTTTCTGACAGCTCACATACCTGTCCTGAGCCCAACCTGGCTTTACAGGTGGAAAACCAACCTTTCACACACCCATAATCTTTGTGAGTCCTGCTGGTGCACAAAATATATGAGATATTCAATAGAGGAGTTGTTTCAAGACAATTAAGGGCAGTTAACTTTTTCTTCATATTTCAATGTCAAATGAGATTGGATAATCAGAAATAAGTTGGTACTACACTTTTTTTTTTCATATTAATCACAGTTTCTATTTCATCATAAGCAATTATGGTCAGAGCATGTGTTGTAAAATGTGCCATGGTGTGATATCAAGTCCTCATTTTAATGGAGGATTTTTTAAGTGATTTGAGATGACACCATGCTGTCAATAACAAGTACTAATAATGAAATGAGCTTTGTTCTTTTGAGTTATATTTTTAACTTTTTAAGGATAAATTTTGGGCCAGGGATGTGTAGACACCAATTAATTTTTTGCTTGGCTCTTTAAAAACAGCAGCAGACATTGTCTTTTTTTGCTGTAATTTTGTAATACTTCATCCTCCTTTGTTTGCTACTGAAACCTATTGCTTTCAAAACAGGAAAACAAAACCCCACCAGAGTCTCAAACTTTCTATAAGAAGAGAGAACTTTCCTAACTTAGGAAAAAAGAGCAATGGGATCCAAATCCTATTAACACTTGATATTTTTTCCTCTGTTCTGACTGTGCAACCAAACGATGTTTAATCAAACTTTAATGAGCTGTCCCACATCTTCTAATATTTAGTATCATCTACAGGCCCATGAAACATCTTAGAGTCATGGGACTATATGAATATATTTTCTCTCTAAGCTGTCTAGCCATTTTAGCCCAGCTGTATGTCTTGCATTATGAACTCATCCACCGGAAGTCTCTAATGGTTTTAACTAGGGATCGACATCTACATGGAGCTTTTGTTAAAAGGGTTTGGAAATTTTTTAATGACATCTGGTTTGCTAGCAAAAATGTCAAGCACATAATTGCCATTTCAGAGTTTCATAAATCTGAATCAATTAGTAAAAAGAACCCCTTGACCTCATGTCCATGAGCCTTCATGATCACTCAGTCTAAGTGCTAAGGAGCTATTGGCACGTGATATTCAAGCTGAATGATCCTTTTGTGCAATCCCATTTTCTCAAAGCAAGGCTAAATGCAGCTCCCTTTGAATTTAAAACCTTGCTAAATTATGTAGTACTACATACCAAATACTGATTAAATTTTGCACTGAGTAGTGAGATTGTTTCCCAGGTAGGTCATCACTCAGTTCGGTTTACCACTTAAAATTTGTTTCATTCTCAGTCAAAATACAGCAAGGGCCATCCATCATTATCACTTTGTCCTTTAATTTTTCTGTCAGCCTTTGTCAAGCTTGAAACAAAAGCCTTTACATTTTTATCAGCTGCAGCTATTGTTGTCTGAATTGTGCTCAGTCATTTCAGAATATCAGTTTTGTTTTACGAAACAAGTCAAATATTTTCAATAGGTCAGATCTATCTTTCACAGAAGCCTGCTAAACCAAACAGAACCATTTCTCATTTCTTTGGAAATGGAGAGTAAAAATGCTTAGGGCCAAATCGGCAGTGAGAGTAAATTGTCCAGGCTCCCTGCACTTAAATGGATGAATGTCTTCTGCCTTAGTAAGAAGAATGCGGTGTCAATTCGAGAAAGAAGGAGAGACGAACAGGAAATTTTGATCAGGCAGGGCTTGACCAGTGTTTTGAGCTGATCTTGTACAACACTATTCTGCCACTCATAAACAGGCAACATCTGTGCCTTTGCTAAAGAGTAGCCTCTAGACCAAGCCAAGCGTTGCATGCTCCTTCTTTTTTCCACCAACTGCCTATAATCAGCTATCAGATTACCTGCTGTCTGCCTTCACCTTGGAAGTGCTTGTGTAGCTCGATGGCGTGCTAACAGACAGTAGTGGCCACAAAGAATGCCATTCTAAAACTTTTCCCCTACTTTTCTCTACATCCACTGAACATCCATGATGTCAAGTCCTCACTGAAAAGAGATTTCTTGGTGGAGCATTTGCAGCTCAGATCAAACCCCCCTGTGCCATTAGAGAGAGGTTAGGAGCTCGTCTCTTTCATTGAAAATCCAATTCAGATCTTACCTGCATAGTCTGTGAGAACATATGTGAGAAAGATTTGGGACTGAAGTCAGCAACTTCTCTTGGCATGAATTCTAACTCTTTTTCTATTTCCAACAACTTTTATGGAAACAATTAGTTCTCTGTGAATTGTTTGTGTTCCAGAGGTAGCAAGGTGATGAAATTAATACCAACTTAAATACATTATTGAATTTTTGACTGAATATCTGTCTGTCAACAACTGTTCATTTTAGGAGTGAGGTTTCAAAATTAATGGTGACAATTATTGCCTGACTTCTAGATCTCTGAGCACAGCTTTTCTAACTTCTTTAGTTCCCCATCTGCAAAATATAGCTATTTTCTGCTTCATGGGAGTCTAAGGATTAATACCTTAGTATTATTGAAATAGTGATCTGGTGCATAGATTTGGATATGCCTACTTGAATTAAAAAGTTTCACTCTACAAGGTCTTTTGGTCACGATGATCCTTGATATTTAGTGGTGTGAGAGTCATAAACAAAAACTTGTTTTCAGCTGAATGTTGCGTACAACTAGAGTCAGGAATTTCAAGGCCAGAAAATGGAATTAAGTTTCACTCCAACACAGGTTTCTTGGGCAGAAATCTGCAAATCCATTCTGTTAAGATCCTTCTTGAAAGAGAACTCAAGGGGACAAATCTGCGTAGTCCCTTTGATAGCCTGCTTCTGAGCAGCTGCCAACAGGGAGCTCTGGATAACATAGTGTGTGCCTTGCCACGTAGTATAAGATAAGCGTGCCCTGCAGTAAAAACAATGACCAAAAAAGTCCTACAGGACTAGAAGCGGGTTGAATTGTAATTCCCTTTCCGGCATGCAAATGAAACAGCACACCCTCTTTAAAACACAATTATGCATATGCCTTAAACAGAAGCGTGTGCTGTTGAGTATCAGTTTATACTTGTCTGTCTGATTTCTGGAACTGCCAGACCTGCTTACCTCTTACACCTGCCGTACATGATGAGAGAATAAGGGGCACTGCATGTTCTGGATTCTCTTAAGCAAAAGCATATTCAAGGCAAAGACAAGTAAAGTTTTCACGGGAATCCATAAATCTTCCTGGAAGGATTGACAAGGAGCTTTTCTGTCAGTTGGTAGGACTGGGGGGGCCCATATCTATAAGTCTTTTGAATGTGAGGATCGGGTGCTTTTCAGAATGATAATCTAGGCCTGGATTTGGGCTGTACCAAAATCCGGTTTAAGGATCGGATGTGGTCCAAGAGTTGCAAAATTTGTTGTCTGGAGAGCTGAGAGCTATTCTGTTACTTTACACAGACGTTCCTGTTGCATGCTCTGATGTAATTAAAGACACAATTCTACTGGGCAAAGCCTTGAATTTAAGCAGGTATGAACCAGGCATTTCTAAAGCCCAGAGCAGACTTAGATTTCATTGCTCGGGCAGTGCAGTGCTCTGCAGGCTGCTGATTCCTGGTTGCTATCTTGTACTGTAATCTTTACAAGCAAGTAATTGTAATGCTGTGAACAAAGCAGCCCAACTGCAGTCATTTGCATGGTGAATTTCACCTTACTCTTCTAAGAAAAAAACAAAACCAGTGCTATTGCTTGTATTTGTGTTTCTTTTGAGAACACATGTTTTTCTTTGAGGCTTCTGTCAAGCTGCCATTTTGTTGTTTGGCATCGGATTTTCTGACTTTGATCAGGAAATCAGTTTCTGCACAAGTTTTCGTTATTCTTGATCTCATCAGAAAAGGTGAATCTATCACATCTGTATTAAAACACTGATATATCCTCGTTCTTGTTAACTAGTCTGTTTCCTAAGTAGCCTTTCTTTTAAAATAAGAAATCTTGTTGGATTCAATCAGAAGAAAACCCAGAAAACAATGGACATCTAAATTCACCATTGACTTGTTTAAGCTATTGTGTGATAAAATAGGTAGACACTGTGTTCGCAGAATGGAAGACACTGTCATAAAACCATAACCGTATTTGCCAGTTGCAGTTAACTTGCCTTTGCATAGTCTTAAGTGGCATATTTACCAAAGATAATTAATGGAACCATAAGTCACATGGTAATTAGGTTTTATGTAGAAGACTGGTTTGTAAATCTTTCATAATAAACAAGGCTTTACTCTCCTCAGGAAGTAGGTGGGTTTTTCCTGTTTGATTTCATTTTTAGCAGATACATATCAGGGAAGGAATTTACCTTTATGAAAAGAAATTGCGTAGATCAGTACATGTGATGTGTATCTTTTTAACATGTTAATTAATTTCTAATGCTTGTTATATATATATAAACAGTTCTGTTTAATTATTGTGGTACTCACGCTTTGGGTAATGTTACCATTTTTCCTGGTGATTAATGTGGCTACACTGTGGGGTTTTTTAAAAGGCTGTTTTAAGTTTTCTGGCTTGGAAATATTTTGTAGTAAAATTAGATTAAATATCAGTCTACAGTAGACAAAAGAGGGATCCTGATGGCTTTGAAAGTGGAAAATTCCACAACTGTAGATTACAGAGAGAATAGTGCTGGTGTTCATCAAAACCAAAAAATACAGAAAATTGTAGGTGACTCATAGATGTTGACTGACAAGGAGACTTTTAAAGTGGCAAAATAATCTGTCATCCAGTATGAAAATAAGGTAAGCATGCTAATTTGAAGTCTTAAGAGAGTAATTATGCAATGCTGAACTCAAGGGCCCTGTGTCTGAAGTGTAGGGCCCAATACTCTAAAGCTCTGAGCTACTTCAGCTTCAATTGATTTCAGTCAGAATTGATGGTACTCACAGACCAATTGCATTTCTTTCCACAGTAAGAGAAGACAAATTGTGGGTCAGATTTTTACTCTTTTATTGCATTGAATAGCACCCTTCAGAAATATTTTCACTGAAATCAGTGTGGAATGGGTTAGTCACCATCAACTGCTGAGACACTAGTCCTTCCCTTTTAAACCTGCAGTTTAAATAATCTGAAAAATGTCAGATGCTTTTTATGTCCTCATGGAAGCGCTTTTCTCTAGTTCTCTTCAGGGCTTTTGTTTGTTTGTTCTTTAAAACCTGCAATCAC
Organism: Aegotheles bennettii; assembly: GCA_013398125.1. Taxonomy (NCBI): domain Eukaryota; kingdom Metazoa; phylum Chordata; class Aves; order Caprimulgiformes; family Aegothelidae; genus Aegotheles; species Aegotheles bennettii. Next base: position 619,666 of record VZRW01006599.1, read on the forward strand.
CTTATAAGCAAAGTGATACTGGTCTTTATTGCTTTTGGCAGTGCAATCAAAGTATTTTCTATTTGTACATCTGGTTATGTTCTGCTCTGTACTGAAACATTTTGCAACAGACATTGTTGATTCCTCTGCAACAAAGCAGCAGCATACCTAAGCCTGGCATACCTGCATCTACGTGATCAAAAGCTGAAGGGATTTGTAGGATGCTGTCATCAGAGCTATGTATTTTTTTTTACTTGTATACACAGGTTTTTAAATAGTAATATTATTAGCATTTCTGACTTTTAGTTCTAAGCTGTTTTAGAGAAATAATGATGTGTGTATTAACAATAAATTTTAAGTATTAAGGATGACTGAAAGATTACTGTGCCTGCTAATTAGGGTAAAGATTTTGAAATGTATGCTCTGGATCTCAGCAGACAACTGTGTCTTAAACAAATGTGTGGGAAGAAGAAAAGCAATCCGGAAAAAGCAGCTCTTATAGTTAGTAGCATTTTCTCCCCTTTTTCCTTCCATTGAGTCTGTCTGAAAGTGGGTGTTTTAACATACAGCCATTTCTTGTTAACATGTGTGTGTTTATTTTAGCATGATGGTGTTGTTTTTTCCATCTCCCACTCTGACACAGCATGTTTCATCCGTGTATGGTTTCCACTATATGAGGCATTTAAAATGGCTCAATGAAGAAATGGATTCTTGTCACTTAAACAGTCACTCTCCAGATCTATGGAAACATTTTAACAGTGTGTTAAATTCTGTGTGCTAGAAGATTGACTATAAACACTGAGAGTGATATAATGTCAAGAATTTAAAGGTACTCTGTTGTACCTGTAATAATTTATGTTAATCATGTTTTAATTTAGTCATTTTCTACATACTTGCATTTACAAATTAAACCACTATTATGGTTCTCATTTGTTTGCATGATATGATTTTATTTTATATTTTTTTTCCACTCACCAGATGTTTTCAACACTTTGCTTCTCACTACTGTCATCCCCTCCCTTACCACTGCAACAGTCACAACCACTGTAGCCTTAACAAGCAGCACAACCACATCGGCAACAGCCATCAGCACCAGAGGTACAGTATGCTTCTTTGTTATGGCCTGAAAAAACACATTATAAATAGGAAATTAGAGGTATGATTTTTAAGAAGGAAAGAAATTGCTGGAGAGGGCTCAAACACATTAGTTCAATATTTATAATAGAATAATTCACAGGATGGTACATGATTAAGAAAGATTTCATATGACCTTGAATATTTTCATTGCTCTAGCAGTGTGTATGTGAACTTTGACAGGATGCTTAAATTATTTGTATACATTTGCATTTAATTTTTTTAAGGTTAGTAAATTAACTTTAATGTAAAATGCAAGCAAGCTATTTTTAAATAAGCATGACCTTTTCAGACTGGTTATTTTGGGTGCTAATGTTTAAAACAAGATAGGTATCTTGGCTTTGGGATTACTCTTGATGCGCTCTTGCTTGTTAACAAAGAGACATCACGTTACATCACCCTTGTTGGTCTTTTATAATTTATGGTATTCCTAACATAAGGGTGTCTTTATCTTACCAGAACTAGAGTAAATGAGCTGAAATTTCTCTTTACACTTGCTTCCCTCCATCCTGTTGGGTTTTTGTCTGTTACAGCTTTTTAAGTGTTTCTAGTAATGGTTTGCTTTGTTATGAGCAAAATATAAAGCTTAATTTTACTGTTGTATTCAGTGACTGGTCAGGTAACTGTTCAATAGTGAAGATATGTGTGTAAGGTTTCATGGATTATCATCTTCTGGGTAGCTAGTAATTTCTCATGGTGTGTGAAATGGTAGAAGGTTCCTATATGGTCTGTTGAAGGCTTTCATTGTGCAGGGAGAGAGGAAATATTAACTTACGATGATGCAAGTATCACATGATGAGGTATAATTATCCCAGGAAAGTTAAGACAGAGTTATGAAATCTTTTCTTTCTGGAAGCATTGTTACAAGTCAGTTGTAGTGACCTGCCTAACTTGCAAGAATAAGCTGAGCTAAATGCAAGTCTATTGTATAAAGATTGTGATAGTATCAGATCACCCAACCTCTTCCTCCATAGGGCATTTTATTTCAATATTGTGGCCTTCATGTAATAAAGTGACATCAAACCTAAAATTACATTTTCAAGCTTTAATATTACTTATAGTGGAAAAAATATTGTTGTTTTAGTGAAAAAGAGAAAGAATTATAATAGACCTTTCCTTTCAGAAAAAACGGAAAACAGCCCAGTGCTTATGGGTCTGAGTAGTTTCAAGAGGAACATTTCCTGAAAAGGAACAGAGTGACAGGAATGATTATGTCTTTATAAAAGAGTGTTTTGAGTCGAGCAGCAGAAGCTTCCCAGCTTTCTGAAGGCTTGGATATGGGAAGGACAAAGTGCTTAGTGTGCCATGTTGTTGTTTGCTGCCCTTAATGAATTGTTTACTTCTTGTTATGTGGTCGTAACTAAACTACGTCACTGATGTGATTGTATATTTACTGTACCAATGTTATTAAGGCATTCTGTTACCTCCTAAGTGTGGTTTAGGACCTCATTTTGCTCTAATCTGAAGTGTTCATTTACACCATCTGTGCACCCAACATCAAGAGAAAGATCTGGAAAAGAAGAACTTCTGAGCTGCAGTTCTAACATGTATGAGAATGCATGCAATTTGATGCTACAATAACAAAGAGATACTGCTTTAAAAGAAAGTAAAAGAAGGAAATATGGATGAAGGTGATTGATCAGTCACTAAAACATGAGCAATCACTTTTCCCAGAAAAAAAGAAGTGAATGCAGCAAAATGGCTAAGAAGATGAGACCACTTCAGTCTCAAGGAACTAGTACATATGGTCTCTTGGGCAGACAATCTAAAAGACAAAGGATTGTGGGAAGACTGTTTCTTGAAAAACTTGTATTGAAAGGAAAATGGTAGTCTATCCCAATGCAAAGGAAAAAAACAGGACACATGTAATAGACTAATGAAATTGTCTTTCTAACGATCTAAGAAATCAAAAACAACAAAAAATGTGAAAACAAGAGAAAATTACTCTAGGCATAAGTCATAGAGTATATCAGTGTGTAAGAAACAGGAAACCGGGCATAAAATCAGAAACTACCAGATGCAAAAGTAATTGCAGCTAACAAAGTGTGATAAATTTAACAAAACAAAAGGGTCTAGAAATACATTAGATGAAAGACAGAAATAAAGAAATGTAGTGATCCTATTAATGAATGATTAGGACAAGGCTGAAGTAACTGGTGTTTAATCCAGCAACGGATGATTATTGTAGTGCCATTTCTAATAGGGGTGTCACACTGACAGATGACCACAAAAAGAGACAGATCAGAGAACAAGGACAGGAAATTTAGAAGTATGCTTTGCGAAGAAGCTGAAGGCACCAGTTTGTTTGGTTTTGCTTTCAAAAAAGAAAAGTCAGTATGACTGGTGAAAAGTTATTTACCAAATTTGATGAGGAAAACCTACTCCACTGAATTAGTGACAAAGGCATTTAGTGGGGAAACTTTCTAAATGCATGAGAGGCAGTGACGCTGTGTAGCTATTGAAGTTCTATGACATCTTTCATCCTTGCTTTCTTTAAAAATGCTTGATTCTTATGGCAGAGAGAAATTGGCATGATGCTTTTCTTAGGTCTTCCTCCCCTACCTTTCTTTGAGCCATAAAGAAATAGTGTTCACAAACTTAAAGACAGAGTTCTGCCATTTTTAAATACTAGACTGAACCTTATCTAGATTGTCAGAGCATCTACACACCAGAGGTATGACCTGAGTAAGGGACATTTTGGAGAGGATTGGATTTTCAGTAGTATCTGTTTCTGTCTGAGCAAAAAATACCATATAAACCTATTTTCCTTTGACACTTCTGTTTCTTCTTCCAGTAAGATTTATGACATCAAGGAGTATATAAGGACACAAAGTTGAGAAGTTATTAATATATTTTCAACCTTCAAAACTATTTTTTCTGTTGTGTTTTGGCTTCCATGTATGTTGGAAGCAGCATTTCTCTTTATCAGATCTTGTTTGATCATGCCTTAAAGAAACAGAAATTTGTTCCAGATCATAGGGTACTACATACTAATTAGTAGTATCTTTGAACTGGATTTCTAGTAGCTGACATAACAGTCTTGCTGAATGGATTTCACTAATTCTATTCTAAAATTATGACTTGATACTTGCAAATCACCTCAGGTAAATTTTACAAGACATTATTCTGCATGACTTTTACATAGTCCAACTTGAGGATTTGTTACTCCACATCCAGTCACAAGAGATATCTTTTCAGCAATATGATACAGGATATAAAGAGCCCAAAGAGTCTGGAAACCTAAGCCATTTTGTATTATGATGATTGTACCTCATGGTTACCAAAAGCCTGAATTAATGGGGAAAAAAAAATCTCTAAACCATCATCAGTTAATTCTGGAGCTGTGTGACCCATGTCTGTCTTAATTTGCATGGCATTTAGTAAACAACATGAAAAAAAGCTACTGATCCAGTTGGATGACAACATGATAATTCATAAACATCCTGTTTAGTCAAACTTTTCACTTTCTCAGACAAACGTATTCATGCTTTTGTTTTCAGTCCTTCAGGAATTAATTATTCTTTTACTGGTACATTACCTACTAACTCAAAAAATCTAAACACAGTTTGATGCCAGCAAAGAGTATTACCCTTTATATATTTGTCAAGGGTATCTTAAAGCCTAATAACTATAATGAGGAATGTGCGACAAAATGAGAATAAAATGTATGAGAAGAAACAATTCTAGAGGACTATGAAAAGAATAATTATATGCTGTATGAGTGGTTTCCTTCCTGTCAGATTTATGTAATGTCGTTTGTGAAAGCTGTGCATGGATCCTTGCTAGTGTTCCCTTTTGTGACTGGGAAGAAGCACAAGAGAATTGTGGATTTGCCCCCAGTATGCTTCAAGGTATGCCTTCCTTGGAGAAATTCTTTCTTAGCATACAGCTAATTTAGCTGGTTCTTTGCCAGTCCTTCAGAGTCCTGTAGGTGGAGAGGGAGTATGACTAAGAGTCCAGGAGAAGACACCTCAAGTCAGAACAGCTGTGTTTCTGCACTCACAAAGGAGAAAAGCTTGTGCACACAAATGTATATGAATCCATCCCACAGGCTGGTATTATGTTAATCATCACACATACACACACCCACACCCACACACACCCCTTTTTAAAGTTTAAATTCTTTCTCTGTCAAGAAAAAAACAAAACAAAACAAGAAGGTTATTAAACTTGGTAATTTTGTCTTATTATTGGAGATTTAAATCTCACCACCACCCGCCTGTATTGGTACAAAAGTAACATTGCAAAAGCATCCCAAAATCAAAAGATAGATCCATTCAGTTTGACTGCATGTATCAGGATGATTCAGTCTCAGCTGACTCACTTATATAATGACTGTGCTAGAATGTTCAAAGCTTTATATAGCAACGCCTAAAAACATCTCCAAAAATCATTGCATATTGCAGAGATACAATGCTGCTCCCAGGCAGCTGCATGATGAAGTTTGAGAGTTTATCTAATAGTCAGAGTGACCTCAAACCCAATGAATGTACAGATTTATATATGAATTAAATCCCTGCTTTATTACAGTCCACTTTGCTTTTATTGTTTTTGGCTTTTGTATAAAAGAAAAGTTTCTTAAAGGAGATCTGTGGAGATTAATTTAGAAGAAGAGTTGATTAAGGAAGAGTTTGAGGATTTGATCATTTTGAAAACTTGTGAATTTAAGTGTGAATATTTCTATTTGATAGCATAAATTTCAACCATCTTAGCTAAAAAATTAGATTATTGTATTTTTCTCCCGTTTTTACCTTGGAGTCTATATGAGGTGAAAAAAAGGGAAAAAGACCTATTTAATTTTAGGCAGTTTCAATGCAGAAAGTACTTGGACAGTACTTGTAGTCGTCAGGTTTTTTTTGGTATCAAAAAATGTTCCTTGTGATTTCATTTTTCTTTCACATAATCTGATTAAAATAACTTGGCACTTTGAGAAATTGACAGAGAAAGAAACAACAAAGCAAGAAAAAGGTATAGAATATGTGAGGGACAAGGGAGATAACAGTAGACATATCTTTAAATATAGTTGTGTATGCTTACTTGCATTCAGCTCTGATAATAAATAAAATGATCATTGTCTAATGTTAAAAGCAGTTTTGTATGACAGCATGCTAAAAGCTAGTTGTTTTATATACTACTTTATAGCTATAGCAGTAAGATAAAGTCTAATTTGTGTCTAGGTTTACTCAACAAGGTAGGAAAATTGCAACTTTTCAGTTTTTGTTTCTATTTTCTCATCTTCTCTTCTCTTACAATAATCTCCTACTGGCCTATTCAACTTCTAGATTTCCCAGGAGGCCAAACGATTTGAGGTTCAAACCAACAGTTCTTTAGATTATTTTTTCCCCTCAGACATTCAAGTAAGCCTTTAGCACCCATACAGCAAGAACTGCCATCTCTTGATTTTATTTCTTTCATTATCTTTATTTTTCTTTCTGATTGTCTCCCAGCTGTTTAAAAGGCATTCCAATTAATCATGGTAAACCTAAGTTAGACCATGATGAAATCCCAAACCTATTTTATAAGCCTCTTCCCCTAAGTCTTGAAACCTTCAGGGCTGTCTCTGGTCAGAACTATCTGTTACCCATACAGAAGTTACAGCTGAGTAGTAGGTGAAAAATCTTCCCTAGCCATCATCTGCAAGCAGCTGATAGAGAGGCTAGGAATAGAAAGCGCCGTTCCATTCCTCAGCACTTGTATGGACTAAATAGAGGAGACAAAGAAAAGAAATGGTGCCCAGTTTCCCAAGGTCCACTACTAATTGGTGTAGGGGGAAGATGCAGGAGTGTAACACTGCCTGTCTCCTTTCCATGTGCTGTCTGCTACCAAGGCCTCCTACACTGGAAGAAAAACTTCACAGTTGTCTTTGTGTATGGCCGCAGCTTATCAACAAACATGTGGCTCCTTGGGCCAAATCCTAGGCTTCTGTCCAACAGGGAGGACAAACTCAAAGCAGAGATCCAGTGTTGCCAGAGAGCAAGATAGCGAGATTTGAGAGTTGTTCATTTAGGAACAAACAGTTGAATTTTTTCATATCGAAATATACCTGTTGTGGTGAGATTCAGATGTGATGTTAATGGAAATATGAGGAAATTAGAGCTCAGAGTTTAAAAAACAAAAGGAAAAAGATTAGGCAGTTGTATCCACAGAAGATACCTTCCTGTGGCTCAGAGGAAACAAGACAACAGGGCAGTAAGTGGCATCAGATTGTGGTTATGAAAAGAAGTACTTTTTCATGCAGTGGGAAACTAAATGTGAAACTCCATTACCACTACATGCTAAAAAATGGAAATATCCTATTGTGAACAGACCAAAATTGAAATCAAATGTTTCTCTGTGGAATTCCCAGTTCTCCAATACTTTTAAAAGATACTTTATAGTTGTAATATCAGCCCAAGAGTAATCCTCAAGTCAATATACACAGCACTAAAGCAGTCTAGCCTTAAACAAAAATTCTGGCAACATGACCACATCACACTAGTTACCTCGATTATCATGAAATGTACTTCAGCTTTTCAATTTTTATTTTTTACAAGCTAAAGCAAAGAAATATGCAATTTAGAAAATTGCAGTTTTCTCTGCTTAACAGCTATTATGACGTAAGATGAAGACTGTTGTATTATTATATGTTATTTGGTCATATTATTCATGAAATGAGGCTGTTGCATTCTGGAACAAATAAAGATAGATTTTATACTCTGAATAGTTTACCATGTAAATGAACATCGTAAATGAGACATAGATTACAACACAGGCACGCTGAATACATGAAAGGAAAGGAAATATAATATCATATATTAGGAACCTGCTCTTTGTGTCTGGAGCAAATATTTCTAGTGATAACAAATCCATCCAGCTGTCAGCTTGCAGTAATGAAGTATGCAACTTAAAAACTACACAATGATTTCCAGCCTTGATGGATTATCACTTAACCCAAAATGCAACGCTGTACAGATAAGTATCACAATTGTTTGATGGTCTGATAAAGATTCCATTATATAGCTGAGCTCCGGAGAGGCTTCAGCAATGTGTCAGGAATTCAAACATTCCTAACCTGAGCTCTGATCACACTGGGGTTTTTTCTACTGCATATGAATTATGCAGTCTAACAGTCTCTATTGTAAGCTAGCAGTACAAGAGTTTTTGCAAATTAAGAGTCCCTTCTGCTGGAAGCATGCTCACTGCCTGCAAAGGAAGCCCTTTGCTCTGAATTCATGCTGAAACTTTCCCTCAGGTGTCACAGACTGGAGGGTCTTAGCACTCCTACCCAACCTCCACACATAACTAGCAAGAAGCCACAGGCCTTTCAAAAAAAGTACAGGGGAAGGACCACCTCTACGTACATTGTAACATCAAAGTCAGGGTGTACTGAAGACTGTAACCATATTGACCATTTTCATCTGACCTCTAGCTGAGTGGTGGCCTCAGTCATAACATTTCCTACATTTTATCAATGTATAGTCATTTTTGACATTTAGATGTAAACAAGACATGAAACCTATATTATTCATACTAACTTCATACTCCAGTCATGCTTATTAGTCTCGTGGCTTTCATAATAATAATAAAAATGTTTAGATATTCATACCTACTGCTTTAAAAGCCAGAATTCCACTGATTACAAGAGACTTTGGAGATTAAATGCTTACAGCTCTACAAGTGGTTTGGCTTGCAAATGGGTTAAATGAGGCTGTTCCATCTGGCTGACAGGTAGTTTTGAAGTTTGGATAAATCTGGATTTTGTGGTCCAAAGAGAGACAGACTATTTTTAGTGTATTGCCTGCAGTGCCCCATAAGTTTGAGAATGACGTGCAGATAGGTGAAGAATTTCCTCTACAGGAGAACAGGCTCTAATATCCTTTCTTCTATGTAATACCTTACATATACATAAGCTCATTAATTTTCAGTGGGGCTCTACTTACTTTAGTGTGTTATTCAGAGGTAAAATCTGTGATCTGCTAGGTCCAGAGGGACCCACTGGGACAGTTAGCCTAAATTCTCATATAGATTCCACTCTCATAGATTTATAATGAGCAACAGAAACCTTTATTTTATTAAAAGCATCCACCGGACCATATGTAGACTTAATTTAGGACCTAAGGAAATGGAGAATTCATGGTTTCCCTTGGTGTTTATTTTTGATAGTTAACTATCCTTGTTGTTAAAAACTTGAGACTTTTGCTTCTCTGTTAAATTTCTCTGAGGTTAACAATCATACATTGGTTCTTAAACTTTTTTCCAGTAAAAACGCTTCTCATTCCATACATATTTTCTTATCAAAAGTGAATAATTGTTGTAAATGAAACTTCAGATATGCGTCAAAATTTATAGGCTTTATTTGAAAGAATTGAATCTATGAACTTTAGAATCTTATTAAGACTTTTGATTGGTTTGATTTGTCTTAAATGTGTTGTCAAGCGTATCTTCAATGGTAAGTTTTAAGGGAAATATACTACATTTCTTATAACAAGGAGAAATATTAGGCAAATAGTTTCTGTCGAATATGTTTCATTGTTGCAGTATTTATGTCAAATCACAAGGCTAACATAGTTTTGTTTTATTTAGAGAGATATTTATGGTATTTAAAGATAGCACCAGCAAAAAACAATGTCTTTTTTTATGATGTTACTGCATAAGGCAAATTTTGGCAAGTTCTGTGCTGTCAGGATACTGATGAAGTGCTTCATTGTTAAAAGCAAAAGTATACAACTAAGTATCATTACAGTTAACAACAAAGACAACTAAAGCAGCTGTTCCAATGCCATGTGGGATGTTAAGAAAAGACTGAAAAGGTGCCGACAAGGTCTAAAAATTGGGAAATGAAAAAAGAAGAGAGAAAAATGCTTGTAGTTTCAAATATATTGCTAATACCTTTAATAAAAAATGCACATCTTTCTCATTAACCAGTGAACTGAAGTCATCAACTGTGCCTTTGAAGCTGAAAAGATTACTCTCTCTGCCCTTGGTTTCTCTGACACTCCACTTGAAACACAGCTAATAACCTCCAGTGTGAGCCTCACAAAATACAGAATTGATACTAATTATATCAAGTTTTTTGGATGAAAGATGACCTTGGTCAAACTCGAAGCTACAGCATTCCCCAGAACAATAAAATAAAAGCAAAATCTACAAGAGTGTCTTTGAAGATGATTTAATCTGACCTATTTGAATCATTGTCAACACAGAACAGACACTCCAAATCACTAACATAGCAAAAAAAGGGGATGGCTAAGCGATTGATTTCCAGCCTTGATGGATTATCACTTAACCCAAAATGCAGTGCTGTACAGGCCTATTTTGCATGTGAGGTTGTTTAGATAGTGAATGCAAAAAAGGGTACTCTTAAGGTAATATTTTAGTATTTTTTGGAGCATTGAAATCAATCACCTAGCTATCCCCTTTTTTTGCTGAATTAGTGATTTGAGCTGTTTGTTTTGTGTTGAATTTTGAGACCGCGCCACAGAGAAATCTGGGTGCCGTGGCGCTTGGAGGGACTGACTTGTGTGCGTGCTTCATGGGAGTAGCTCCCTCAAGAGCCAGCAGAAGCATCAGTACAGCTTAGTCCTTGGCCTGGGTCTTCTCTCAGACCCATCTGGGGCCCCCATATGGGATGTGGCACTTTGTGTGGTTATTTTCAATGTACAGTGTACATGATGATGAACAGGTTGAGTAATGGTATGACACAGGGGTGTTTCTAGAGCAGAATGCCAAGTGTATGCCTTGCACGCCTCACACACCATGCCAGAATGCTGAAGGTGTAAAGCCAGCTCTGACAGTGGTGTGTGTCTTGGCTGCACTATGCTTCTGATGGTAGGGTTAAAATGTGTTTCCTTGTTACAATTAAGAGACTAGAAGTACAAAGAGATCATTGCTGTAGTTCTATTGCCTTAAGACTCTAAACTAAAAATCTTTAAAGGCTAATATCTTGTTGCAGTGTGGCTGTCACATCAGGTGCAGGAAAGCAGAGTTAACTAAGCTGAAGTGAAAAAATGTGAAAAAAATCGAATACCAGTGTTTTAAAAGATAAGCTTAGAACACACCTTGAAGGAAAGAAACAGAAGAAAAGTCTGGTTTGAAGGGTTAATATCATAAATGGCTGTACCTAATCACAGCCGAGTTTATTTTTTTATCGTAAAAATTGAGAAAAAGAGAGAATTACAAACTCATCTACTCTGAGAAATACAAGGTGGAAAACCTTATTCAGTAACACTTGACTCACTGTTTGGCCGAGTATAAAAGACTGAACGAATGGAAGTGGCTGAAAAAATGAAATTCAGAACCAACACAAGGAAGTACTTTTCACTCAAAGAGAAATACAATTTTTCAATAGCCTACTGAGCCAAGTTTGGAATTGAAGGCACTGCGGTCATTAAAGAAGAAGGGAGATACTATTCTGGAAGAACTGTGTTAACCAAGATGACTTGCAATGGGCTGAATGGCCTTTTCCTTTTTCCCCAAATTTATGTTATTTTTGAAAAACTTTGATTACAAGTCATCCCGCTGTGATTTAGATAGCATGAATTTGAAAAGAATGTATCAAATCCTTTCAATCAAGATGCTTGAATTTCTTTCCAGCCTGAATTCTTGCAAGCCTGTAATAGAAAACCGCCAGTCAAGGAAAAGAAGTGTCAGGAGTAGCAATTTACGTTAATGTACAATTTCCTTTTCCAGCATAAAGGGTAAGAAACAAGGATCCTGGACAAAGGCCAGAATATAAATCTTTATGGGAATATATTATGGGTAATCAAAAGAAAAAAAAAAAGAGGGGGGGGGGGAAATCCGCAAGACGGACAAATCCCCAAAATTGACAATTTAAGGAAGCCATTCTATTTATTTTATGTACTTCTTTTCTCATGGCTAACAAGTCTCTACTGTATACATATCAGGTCATGAACTGCATTGTGCACCCTACAGGGAAGAGACAACTTCAATTTTAATGAATTCGAAGTGTCCTAATGGACTTTAGCATTGTCTTTGGACTGGGTCCATGGACACACTTGACAGAAAGTAGCTTTTATGACTGTATTAATTTGTTAGAGAAAGGGAGCAGCAGAGAAGGTTAATATGTAAAGCTTTTCCATTTTTATTATTTTTTGTGTAATTTTCAATACTGATTTGAGAGGAATATTTTTAATGTTTAGGTTTGAGTTCGACTCAATTGTTGTCTCCAGTGCAGGAATTCACTCTGTTCCTGAGCTGAATTACATTCCTGGGCACACTTTGAGATTCTTTGGCTCAATTACTGCCATCAATCCAGAACTTGTTTGTCTCCTACAGTGTAGTTTTGTGAGTGCTGGCTTGCTGTTGTACATGGACATCCATATGTCAGATTGTATTTTATTTTTTTTTACTATTTTTTTTTTTAGAAAAGCTGTGTGTCTTACAAAAAATTAGAAGCCCTGGGTTATTTAAGTTTTTGAAGGTTGCTTAATTTCAGAACTCTTTCCCTCCGCTTCATCTCTGAAGCATCTGTTCCCAATATTTCTGGAGTTAGTAACACTAAGAAGAAATTAGTCTTTTATTACAATCAGGTGGCTCCCTTCCACCACAAGAACTTGTGCCAAGTAATTTGTGAGTGGCTTTATAGATTCCTAGCCCCTATGGGACTTTTTTGTTGTTATTGTTATCATAAGTTCCTGTATTAGAGCATGACTGTGGGGAAGTGTGCTAATTGTTTTTGTGGGATCAAAATGTCTGCTTTTTCACTTCCTGGTGCTTTTGAGTAGTATCCACTAATTCTTATTAAATCACTTCTATGGAAAAATTTGCTGCAAATTGCTACTATGACACTCAGAGATTTTAGTTTTGATTTCTTGTGCAGATTGTGTTTCTCTGTATTTATTATGAAATATGAATGAACAAGATTTTTACATAATTCTAGATTTTTCTCTACCAAACAGTCAGGGGAATAATCCATACACAAGAGTAATTCTCAGTAGTGTGTGGTTGCCTTCAGTACCATAATAAAATTGATGGGTTGTGTGCAGTGCAAAACGTCTTGCTCTTGGTATATTTGCAGTGTTATAGAGAAATTAAGAACATCAGGAAAGTTCAAGGGCAGGAAACTTTTTCTTCAGTTTTTATAGGCAATGCTTGCATGCACTTGTGTATACTAAGAGAACAAATGTTCATAATAAGAACAACACATGGGTCAGGCTAAAAAACATTTTCTAATGTGTTTGTTTTATTAAAAAAGTGATGAACTGTTAAGCTGTTTGTTCTGAAGACAGAACACAGTGAGCAGATTCTAGGGCTTTGGATGTTAATGCTGCTCAAATACTTTCAGGATTGTTTTTGTTTACTTTTTTTTAATTGTTGAAAATATATCTGAGTTGTCTTATGTTAGCCTACTAACCCTGTTTATACTGTCTCAGTTTCTAGTCTGTCTGACCAACTTTCAGAGTTCTAACATACTAAAACATTTTGTGAAGAATTCTCTGAATTTATGGTGGATGCATAGCAGCATTTGAGCTTAGTTCTGTATTCAAGCACAAGCCTAACATGCTCAACAGCTGGCATGTGCTTTACACAGTGATCATATACAACACAGTATTCATTCCTTTGGGGATCATCTGATTAGGGTTTTGTAGGATTGCACTTCTCTTAAACCCTTCTCTCTCTTTCAACTTGATGGATACAGAATGGTGCTGCTAAATCTTTGTGTTTTCACAAATGTTAGTGGAGAACCCGGAGTAAACTATTAATGAGTGTTTAAAATCACAGGTGTCTAAAATTGAATGGGTCTGTCATTGGCCAAATAGATGGTTGAGGAAGACAATAGGAGAAACAAAGCTGGAGAAATGAGAGAAAATGAGTGGCTTCATATTCATTAAAATCTTCTGTGTTTAGTAACCTCTCCAAATTCCCTATTGATTGTTTACAGGTGTCCATTTCAGCCTCAAATTTCTCTGTCACACTTTTTGTTATTATCATGCACTTTTTATTATATCACTTTTAATATTGGTTACCTGACTTTAAAAAGGAAGTAATTTACTTGGGGAAGTATTTTAGTTATGCCCATATTTAAATTGCTCTATTCATTCAAAGTCTTAGAATTGGCATAAATTCATCAAGTTGAGGAGCAGCTGAGGACTCTGGATTTGTCTAGTTTGGAGAAAAGGAGGCTGAAGGGTGACCTCACTTCTCTCTACAGCTTCCTGAGAAGGGGAATGGGAGAGGGATGTGCTGATCTCCCTGGGATCCAGTGACAGGAGCTGTGGGAATGGTTCAAAGCTGCATCATTGTAGTTTCAGACTTGGCATTAGGAAACATTTCTTTACCGAGAGGGTGGTCAAACACTGGAACAGGCTTCCTAGAGAGAAAGTGGTTGATGCCCCAAGCCTGTCACTATTTAAGAGGCTTTTGGACAATGCCCTTAATAACATGCTTTAACATTTAGTCATCCCTGAAGCACTCAGGCAGTTGGATTTGATGATAATTTTAGGTGCCTTCCACCACAACTATCCTGTTCTGCTCCTCTCCATTCCATTCCATTCCCCCTTAAGATTTATATCATGGTATCCACAGCTCCAAACTGTACTTTTCACCTCTTCTGTCCCACCATCTTCCTGTTGCAGTGCAACATCCCTGAATTACCCACTAAGAATGTATACTAGGGTGACTTCTTTTAAGAAGAAAATCAGTGTGCAGCTTCCTGTCCTGCAAAATCACGTGCCACCTAACAGTCCCCAGGGGCATCATCCTTCCCTAAAAGCACCCATTTCACTTCTTGGTTCCCTTTTGTATATGCTGAAAAGGGCATTTCTGTGCAGAGTTCTTATACAATTTCCAATTTTGTCTCAGAAGTTGCCTTAAAATCTGTAGGAAAAAGAGTTTCTTTTGTTTTGCCTCACATGTGAGGATAATTTGAATTCCTTCTAGAAGAAACTGCATCCACTGGATTGGGGTCACACCTACCTTATTATTCTCACATCCATGCCTGTGCAAAAGCATGTACCTGATGTTCTATAGAAGTCACAAGCTTCCAGTTGAGATAGGTTCCTGAAAAGATCCAAGTTTTACATTTAATATCACACATGAAAATCTAGGTCATCTTTCCTTCCAAATAAATTATAATCAAAGGATTCAAGTTCTGAAAGAACATAATATAATTTTTAAAAAGACACACAAACGTTTAGAAATGTAACAGTTATAGGTTTCCACATCTGTTGCTGGATTCCTTTAATATATGTCTATTTAATGCTTTAAAAAGCTATTTTAATTCTCTTTGTAAGGGCTGGAAGGTGATCATTTGTACTGTGTTGGAAATGTTGGTAATATTGGAAAAGTGCAGTTATTGTAGCCATACTGCAATATTAACAGTATGCTAAAAGGAAGTCTTCTGGAAAGAGGAGCAATAAGAATGGGAGTCAAACGTTCTCAGAGTTGGTCTTGGTCAGTTGATGGTTCCAAAGATGAGGTTTATAAGTCCTGAACATCAACTAAAACATAACTTTTAACTTCAGAACTTAGAAAAAATAACTGTAGAAGATTTATTTATTAGTGAATGTAGTAAATACGTTGGGATTTTTTCAAGATTATTATCATGAGAATGGATGCTTTTTCTTTACTGTCAAAAAAGCCTGTCAATACATTTATTCTTTCCATCAACATCTTATATTTTAAGATCTCAAGTTTTATCCACTGATATTTCATTCATTCCTGTCTTTGCATTAGCTTTATCTTAGTGAAAGAAAAATACAGATAAAAAAAATAGAAAAAAAAAGTATGTAGCATTGAAAAAATTGGTATTTTAAGACTGTGGCAATAAGTGCCATAAAATACATGATGACCACTAACCATTGCAGGAATGTGAATGAATCCTGACTGCATTCCACAGCTATTCTTTCAGCAATCAAAACCAAAATGAGGTATCAGCAGCAGAGCTGTGCTGCATTGGAGACACTACTTACATACATAGTAGGTCAAAAGTATTAAAAAAGAAAGGGGCCTGCCATCTAGCAATGTGTTACTCAGTTTAAATTTTATAGGTGGTATCTTTTTGTCAGGCCTGTACTGAAATCTTCAGAATTTTTCCTCAATTTTACATGACAATTAATTGAATTATTTTTATGACTACATAATCATGCAGTATGTTGTTAACATTAACACTTAGGTAGATGTCTTCCTATGACCTGTGATTTCTTATCTTCTGGGCAAATGTCATTAATCAGGCTGTAGATAGCAGCCCAATCCTGTAGAAGCTTACCTGCACACTTTGAGCAATCTCATGGAAATCAGGGTAGATGCATCTGGTTTTTTAAGTCAAACTCACGTGCGTCTTTGCGAGATTAGGACCATGTTTAACATTAGGGATAAATCTAATTCTTCGAGCTTCCTCTAAGAAAGTTTATTTGGAAGGTTATTTAAAAGGCATTGAGACATAATCATGCCCAAATATTCCATTAATTTTTTTTTTCACTTATTTGTTGCATACTGAGACAAGTAGAACAAAAATTAGTTTTTTTGTTTGTTCTTTTTTCTTGGCACTAAGTCTGTGTTATTATAGATAAATAATTTTCATGATAAGGTTAAAGCATTTATATTGTTATGCACTTATCTAGCATTTACTGTATTTGCTTATTTTGTGTAACACTTCACAACTTTGATAAGGTGTGAATATTAAGATAAGACCCAATTTCTGTCTGAAGTGCCCACAGAACCTGCTTCAAAGAAAGAAAAAGTAATAGGACTTCAATTTTTTTCTTATTTTCAAAATATATATCTGAACATCTGCAGTACCGTAGTAGATAATGCTACACATTACTGCTACTAGACAGCAATAATACAACTGTATTAATATGACAGAAATTTAAAATAAATTAAAACTATAGATTCATAAGCTGAACAGTCCCCATTTCCATTTCACAGATCTTTTATGTAGTGGGAGTATTTAACAAAAACACATGATTACCTGACAATTCATATAACCTTTGAAATCACTTTTATGGTGAAATTATGAAAGTTTCATAATTTTCAGTGTTGGAGTATTTATAAAAGTCTACTAGAGATTACACATATTTTTCCTTCACATACTAAGGGGATAATTCCCCCCTACCTCTCCTGCCCAGCAGGGCTATTTTCACAAGCCACTTGTAAAAATCTTGAGCTAGTTCAAGACTGTGAATAGCACAAAAGTTTTTCATTTGTTATCTGAAGTGGTTTTAATTATTCCACTACCAAGAAACAAGTCATAGGGCCCTACTGTGTCATTGACACAGTGATTTGACCCCACAGCACTCTTGCTCTTTGCTGGGGAGAGAAAGGATAACTGCCAAGAAGAGAAAGGAGGAAGGAGAGCCGGATTGCACTGGTAAGGGAGTGGCCACCAAACAAAAAGACCTGTCGATTATAGACATGTGGCATTTAACTAACCAAAAATTTTTGTATAAATGCAATGTACAGTTGCAGAAACAATCTAATAAAAATTTTAAAAGTAATAAATGCAAGTGATGGATTGCTTCTAGAAAACCAATTCAGCTGTACACACTTGAACAGTTGAATGTGAGGTCTAATGAGCCGCTGATAAAACTTTGTAAAGAGATGCTGGATCACTGCAGCTAGTTCTTTGAAAACAGGTCAGGGTTCAGTGAGAATACAGAAAGGCAGGTAAAATTGTGGCACCAGCAGGAGAGGAGTAGAAACGCAAATAGAAAGCATTACCATGTCATTGCATAATCCTCTGGTCCACCTTAAATAGTGTACCTTATGGTGTGCCTTACATGCTTAATATTGCATCTCTACATTGTAAATACTGAATTAAGTTCTGGTTTTCCAACATCAAAAAGATACGATAGAAATGAGAAAAAAAATGTGAGAAGGGTGGCTGGTGTTTGAAAATGGTGTCTGTGTTAAGAGAGATTAAACAGCCTAGCACTCTTCAGCTTGGAAAAGAGATAGCTGAAAGAGAGGTGGTAATTAAATTAGAAATGTCATGAAAAAAGTGAATGATATGAATACAGTCACCAATGCAGTCAGAAAATGGGCAAGTGGACAAAGAGAACTTTATTCCATTTTTCATCTGGTTGTAAAAAAGTTGGACTAGATAGTGGTGTTTTCTGATCTCGTACTGCCATTCCTATGTTCTAAGATTTTTCTGCACAGGAAAAAAATTGCAAATGTCATATTGATCATCATTTAAATGAATAAAAACATATCAACTGCAAATAATAGCTTTAATTATTACTAAAAATAATAAAATTGTCAAGTCAAAATGGGTCTTTGTTAGTTTATTGACTAAGGTTACTGTAGACTACAGAAATATTTTTGTCGTGATGTTAAGATAATTAAATTTGGATATATTAATTTAATAATCACAGATAAGAATACTAAAAATCACAAGATGACTAAATCACTTCCTTAATACCCCTCTACCTTAATCCAATGTAGTTAAACTGAATGTTCTATCAATATAATTTCTATTAAAACTTTATTGATGTACAAACAATGTAGATACACTGCTATTCATATCAGAGTTCATTTACCACGGCAAACAGAGGTAAAAATCATATAAATCTTACAAAATCAGACTAAGTCAGTGATCATTACACAAATCATCAACATTTTCAAGAAATAGTGTCCCCGTTTTTCTCATGAACTGGCCATTCAGAAATCTGTATTGACTTGTGATAGTTTTAGAAGTGGCTTGCTCTTGTTTTTTGGCATAATGAGGTTTAGCGGGGAGAAAGAAACCTGCTGGAGAAACATCTTCATGAATCATGAGAATATTTTTGTCACAGTGCCTGCTGTGGCTCTAGCTCTACCTGGAAAACGTATCTGTGATTTGAGCAAATAGTTTATTTGGAACTCTAAGCCAAAACCGTTGCTCTCTTATTGTCTGGCAAAAAGAAAAAGAAAAAGTTTTAATTGGAGTTTGTCTTCCTATAAACTAGTAAAGCTAGATTGTCTAGGTAGTCTATAATGTTTTGAAAGATTATTTTTACAAATAAAAGATTATTTTATTTTTACCTGTGTAGAATTTAAAGTCTAGGACAGGGCTGAGTCTGAAGGCTTGTGAAAAACAGCAAATACTAGATCTTTTTTTCACTGAAATCCTTTTTTAAAGGTGCCATGTTGTATTTTATTTAGGCCTCAACCCTGAAAACATAAAAGTAAATGGGCAACTTATTATGCACGTACTCATAACAGTAAGTACTTTGTGCTTTCCTGAAGTATGCTTTTGAATAAAGCGTGTTTCCTTTTACTGTTACAGAATTTGTAAGTTTTTCCCCTAAATTTAAGATTTTATTTGTAAGTAAGCTCAATAAAAGTCTAATGATCGTGAAGGAGACACAGATACTTGAGAGTGCAGCTTAATTCCCCTGTTATTGCCATAAATAATAGTGATGTAACACATGTTAACAAAATGAAATACAAATTGAGACTCTTTATTGTCAAGTGTCACTGTTTCAATGAAATTACAAAATCATAAAAACCAAGTTACAAATTTTCCTCCTTCCTGATAATGCAAATACAAATTACAAATTACAGATGAAAAAGGCATTTACTATATAATTTACTTTGTCAGGAAAAAAAAGGTAACACAGAGAACGCTCATCAGATGTGACTCATACTGCTATAAAGGAAAAAATAATGTTTCTTCATGGCCACTACTGTGTGAGTTCAGAGGTAAAATGACTATCAAAGTAATTGGCAATCATACTACTATAAACCTAGAAGTCTCAAATACCACGTATGTGTAAAGAAATATTGTATGGGTGGCTCAAGGTTGTAATAGCAGTAATGGATTCACAATTAACCCAAGTAATAGGGGAAACCTAAAGATTATATGTTATAATAATGGTAGGAGTAGGGAACATAAAGCATACAGAGGGGTAATACAAATTCAGATTTTATAACCACAGACAGAAATACTAAAATTGCAAGATGATTAAATCACAACTATAATGACCTCAATCCAGTGTAAAAGTAAATCTCGCAGTATAATTTACTGTTAAAACCCTACTGATGTACGTTGCAAGTAAATATGCTGCTATCCATATCAGAGTTCATTTACCACAGCAAACATAAGTAGAACATTTGGTACAGTTCTTATGAAATCAGAGTAAGTTGTTGATCACTACACAAATCTAAATTTGAGTGTAGCACCAATGAGGACAGACTTATATGAGCATGAAGTACATTGTGAATAGTTTATACATACACATTGTCTTTCCCTCCCCACATCCCCACATGTTTCTATACTCAAAAGTTACAAAATTCATGAATGAAGCCATAAAAATAAGGATCTTATATAGTGGATTAAAGAAAATAATTCATATGGTGGGGTTTTGTGGGGTGTTTTTTTTCCTTTGAAAAAAAAAAAAGAGCTATGTAGCTAGAGACTTTTCATTGGCCTTTTTTCTCTTTGTGATATGCATAAAATTCAGGCTGATTTTCATGTTCAGGAGCACTCTTAGGAAGGTCATGCAGCAAAGGTGATGCTGTTCAGACCTGAGGTGCATCAACAGAGCTCTTACAGCTTATTGTCTTGAAAGAGTAAGCACTGGAAATTGGCAGCCAGCTGAAGTTGTGTTCTGATTCTTTCCAGAGGGAGCAAGGAGAGGCATGCTGCTCTCTAGGTCCCAAGCTGTTTCCCAGCTGCAGACCAGCAATGAAGCTGCTGCAGTTCTTGACACTGGCATGCCTTTCTCAATCTCCACTTTTACTGAAAACCTGGTTGTGAAACTCTAGCTGCTGAGAAGATACACATCCTGGTCAGTCCAACCTACTCCATAGGCAGGAGAAAGCATAGTTGATTCACATCCAATCATAAATCAGAAACAGTGACTTTTAGCCATTAAGATTTAAAGGCATCTGGATTTTGCTCTCCTATGTCAATACTCACCCATTTATGAGTGAGAGAAGAATCACTTGGAAACAACTAGAGAAGTGTCAACAGGTAGAAGTTAATGATCTGCATAGATATTTTCATCCAAAGTATCTGGTTTTCCATACCCTGAGCAGGCTCCTTGCTACTATGCATCAGTGAAAGCTATTGAATAACAGTAGCTTACAGTGCTGAAGCCCTGTGAGACTAACCACGTATGAAATATTATGAGAATTAGGGTGGGTGGGTGAGGAAGGTACAGAGTTGATTCTTGGCCCATCCATTAAGTATGTCCCAGTTATATCTTCTTTTGCTAAAGAAAAAAAAAAGTGATACCACAGCTTAATACAGTGCTAAAACTGGAGTAATACAGTATATAAAGAGTATATGGCAAACATGTAACAGCACTTCTGTTCCAATAGGTGATGCAGAGAAGATTCTGCCCCTGTGTGATATTCAGGCAATTGAACTGAGCATACACTCTCAGGGCATGCTTTTGTTTGCAATAGGGATGTTAAAGCTTCATTTCAGCAGTGTCTCTTGCTGCTTCAGGCAAAAACTGGAATCCTGGCTTGATCCCAGCAACTTGAAAAGAATCTGATGCCTATACAAATATACATAATGGCAGTCGTAATCATTAGGAATTATGTTATTTTTCTGTTTCTCCAGTAAAGTTTCATAATGAATCATAATGAGCTAGATGGTTTGCTAGTAGTTTGAATGCTAATTAAATGGAGACCTTCAGCAGTTTGTGACCACTTCTAATGCTTCTAATTTCTGTTTGTTTATATTTCTGTTTATCACTGAGGCTTGTGTTGTAGAAAACCCCAGCGTAACAGAGGAATCTTAATTTCTCTCTCTTTCTTTCCTTTTTTTAACAAGTCAAGCTTCCAAATCTACACCAAACTCTTCCAGCTCAGACATCAGTGCAACTCAGGCTATGCCAACAGGGTTTTCATCTCCCTGAAGTACAGATTCAGAATATTAAGCAGTTCGGAGTAGGATTTACAAGTGTTTTACCTGACTAGTTGCCCCATCATTTTCTCACTTCTTTTCTTCAGTTTTGCTTCAATGGACAGAAAATGAGATTCTTTGAAAACAAAAGGAATTTAGCAAGAGAAAAGCAACCAACTAATTGGGGAAAGGAAAGGGAAAAAAAAAGGAAAAAGATCCTAAAGTACGTATTGTTTGCCCATCTGTTTTTTGCTAATCATACAATACATCATTGGCTTGTATTCTGGTTCGTAATCTGGTTTTGCTAGTTGAAGTTTCCTGCTGACTTAATAGGAGCTGAGTTTCACCATTGTAGCTATTCCCATCCTTAATCTTCTTGAAGAGGATGTAATTTCATTTTTCTGCATCCCCTTTTTGATCACATTAAATGCTTAGGAACACATGCAAAATATGAACCACAACCCATGTTGTGCCATTGCTGTTTTAACTGTTATGACTTATTAACAGGGCAAAATTCAGAGCTGGCTCCCTACTAGAAGGAGGCAGCTCTTGAAGTGTGGGAAAGGGTCCCAGCACTTTTGTGCACCAGTGGGTTGCGTTTTGCAAACCTGAGAAACAGAAGCATTTCCTAAAGCTCAGTCTGTCTGTCCTTTAGTGGTGTTCATGTAGAAAATCAAAGCATGTATTTTATTTATCTGTTGGTATACTTCTGGTTTTCAATACCGTAAGAATAGAAATGGGCAATAGTGCAACCCAGGGAAAGATCTGTCTTATTTCCTATCGCTATTTAAATCCCTAGTAGTTTCTTTTAAGTGGTGTGTGAAGAGACTGCATTTGGACGAAGCAAGCAGAAGACCCGTTGATCACAGTAATTCTGATTTTCATGAACGATAGAGAGAAATACATATATAAAGTAAAACTGGTATTTCTACTCCTGCTACTAATAGTAACAGCAATAATTAAGGGCATGCTTGTTTTAATTCATTATTCTTTTAAGAAACCTCTAAAAATCTGCCTTTCCTTTCCCCATCCCTACCACACAGAGACAACAAATGTATCCAGTACTTTTTCTTGGTCCTGGTTAGTTTCATCCACAGGCACAGTAACTCTGCTGAATTTTAGAGCATTCTGTCATGTAGGAACTACCACAAATCAGAGAGCATGGCTGCATCTATACACTTCAGCATTGTTTATGAACAAAAGTGAATGACATGGGAAAAATGGAAAGAAAGGGGTTTATGTTCATAGGGCAGATTCTCTTGTCCCTTTCCCAGTCTTTCCAGTCTTTTCTGCTTTTTTAAAATCTATGAAAATATTTTGTTTATGTTCTTATGTCAAAGATGCTAGTAAGCACATAATGCTGTAAAGAAAAGCATGGCCTTGCTTTTTCCAAAATTTCCACAACCAGCATAGCATCTCTTTTGTTATAATTGATTTTCAAGTTTGTTTAAAATGTTTCAGGAGGCGCAAGCATTGAAATGTGTCAACTAGCTTTCAGGGTGTTCTGGAAATAAAAGATTCTTGTACAATTTGGGTATAAAAAGACTATTAAAATGTTAGCACTAGAATAACTCTCCCTAAACATGTTGTAAATGAAGGTTGATTTTTTTTTTATTTGAAAGAACTGTTCAACTTACCATCAATTACACTCAAAGCTCATTATGTTTGTGCTGTTATAATTATCAGTCGTTTTATGTTTTAAGTCTTTCTTGTAGCTCTTTGGAAGAATGTTTTGGGTTTGATGCACAGCTGCTTGTTTCACACAGGTTCTACCTCAAAAAGGAAGGTCTGTTATCAAAATGTGGTTGCCAGCTATGAGAATCAATCACAGCCACCATTTTTTATGTTTCCTCAAAAGGCACATATGAGACATTTCAAAGTGTTGTACTGGAGTGTTTCACAACATTCATTGTGTTCTCTTTAAGTAACTCCATGAAATGGTACTTTCAATGTAGCATGAATCCCTTACACATTGTTGCATTTTTAAAGAGCAATAGTCTGAAGTACTTACACTGTGTGGTAATTTACTCCTCAATTAATCCTATCCATATTGCTGTTGCTATATGAAGAGATAGAATAATCTGAAGTCAGATTCAGAAAGCTGGGAGTTAAAAGGATAGACTTTCTTTAGCTCTTCCCTCAGTATTTCTTTCTGTGGACTAAGCAGATCTAGTTCTTAAATATTTTATTTTACACGTCAGCATTTTAAACAGGATTTCTGTAATACCTGATTATAAAGCTTGTCTGGACTCTAAAAAATCATCAGCCCACAAAAGAGCATTATGCCAAAATATACAATTTGAAATTATAAATACTATCTTTCCTTAAGGATATGGGGGGATGTACCAGCACAAGGGTTGTTCTTTCCTGTTAAGCTGCACATACTCCCTTGAGTTTGGTCTCTGCTTGGTGATAATGTGACAGACCTCCATGAAAGAGTATAAATCTGGTTCAAGAAGTCTTCTTGATGATATTGTGTTTAAATACATGCCACATCATAAATATGCTTATGGGATAAATACCTGTTCAGTGCTTTTCGGAATGGTTTCTGTATTCTTTATATTAAGAAGAAACACACCTTCAACCATAGTGCACACAAAGAAGGTCCCAGAAGTGCTTTTTATTGGCTGAGAAACATTTCTGTTAGCTAACTATCCTTAGTAGTAGTTTTAAGTTGTGTAAAATATTTAAAAGCTTGAAATGCGCATTAAGTCAGATGTGAGAAAAAGTGAATCCTTAGATACTGAAGTAAGGCAGGCATGAAGCCTACAAAATGTTAAACTGTTTGTGGTTATGCCTCTGATGAGGGATTTAGTCATGATAGTGTTTATTTAAAGGTTTTGCTGGTGTAGTTCTTCATGGACGTAAATGAAAACCAAAGCATTTGTTTTGTTTGGGGAAGTTTTCTTCCCAGCATATTTCAGTAAAAGGGAAGTCAGCTTCTTTTCGCTGCGTCTGTTCTGTGAAATGACAGTCATCTCTTCTGGCAAAAAAGTCTTGCAGTAATTTGTCTGACTACCACCAGACCAGTAAATAAAGCTTGAAAAGCAGGTATTTCAAAGAACAAATTTAAACACTAGACAATGTGATACACATTTAACCATGCTTCTTAACTTCTACAGATTTTAATAACTAGAAAATTAACTGTATAAAAAAAGCACTGCTTAGAAGAAGACTTTCCAAAGAGATTTCCTATACACTATTTTCTTATTTGTCAACAGTATAGAAAATTAGTCAATGAACTATAAATTCCTGACATAAGATACTAAAATGGAATTGTTTAAACTGAATAGTTGTGAATGTAAATGAGTAACGTACCCTATCAACTGATTGTAAATACACTTAAAAACATTATGTTCTATCCAACTGCTGTGTCACAAGTACACACCTCTGAAGAGATGCAAGATCGAGAGAGATATATTTTAATTGGTTGTCTGTGTTCTATTGAACATACAGGAATCAAACTATTCATTACAGAAAATAGGAGAATATGTTAGTGACACCATGTCCTTCATATATGATGTATTAAAATACAGACTTCTAGTTCATTCATAGATCAAGAGTTGTTAAGGAACTACCCAGCTGAAAGTAGTTTATATCTCACTAGGAATGCTGGAACATTTTGATCATGACCAAGGGCAAATCATACCATTGCTGGTCAGCAGACACTTGCTTCTGCATGAAAAGAAGGTGAGATAAGAGACATCTCACTGCATCCATCTTCTGAGTTGTTTGCCCTTTGTTTGTCCAGGAGGAATTTGCCTTTCTAGGGACACCTAGTCAACAGAGATGGAGGCCAAGGAAGAATCTGATACTCAGTGCATGATGTTAGGCAGTCAGCCATAGAAGAGGAGGTCAATACTGGATTAGGCATTTCAAGCTGTTCTTTGGGTACAATAACTCATGTGTTCACTCTACCTATGCTCCAAGCCAGTTCCATTCAAAAGTGGTGTTTTCTTAAATTAAGGTCACAAAACCCTATCTCTCAAACAACATGACTATTGGCTTCTGGGGACTGGACTTAATGTCTGTCTCATAGTGTGAAGGTGGTCATGGACGTGACATATAATTTTGTTGTGGTGATGTCCTTATGATTTTCAGGGGGTTTCACCCTCTTTCATGCATGCCAACATTGTATTTATTTTAATATTCCCTGTCAATCTCTATGCACCTAGTGAGACATAATGATTCTGCTCCTCTTCATGTTGCATCTTGAATAAAATTGTCTGTAGCTAGTACAATTTGGTTTGAATTCAGTGTTTTCAAGTGTGTGTTTAACATTCTTGAGGCAGAACAAATCAGTTGGACCCTCAGGCAGCTTAGGGCTAGAGACACCTACTTTGTGAATTTGAAACAACAGTCAAAACAGTGCTGCCTCTAGGCATGCACAATACAGCATGTTAGTTATCCAAGGATGTGTTCATCAGGGACACATATCTCTCACTATCCTTTAAATGGCTTAAGCCATGCTTTTGTGAAAACACTTCAAGACTGTTGCACAAATTTGACCTAAGATGTAGTAAAGGTATTTAAATGCGCATTTGGCTCTCACCCTGAATACAGTAACACTGAACAGAAAAAAATGTATGGGTCTTACGGAACCTATTTTTCGAACAAGGAAAACTTCTTAATTTCCAAAGCAATAGCAGGAAGTAACAACAACACAATAGCAGGTAAATAAGAGGATTTATGCAGATGCTTGTGGCACTGGAAAAGTAATTCTAAATGATAGTTTTGCTGAAGCTGTATGAGCATCTTTCATGAAAAAGTAAGAGAGGAGAAGGATGGTACTAGAGTTGTAGAAGGCAGAAGAGCCAGAAAATTGTGTGGAAACACACTCCTAAATATAGTTGGGATACTATACCATTATCAGATTTGCTGAGAAATTTTCCTCTCCTTGAAGTCAAATTACCAAAACAGAAGGGACTGGGAGGAGCACGAGGAAAAGAGATGGCTGATGCACTCCAGAATTTGGGGGTGGAGGAAGTTTCAGATCATAATTTTTGCAGCAGAATTTTATCTCCCCAGGTTTGTGGAGAAGATTTGGGTCATATATTTAGTTGTCAGATTGTTAGATGAGGGCTTCCATGTGGTAGTTCCATCAGAGCCCCTGCTGTGTTTGGGGCCTACAGTGTACTTTGAAAGGTGCATGCTCACTGTTATTACATGGAGATAAGCTGCAGTATATTTTTATCTGTGAAATGTTTTGTGCATTGAATATCAAGTCTGACAGGCAGAGAAGCAATTTCTGTGGTTGCTGCTTCTTACTCCTTGCTATTACAGAGACACAACACTATCCAGAGTTTTACTTGCAGGACAATTTCTCTAGTGAGTAAAGAGATACAAGAGATTTCAAATGAGTTGACCTTGCTATAAATAAACCTAGCAATACCTGAGAAAAACAGAATTACAATAGTTTTGTCAAGCTGGCCGTAAAACTGAAATCCTCAGACTGAAAATACTGCAATTGCTGCAAAATACTGAAACGTCAGCTCATTTCTTTGCAAATCTAACCTCCCAGTAATTGTAAACATAATTTGATGGAAAGACCATTGGAACAATTTGCTGATATTTGACATTCTTATTATTTATAATGCTTTGTAAAACAGCATGTGAAATAATCTTGTATGATTTCTTTTTTCAGAATAGCTATTGTGACCCTGGTTTTGAGACAAAGAAAAAAATAAATAATTAGAGGAAGACAAGGCCCCTTATATCACATAGAGTTTTCCTCTGCCAACAAAAAGTTGCTTTCTGCTGTATAATTTCTAAGATTTTGTGTGAATTCCTGCTCCCTGACTCAAGTGTGTCCATTACTAGAAGATAGGAGAAATATAATGAGAGAGCTTGTTGAATTTTTGACAGCATGGATATAACAGTGATGGCAACAATGTAAGACAACACAGAAAGAACAGTACATCTTAAAACAATAGTAAGGTTTTAGCATCCATTTGCAGGATGCTGGTTTATTATTAACTCTGTTCATTTTAATATGCAGAAACCTGAGAAATCTCTTCATTTATATTTTTATTTATGTATTCTTCATTTTGGTGGCTTATGACCCATTTCCTAGCATTGTAGAATAATGTAAGTTGTAAGGGAACTCTGGAAGACCATGTGTTCCAAATCCCGCTCAGAGCAGGATCACCATACACCAGGTTGCTCAGGGCCTCATTCAGGTGAGTTTTACATATGTCAAAGAGAACCCACAGCATCTCTGGGTAACCTGTTCCAGTGTTCAACCATCCTTGTGGAGAAAAACAATTTCTTAAGATCTAGTTTGAATTTCTATCTTTCAGTTTGTGTCCATTGCCTGTCATCTCTGCAAACCTCTAATAAGAGTCTGACTCAGTCATCCCTTCTCTTTCCTGTATAGTAGCTGAAGATAGCAACTAAGTTTCCTCCTTTATCTGTCTCTTCTTTAAGACTGTAAAAAAAGTACTTCTCTCAGCATCTCCTCATACATAATGTGCTCCAGCCCCAAACCAGCTTGGTGACCCTTCCTGTCTATGAGTGTGGGCAGCCTCTAACTAGTTGACATCTGCAGGGTATGAATTTGCAGCTGTTTTTTATTTTTGTGTATCATTCACCAGGATTATCATGCTTAACCTATGTGAAATATATTATATTATATTGTATTGTATTAGATTAGATAATGGTTTATATTTTCATAGCCACGGTGACTTTTGGAACAATACTAGTTTATAGTACCATGAAGATTTAACCACTTATACCCTAAGGCAGCAATGAAAGGCACAAATGTCCCTTGAAATATCTAACATATTCATGTTCTTAAACAGATACTGAAGTTATTAAGAAAAATCACTGTACCTGTACATACATTATTTTAAGCCAGTAACGTTTTATGGCTCTTTTATTGTGATTATTGTGATCGCTTTTGTTGCTTAGTTGACACAAAAATGGTAGGCTTACCTTGTAATACTGTTCACTGAAACCTCAACAGCTAGATGCAGATTTGCTTGCCTCAGGTAAGTTTAAAGTTCCAAACTGTATTTTTGCATTTGATTAGCATACAGATAAAGGAACTAACCTTTAAATGCTCCCTTGAGATTTTAGGAACTTAGTGTAACTAAATATAAAAAAGTTTTAATCAATTTTTCTAAGTTTAATTATAATGCATAAATTGCTAGCACTTATGAGAAGGTAGACATTACTGGGATGGAAAAGAAAACTGAAGCCAGGAGACTATAACTGTTAATTTTTTAAATATTAATTCTCTACTACTTGTTGTACGAGCTGACCTACATCTTCAGTGATTCTGTCATTAAAATGGAGCAACTTGTTCTGTTAAATTCAAGGTTATTTATGAACCCAAGTGTTCATGTCAATCTCCTTAACCATGTTTAACAAAATCCCTAGTATTTCTGTTTGTTTCCATAATCTGGAAGTAGAATCATCCTATTTCTGGCTTATTGCCATATTTCTGTTTATTTTTATCTTTATCAATTACCTGGTGTGAATTAGTTTTAGTAATGTAGCTGTGTAAGGCTACCTTGTTCAGTCTCATCTCTCAGAAATAAAGGCATTCAGCTATTAATTTCTTCATTATACAAACACATAATAATAGATGCTCAGTTTCCTTTTATCCAAAGATCAAAAAAAATATATCCAATAAAGCCTTAGTAAAAAATAAACCCACAAAGGTCCATTTCAAGTATTTTAAAATACTATTATATGGAGTTTTCTTAGTAAGGACAAGTGAAATACCTCTTTACCCCTATCCCACAGTATCTCAAAATCATTCAGTGTTCTATGAGTCATTTTATGAGTCAAGATCATTCATTGTTCGTGAGTCTCTATTTTAGGGGAACTGAAGCACAGATAAAGAAAATACTTTGCCAAAGTGCATGCTCAAATATTTGTTGCATGGCAAGGATTTAAACCTGATTTTTGTGTGCTTATCCCTGGAAAAACTAACCTTCCTGTCAAGGGGTGTCACCAGCGTGGTGCCCTGGAGGGACACCTCACCAACCTCTAGGGCTTACATGTTGTTATGAGCAGACTAAGTCATCATTAGTGTACATTTTTATGATTTTGCTGGACTGCAAAGTGTAAAAAAACCTTTCCACCTTAAGTACTAAAATAGATTTTGCAGGAACAGGCCACATGCTGCCTCCTTCACCCACGTGACAAGAGCAGCACTTTGAAGAGACGCTGCTACCAGCAGGGAGAACTCTTGACTATGTGCTGCCCAGCACCGCTCGCTGCTGCTTCTGGTGCCAGACCCAGACATGCTGATGTTGGAGAGAATCTGTTGCAATGGGCTCTGAATTCATGAATCTCACCTCTGCAGGAGGAGGAGCAGCTTGCTAAAGCTTTCCAGAGGGCAAGGAGGGCTAAAATCCCTGGTTCTCACAGCTAGAGAAATCCTAGCTCCTTCTTTAGTTTCTCTGTGTCTCCTCTTTTAGTCAGTGTCTTGTCAACTGGAGCTGGGATCTAACACTCCAGTTCCAACTCAACAAAAGCACTTAAGTTTGTTTTAAGTCCCACTTCTTACATACTCACTAGTTTTACTGAATTAAGGGCTGTAACACCAGAAAGCTTGAATTATCCACATTTGTCTTCATATGTTCAACCTTTCAGAAAGACTCTGTTTTTCAGCTGACTGTAGTATCTACTAGCTTCATGTTGGGAATGATATTGTAATAGATGTTAGTGAGATAGTCATAACTAAAATTTTGCTGACTAGCAAAAGGTTCTGCATCGAACAGAATGTCATAATGATCAGAAACACATTTTTGGACCGCATCTTTATTTTCAATCAATTTAAGCACACAGAATATTCAAAGAGAAACATCATGTCCCTTGCATGGCCATAATGTGAAGGGAACAGACTTATTAGGAAGGAAAGAAGGGGAGAAGGAAAGAGATAAAGTTGCTCAGCAGTGGCATTTGAAACAGTTGTGCTAATTCCAGCTTTGTTTGAAACGTTGTTTTTTGCTTTCACATTCTGTGTTCATGCTTTCCTAAAGAGGCAACTCATGTTTTAGAGGCCTTTTAACAGGAAATATCATTTAACGAATCACTTCAGTTAAGTAAGAGTGGATGCCAAGTGTTGTAAGCTAATGAGACAATGTAGGTGAAGGGATTGTATGGAAAATCTCATGCGGTTGAAACAGAGTAAGAACTGAATAGAGAAAGGAAGGGAAAGTTACTTGTTAGAGTGATCAAATAGGAGATGAGCAGAATATTTCTAAAGGAAAAATGCCATGGGATGTTTCCTAAACTCATGAATTCTTCCAAGAACTTTTTCCAGACCAATGGCTAAAAGGAAACCAGTTTTAACCACTGCAGTACAAAGATGCTGTCCTTTTAAGAGCTGTAGAGCAACAGGAGCTTTCTGCTGGGCTTTACAACAACAATTTAAAGGGCCAAAGCTCTCCTTGCTGGGCAGCAGCTTGATTTACACAGAGTGTCCTGGTACACTTTCTGGGCAGAATGCACATTCAACGAGAAGTACAAATGTGATACTGTAGACCAGAAATAGCCATAGTTTGGCTAGGGGATAAGATCTGTTTTTGGGTTTTTTTTGTTTTTTTTTTTTAAAATAAGCACTGGTATTTTAAATTTAGTATTAATTTTGGTTTTGTTCTGTGAGTTGTAAACCTCAAGGAGCTGTAAATTGTAAGAAAGAACTGCCCTTCTAATCACAATTAGTTGCTCTTTGAATATCCCACAGATACTTTTCCCCAGCCTTTCTTTCTTACAATGAGTTTTTAAAAGACCTTCAGTAATGCTGTAAATTTTGACTCTTCACATCCTGCAATCACCAGTGCAAGGAGAGGTATAAAGTAATTGGAGAAATGACAGCATCATTTTCTGGTTTTCCCTTGAAATTTCTGTTTTTTTCTTTTTCAGGTTACTGGTTGGGATTTTTCTTTAATGATAGGCCCTAACTCTCTAAGTTTCTATTCAGAGAAGGCCTGCATTTTTTCAGCAGATAGAGTATAATTTGAAACTACTGACATATTTTGCAGGACTTTTCTGATTTTTAAGATACTCCTCAGGAACTGTTCCAGCACACCAGTTAAGCTTATTTCCCCAGCATTAAGCTTATTTCCCCAGCATTAAGCTTATTTCCCCAGCATTAAGCTAATTTCCCCAGCGTTAAACTTTTTACAGCTTTCCAGTATCAGGAACAGGCTCAAGCTACTATTAAATTGGGTTTGTTGTCTTCAAATAGTGCAAGCACAATTGGCATTTAGTAAAATAAACATGGCCCCATTATTTCTTAATGCCTTGCTTAACAACTTTAAGATTAGACCACTCTCCCATACTCCCAGGAGGCAGCACTTAAGCAGTGAGTAATATTTCTGTCTACCTTAGTCAAGTAATCCCAAATGTAAGTAATTTACAGGATGGCATTAGGGACTGTTACAAGAGACATATTGTAACATGTCACTGAAAATCAGCCTGCCTCTGCACGTTTGATCAACAGCCAGATGGATGCTTTTATCACATTTATTTAATCTGAAATATACATAGTAATTACAGTGGACCTCTGATTTTTTCAGTCCTCATTGCTGTCTCAAGAGAAGGTAGGAAATGAATCTGTCAGTTACAAACTGGTGTGGATGTGACCCCCTTGGTAGAATCTGGATGTATTGCAGCTAACAATGTTGACAATAGAGATCATGAGTGCTGCTGGAAATGGATGCTTGCTGCTGAGTTAAAAAAAATAGGCCCATAAACAAAAAACTGTGTAGCTTTATTTTTTTATGAATACAAGAAGCCTTTAGGAAAGCAAAGATCAACTTTTTTCTTAGCAAATCCATTACCAATCAATGGCATCAAGAGCAAACAGTCTATTACTAATAGGTGGATGGTATTTAACTTTAAGGCATCTGAAAACAACAAAGTCTTAATGTTCCCAGAGGAGAGCTTGGTTAAGATGTTGAATTCCATCAAACAGGGCATTATTAAATGGGGAAAATATTGTTTCCATTAGTACAGAGTTGGCATAAAGAATGGATAGCATTCAGTTAGACCACAGGCAAAAATTCAAACAAAATGAAGGTAGTTTTATTGCTTGGACAGAAACTTCACTAATGGATATTGCCATTGTCCAAAAGAATTTACATAACATTTTATGCCCTAATTAAACCAGCTATAAAAGATGCCTCACATTAACAGGAGTGCTCACCATCCTATCAAAAATTTACTCTTTTCAGTTACTCTGTGCATTACAACAGACTGTCTCTGCTGAGGTCTCTCACATCTCTCTTTCTGAGCTAGGTCAGTCAACAGCCTCTTTTGGATCAGTTACCCTAACCACAAGTATGCCTGGCTAATCTTCTAGAGATATATTGACAGATAGAATATGCTATTAACTGCCGAAGAGGAAATTCTGCTACAATTACTCATACTGAGTAGTCCCACAACAGATTAAAATGCTGTTCAGCATGAATAAGGTGTCAGCTCCTGGCTGTAAATGGCTGGATTACTGGGATGTTTTGATGTCATTATAGACTTATAATTATTCGAAACTGATTTGGTAAGAAAAAATTAGTATGACAAGCATAAAGAATTCATTTGAACAATAGGCTTTCTTCCACCACAGAGTAAGTTTCAATTAGAGCTGTTCTCAATTAAATTAAAGCTGCCCTTCTTAGTTTTAAAACTCTCATGAACATATTCAGTACAATGTACCTTGTGCAACTGTGAATCTGTTCATGCCTCTTTGATCCTTACAGAATCATACATGTTCTCATCTAATTTTGTGTCTGTGGCTCTGCTTTACTAGTGAGAAAGCCTTCTCCTCCCTAAAGTCTGCCATCAGGAACAGCTTTGTCTCTTTCTCCACGCTTCACTGAGCTTCTCCATTTGTTTCATACCATTTCTCAGCTGAATGCATGTCTTTCTTGCACTGCTTACTTGAGGTAGTATTTATTATTTGAGCTCTGCAGTGGCACTGATTAGCTCTGAGAAGCAATCTGTGAGGGAGTTTATATAACAGATAGCATAAAAACAAAGTGGCAAAAAAAGTCACAGTGGAAACATTTATACTACTTTCTAATGGGCTTAAGCTATTGGGACTTACTTCAGGTTAGCAGAATAACTTTCTTAAATGTTTTGATCTATTACTCTCTTAGCAATCTCACCATACTTCATGATCTGTAGTTGTGGTACTAATGTGTTGCTTTCTCATGGTATGTGAGAGACAATCTGAGTGCCTTGCCCCTACACCTGCAACGGTGCTCAGAAAACTCTCCTGAACGCACACTCCATGTTCCCTTCCCACAGTCATGTTCATAATCTCTAGCAAATCAAGGTCTGTAGGAAGTGACCAAAAGCCACAACTATAAGGTACTACAAGGAAGGGAGCAGTAGTGTACACTGGCATCTCCAGTCTCTGTCTTAATTAGAGAATAATTCATTATTTGTATAGATAATTAACTTCTGATGACAGGAAAAGCATTTGTGCACACGCACACACAGACACACCTACTCCAGCTGGTGCCTGTCCTTTCTTTGATGAATAAAACCAAGAAGAGCAGGGAGCCTCCTATAGTTATTGATGGAAAGTCATCAGAGGAAAGATGACACTTATAAAATGTATTTTTTCTCATGAAGTAGGAAGTCGTTCATCTTGATTTTCTAAGTAAGGGTGGGTTCTTCCTTTTTTTTGCTTTTTTTTTAAGTGTCTAATAGGCTGAAGTTGCCAAACTTCAATCTGCTTTCATTTGCTTTCTGCAATGAAGGCACTGAGCATTCTGGAACTTCACAAAAATATGAAAATTAAAACGCTGGAAACAAAGTCAAGGCATCACCTGCCCACAGTCAGCTCTTTTGGGGAGAGAATCTTAACAGGGCAATTCTACAGTCATCTGTGCCAGTTTTCTCTTTTGCTACAGCGCCCTGTTTTAGTAGAAGTAGAAGTTATAGCTGTATAGGCTGCAAATATTTTTTCAACCCCTGAATTGACTTAATTATCCCCTACAGAAAATAGGATGAAGACAAAAAAATGGCAGTTTTTAGGGTTTTTTTGGTAAGACAAAGTCTGAAGCAATTAATCAGTATATTGATGGACAAAAATATAATATTGTCAATAAGAAACATTTTTTATGTGCTCTAATTAGGGGAACTGTTCCCTTCAGGAAACTAGAGCTTTTAAAGCAGCATTAATAAAATAATAAAAAAAACCCACAACCTTTTAAAAAACTGTGTCAATGACACAAGGCACAAAATCTGGAACGAGGCTCTAAGGACCCTGAAAAATATTGTTAAACTTTTCATCTTAACATTGTAGGTATACAGCTCTCTTATTAGCATTGCAAAAAATACAATTACAAAATAAATAGGTATGGGTAATGTTATTTACCTTTGACAAGAGCCACCTACTTACAAATAAATATCAGAAGACATTTTTTTTCTCTCTACTGAAAGTAGTTTTAGATTCATGAGAATTCTCCTCAAAAGGAGATTTAGGTTCAGCTGCTGAAACATTAGCGTGGGACTTCTATCCTCTGGGATGTGGGCTCTTCTTAATAGGAATGTATATATAATTCAGTACTGTGAAAAAAAACACTTAGAGGCAAAATGTGCCAAATGTGCTACTGCAGGAACACAGGAAGAAAAGGCTATCAATTCCTTTGAAGGTTTACAAGTAAACTTCTCTCCTGCCTGTCTTCTCTATGGTTGATGATGTTCTACTATTAAAATAGCAGTTTAAATATGCTGTATATTAGTATGCTCTTTTGTTCTTCTTTGCTTCAGGCACAGAAGGAAAAAGAAGCTTGTCACATATTTTAAGTTTAGAATTGGTTAATAACAAAACATATTTTCAACAAATTTCACAACCATCCCATTTGGGCAGCTACTCTTTGCAATTTAAATGAAGGTGAGGAAACTTTCTTTTCTCCCTTAACAATACTTTCACAAGTTTCACGTACATGTATTTTAGTGGTTAGCGGTATATTACAAAATGAGATTAAAAGTACCTGTTTCAGGCAAGGGAAATTGAACTCTGGGGTGCCCAAATTAAGAAGCTAAAATGGGTAATTTGTACCTACCAGCATTTATCACAGAGAGCACTACTGCCACTTTTCCTAAAGCAAATAGCTTGTCAGCTGTCACTCCAGTCCTACCTCCTATCCATATTGTGAGTAAATTCCTATTTTAGTCTTTTTTTCTTACTGATGTTAGTCAAATCATTGATGTTCATTTGTTGTTTTTTATTTTTTTTTAATTTTTTTTCCAAATCTTACATTTGTGGGACAGTTAAAAATTATAGGGAATCTATGGTTCAATCTGGCAAATTATATTAGTCTAAGTACATTTAAAAAACCAAGTTTGTTCCATAAACTGCAGAAAGAAGTCTCTGGTTTCCAATGAGGTTATGCCTCATGGCTAACTGCCTGTTTAACTGAATTACACAAATACTGCAATGTGAGCCTTTAAGAGACAAGAATGAAGAGGAGCAGGAGGAGTATGTATCGGAGGAAGAGGGAAAAAGTTTGGTGGGAAGGGCTCAGATGTTTTATATGCCACCTAACCCTGTGAAAATCTTCAATCATGATCTCTGCTGTATTGGACACCAAAGTACTCGTAGTGGAGAGAAACCTCTAATGAAAAATAGATTCTTGGGCACAGATTTTTGGCTGAAGCTTTTGTCTCTTGGGGTTTTTCTAAAGACATTCTTCCTGTAGGTTCTCTGATATCTAATAAGGTCTGAACTCCTGCAGCCACCTGTTATCTCAGATTAGTTATAGGCAAACAGTAATCTTTGGATCTTGACTGTCTCTTAAAACTTGTTGTAATGGATCCGTGGCTCTCAAGTAATTTGGACAGAGTGAAAGAGCATGATGACACAAGCTATCTTTTTGTAGGAAATTAAGCTGAAATGCAGAAAAATTTCAATGGTTAATATTTTTAATTTTACTTACATTCACTGGTGGACTTCACAATGCCCAAAACTACTTGCTTCCCACAGTTTTTCCCATTTTCTCTCCTCTGGCTAAGGCACTTAAAAGTAGTGCAGGTTTAGATGTCTCATGATGTGTGGTTCCTTGCTAGATTTTCTCCAGAAACATTCACTGGCTCCCACCACTCATTTTCACACTGCCCTCATTTGCAACAATTGAACAGCCCTTCAAATATCACAGAGCAATTTATTTGTTTTTTGGGTTTCCCCACCCTAAAATGCACATTGCTTTGCCGATCAGATTTTGAGTCAGGTGCTTCAAACAATTGCTTTTGCAAAAGCATGAAGTATTGGCAAGTTGAACTGGGGGTGATAACAGGTCCCTGAATATGGAGAAAGAAGCAGGAGTCACTCAAGGAGATTTTTCTGCCACATAAAGTGTATCATGGAGCCATACCCCATGATCCCTTGCTGGAGCAGTTCTACTTTGCCTCAGCAATTGATTATTCGTTAAATTGGTAAAAGTGACTGTAGACTGGTGGTTTCAATACTTAGCTTAGAAACAGGACATCCCTGTTTTTTTCTCAGCCTTAAGGAACAGTACTTTATGAATAACACATCTGCTTAATATGTCTTCATTTTGTGAATGCTGTTTAAGCTCCACAGCAAATCAGGACCTTTATTTCCAATTTTTCTTTTAGTAGAAATGTTCAAAACAAATTCTTATTGTGGATGCCTCAAACCTGGGTACATCTCATGCTCAGAATGGGTTATTTTAAGCTTCAGCACCTGAGCCAAAAATACACATTAATAAAGTTCTGCAATAAAGGGGCTACGTGAGCATATACTCCCCCAAATATGCCATTTCAGGATTCACAAATGTTCCTGTTCTCCCTTTGCTCAGAAAAGGGTTATCTGACCCTTTCCTGCAGCCTACTCAGTCAAGTCAACTATGCATAAATAAAAAGGCAACTTATGTAAGAAGAAAATGAAATTAGATTAATAATTAACATACACTTTATGCAAAAGCATGAAAAACTCTTCCAGAATTTCTCTGCTTAACTAACGTGTGAATTCATATAAAAATATTCTACACTGAAACTTTGTTAGTAGGTCATAAAAAACATGTATCTACTTATTTCATATGTCTAAAATTCATATGATGTGTTTCATTTCTTAATGACTGATTTTTTTTCCCTCTTAGTCATGTTAAGTGTGTTATTTCTGTAGATTTGTGAACAAACAGCAATGGGCAGATTCCAGAAGTTGAAAATCGGTACAACTCCACAGCATCGGCAATCAGTATTTTGAAGAGGTTTCCTAAATTTAGGACAAAAACAAGCATATAATTATGAGCTTTTGTGTCATTGTCTTGCTATAAGATTGCATTAGTCTCGTAAAACAGTGAAGTAAACAGAAAAAGAACTGATCTTTGAAAAAAAACTAGTCCGATTACAAAATTTTAATTACACTGTTTCAGGCCATGATTACTGTAGCTACCTGTGCTCATGCAGTAAAAAAATGTCTATATCTAAAACAGGAACAGAGTAAAGTAATTTGTTTATTTATTTTTTTTTTTTTTAATGGAAACTACCAGATTATAAGTATTTATTGCACAGTTGCATACTTAAGATTTCATTTGCTGGAATTTATTTGTGTGGCAGGGTAGAATTTACCTGGTAAAGCCCATGAAGCTTATAATGGGAATCTAAAAATAATTTGAATACTGTTCTATTTTTTGGAAAGCAAACTGTGGAGTGGTCAGTGCACAAACACAAACTCAGCACTTTCAGGAACTTTAATTGGAGTTGCTAATAGAAATGTGCAGAATGTTTGGATAATTATACAATACCTAAAATACAAGATGACAGTTTCTGAACCCATGTATTTCTATCTTTCCAATACTGTTCAGTCATATTTTTACATAGTAATTATTTATACGATGATAGATAGCTCCGGATCTAGAATTCACTCTTGGGGCTTAGGTCATTTCAAGAAAGGCAAAAGTATAGTGCATTACTGTTTATGCATAATGTAGAGCATATTTATATTTAATGCCAACATTATTTTTCAATGAGGAGGATATTTCTGTGAGGTGCACTTCCTCTTCAGAATATTGTCTATGTTGTGCAGATTTTCATTTTGAGATGAAAAAATGCTCATTTCCCAAGAAAATGCTGGCCACTTTTGAGGATATTTATTTACTTCCTTTCCATCTCTTCCTTCCTTTCCTTCCTTTCCATTTTTTCTTTTTAACAAATAAATTGTTCATTGGCAATATAATGGTAATAAGTCATATACAAGTTTTTTCATGGACAAGCTTGTCTATCTATACTTATCAGTATAATCTGGCTTTGATACCAAGGTTAAGAGATTATAGCAGAAATACAATACTACCTGTGCATTCCAGTGAATAACTAAATTAATTTTAAAGTTCAAAATTTCAGCCTATGGCAGCAGTAGAATCTCATTAATTCACACTGATAGATGGGAACCTTATATTTATGCTGGCTTCAGGTCACTCCATGTAGTCACATCAGGTATATCAGAGGTGGAGTGAGTAGATATATATAGGAAATCACCTGAGGATAAAAACACAGAGGCATAGTCATCTTAGTGTATTGTGAGGATTTTTATCTATAATGTTTATTAAAGCTTACAGAGGAAATACATTGTAAAGCTGGGTAGTGAGCTAAGATTGTGCACTGCAATCAGCTTTTCAAAAAATGCCTCTAGATTAAGTGCTGTACTAACCCTTCTCTGGATTATACTCTGCATCAGAAAGTATATTATCCCTTAAAAATCTCCTTTCATTCTATAATTTTAGTGCTCGTATAGTAGCAGGAGTTATCTTTTAGTGGGAAAACATGTTCATGCTGCTCCTGGCCCAGTACTGGGGAAGAGCATCTCCTGCAGGTCACACGCAGCACTTGGGGACATTGTGGCTCCTCAGTGCCCAAATGGGTGCTGCCTTTTTGCTGCGGGGAGGAGTTTTACAGCAGCGTTGCTACAGGCACCTCAGAAGGAGGAATTTGCTAGATGGCTCAAGCAGGCTGACAATCCTGCAGCAAGCTGTCACCTTCCATTTCTCAAGCGAGCAGTCACGTCCTCCTCGCAAAACAAAGCCTCTACAAGGCATGGGAAAGGATGGCTGTGTGCTCCAGGCTCTTACTTGGGGGAGGCAAGGCTTCAGCTGTCTTGCTTTTCCCTGCAAGGCTGCTGGCACACAGAGCTCAGGGTCATTTCCAATCACAAAAACAGAGCCAATGTCCCCTTGGACTAATTCTACGTACTCAGCATAATGCCACCAACAGTAGCACCATGCCAGGAGATTCATGGAGACGGAGGAGGGGGCAGGCACCACTGACTTTATAAGGTATTTCTAGTTTTTTTGAGGCCAGTACCTACTATTTACCATCGTGTCCACAGAACTGCTCTGGCCAGCTTCCCCAGAGTCCTCTCAGCAGCCAGAAAGGAAAGATGTGGGAGCTCATAAAGCCAGCAATAAGGGACAAGGCCATACCTGACAGGTTCGGTGAGTGTTAAGAGCAGAACTGCAACTGTAACAGTGGCCATACTGCTCTGTGCTCCAGCGAACTTAAGGAGGTTTCAGTATGCCTGACAGTTTACAGAAGGAAGGAAAAACATGATTCTATATTTATGTACACTTGTGTGCATGTAGATATACATCTTACCATTATACAGTGATCCTGGTCAGCAGAATATAATTATGGTATCATGGAATCACACCTCCTCGGCATTATCAGAGGCCTTTCTATCATCTTTAAAGACTTGCCCTCTTTTTTGTGTAAATATTTTTCCTGCCTTTCCCTTTTCCAAAGCAAAGAAGTTGTTTGCAAACTATTTATAGACCATAAACAGCTTCCACATGGGAAATGCCCTGGAAGCAGTGAGGGTAGACTGCAACATACAAGATGCCAATAGCATCTTGAGAGAATTACTATTACTTCAGAGCAGAGGCGTTTTCATTAAAATAAAATTCTTACCATGGCCCTTAGAGTGAACTTGCACCTTCTTTTGCATATTTCAGGTGAGTCAACCAGGTTGCTGGTTCATTGTTCAAAAGCTCCAAAGAATTACTCACCCCTAAGTAGTGACGCTTCCCATGATTGCCTCTTTGCAACTTTTGTGAAGCACCAGGCAACAGAACAGGGAAATGTCCAGCACAGGAAGTCTGAATCTGGCAATATTCCTAGTGCTCTGCACAGTGTTAGTAAAATGAACCTGCTAATACACCGTTATAGCTATTACAGCTTTTTCATGTCGGACGTTCGAGTATTCATAGTAAATTCACAAACTGATACTTGAGACTGAATTATGATCTTTCAGGTTGCTTGATACCTTTATCTGACCAAACTGATGCAGACTCAGCCATGTGCAGAGGAACTTGGCATGGCTGCACTTTATCTGCCTTTGTATTTCTGGTGCAATAGGATAGAAATGAGAGGAAGAGAATATATAAGGAATCCCCATTGAGAATCAGTTCTATAAATTATGTATTATGCAGACAGTATTCTGCTGATGCTATCTGATCCCCAGTTCGCAGTTCCTTGTTTTTCCTTCTATAAATAGCTATGGCCAGATTTTCAGTTGTAAAATGATGAGGACAAAACCAGAAACCTTTCCCATTTAATAACCTCTGCTAAAGAAGAATAGGGTAATATTTTTCATAACTGTAATGTCCTCAGGGATTTAACAATCTGGGAATAATACAAGCAGCACTATGTTTTTGATAAGATACTGGTAGTAAAAGTGGGAATAGCCATGCTGAATATTAAAGTGGGAAATGCCCTATTTTCAGGATGATTGGTATAAAACTTGGTATTGTGAATTTCCCTGTCAATTTTTGTCTGTGTAGTACCACTTTTGCGTTTTGTTTTTCCCTCTAGATCCAAATGCTTTGGCTGGACAGACCGGACCTGACCACGCTCTTATAGGAGGAATAGTGGCTGTAGTTGTCTTCGTAACGCTATGTTCTATAATTCTCCTTGGTCGATACCTGGCAAGACATAAAGGTAAGACAGATTTAGTGGAAGTTCAGTCTCTTTTGGAAGCAAGGTATGATTTCATCTGGGATTGCTGTTCCTTTTCGCTTTCCCCCATCTGCTAAGTGATTTGGACAAGAAAGCTCAGTTCACAGTCCAGTTGTGAGTGAAGTCCTTGAATTTTACCCAGTTTTCCAGTGGACTGCCTAAGGCAA
Organism: Aegotheles bennettii; assembly: GCA_013398125.1. Taxonomy (NCBI): domain Eukaryota; kingdom Metazoa; phylum Chordata; class Aves; order Caprimulgiformes; family Aegothelidae; genus Aegotheles; species Aegotheles bennettii. The sequence goes on from VZRW01006599.1 coordinate 661,663, forward strand.
AGGACATGTAGTTCTATGCCCAAGGTCGTATTAGAAGTCAGTGATTTAGAGAAGCTGGGAGATAAGATTGCCCCTTGATTTTAGCCCTTAGCTCTAGTCACTTGATTACATGATCTCATCGTTTTCACTAGTACATCAACTCAGCAGGATGTATATACATTGAGTGAGCAAGATTTTTCATTTTAAAAAATTGTGCTAGTACTTTATGTATTTAAAAGATGATATTAGAAGCTGGTGGTGAGTTTTCAAATCGGTAACTCTTACCAATGATCCCATTGGAATAAGGGTTTCATTCCTGAGCCAAGCTTTACTTTATTCAGAGATTTCACCTTAAGAATTCTACTCCCTTTGTTTTGAGTCCCCCCTGCTGTTAGAAATAACAGGGATGGCGTGACACTGACTTCTGACTAAGCTTCTCTATGATCCTATTTTGACCTAGTTAATTCCAAAATAATTTCTTGATAGTTAACTTCTCAATGGCTTGTAAACCAGCTGTTAAAACTTGATTCCATATTGACGCCAAAAATAAAAAGAAGAAAAAAGGTAGAGAGGGTTAGTGTTGGTATTAACTTATTACGTCTTATTTTAGATAAGATAATCAAATGGCTAGCAGACATAAGCTGATAAATATATCTTTTTAATTTGATTGGACTGTGCAGGTGAGCACCAAGATTTTTTAATGAGCCAGTGAAAGTGTCTCTTTTGTTTTACTTTCCTGAATGAACACACATACATCTTATGCCAACATAAACAATGCTTATCGCAAAGGGAAGGTTGGCTATTTTACACAATTCTTTTTATTCATATCCTGAGCATAAAAATATCTGTGAAACTATAATGTTAGTGGGTAATTTTGTAATAATATAACATTACATAATATCTAATGTAATTGCAAAATATATTGCATATTACAACAGTTAGATAAGGTGGATTTTTATTAAAAGATTTCCTTAATTTATTGTGGATATACTTGATTTTATGTATATGCATTATCAGTATTAATATTATAAGTATTTCTTAGAGAAATTAGAAAGTTGAGCATACCTGTATGATGTATAATGAAATTTCATAAAAATATTAGTCCATTCATGAAGCAATTAGATCATTGTTAGAAATGTGCTTCCTAGTGTAAAGCTAAAAATCCCCTAATCTTTTTTTTTTCTTTTGTACTGATTCCTATAGGAACATATTTAACAAATGAAGCAAAAGGAGCTGAAGATGCACCTGATGCCGACACAGCCATTATCAATGCGGAAGGCAGCCAAGTCAATGCAGAGGAGAAAAAAGAGTATTTCATTTAGATGCAGAGCTAGAATCTTGGAGTTTTGCTTATCAGGCTGACTGCTGGAGAAAACTGGCTATCATTTCTCAGAATTCATTTCTGCCATCTTCTGCTGTCTTTATTAACTCACATACCTGCTATAAGTAGCCAGTTTATGCCAACAATCAGCTGTTGACATCAGCATTCTATAATTACAGTATCATGCATAAAGCAGGACGTTTCTTATTGCCTAAAATTCATATCCACTGCTCTCTTAACATACAGTGCTTGAATATACAGCCTTAACAATGTTAATCATCATCTTAATCCACATTTTCTACATTTTTAAATGTTATGCAGCTTTCTTCTTTTTCAGTTTTCTTTTATCATGTCCCTACTAGTATGTCATAGAATTATATTCATAACAAATACTGTTAGGTAAGGACCTAATTTACTCACACAAATGTTAAATCTAAGATTAGAGGTTTACAAAGTATTTTATACATGTCTATCTATAATTCAAAAAACAACTTGTTTTTGAAATATATGCCCTAGGAAACACAAACCGAAATCTTTTTAGTATAGTTTCTTGCTTGGATTTGATAGAAAGAAACTGTAAGTCCACTGAATTTTTTGTTTTGTTTCACTTTGTTTGATTATGTTTTAATGGTACCTTGACAACAGTGCCATGTTTCAGTGGTAAAAACATGCTGAATAGGTATACAGATTCTGCAAAGTTAGACAATAGTGCTTCATTTGAATCAAATTTGTCCTGCCCTGTTATTTCTCTTTGGATTGCAAAGTTTAGAGAACTTTCTGAGTAATTTCTGTTTTTATAATTTATTTGCTTCACATGAACTCACCTGCCTACTCAAATTTGAAGTGTTCATTGGGGCACAACTGCAAGGCATTTTAGTATCTGTATATAGTGCATATAATAAATTCAATTAAACATTATTTGATACATATTTAACTTTTTTGGCAGTAGCTAAGTCAGTCACAAGTAAGCATTTTCTAATGTCCATTATATCCCTTTAGATATGACTCAAATCAATATTCAGAGTAGATAACATGTATTAGTATTTTTTTGTCTGTATGTCCTAGCACTGTTCAGCAGCAAACTTTTCTAGTTCTTGTTAATTTTTTCTTTGTTATACAATGGAAGCACAATGTTATATGGAAAGGTAGTTTTAAGCTAACAACCAGTGCACAGCCTCAGGTTTTAAATTACAACCACATTTGATTACTATCCTTAAAAAAATACTATTGAGTTGCTAAAATTATCAATTTTTAATTTGGCAGTTCCAGAGCTGCTTCTCTATGTTGGTTTGCCAAAAAAAAAAAAAAAANAATAGAAGTGTTAAAACAAAAGATATATGTTTTGTGTATACAGTAAATGGACTAATTCTTTATATTAAATTCCTGTCTATGCATTTTGTGAGGTACAAACTTATTTCACCGTGAATGATAGAGAATTCCTGCCATGCTTTTAGCTCCACAGTGAAAGTCTCTGTTTGGATTATTTCTGAAATTTTTTGTGTAATTGACAGCTGAAAAATCACATGCTTTTAAATATGACAACAAAACACTGTAAGCCCATCGGCTTATTTCCTCTTCCAATGGCATAAAAAGGTTGCTATAACAGCTCTTGGAAATGATTCTACACTGGAGAACGTGAGTTAGTCTAGTCGGAGCTTGTCTTGCTCCAAAGTTTTGCACCTTTGACAGAAGAGTATTTCTCTCTGATTGCTGTACTTGTGAAGCCTAAAAGCGTGATGGTCTGCTGTAAAGGACTTTCTCCTGGGATTTTATTTTTGTGTGGGAAAGGGAGAGTTTGGAATATGACATCATGTAGTATGGTAAAATGGAAGATAAAGGTGCTGTGTCAGATTATTTATCAGAAGAGTATAAACCTTTTAAGGACAATATTAGAGTATTTTAATTGCTTTTGTTGAAACATCTTGTTAATTTCTAAGAAAAAAGGGTGACGTCAATCAAAGCAGCACTTTTTTTCAAAATATACAGACGTAAATAATATGATGTGGTTGAGTGTTAACATAATAAATCATATACAGTATGACATTTTAAAGAAATAAGTCTGCATTGATGTGATTGCATGCTTGTTTTTACAGTTCACTCCATACCCATCTGTGGAAAAATGCAATAATATGTTAATATAATATGGTAGTTTGAAAGAACCAGGTAGGTGCTACTAGACACATTGAAAACTAGTATAGGTTTACAAGATATTCATGTCTTTCAAAACATACACATATAAAAGGCTGGCAAAGGAAGTCATCCAATTTAATACCAAAAATAATGGGTTCTTGTCACAATAGTAAGTTGCATTAGCTACAGTACAGTATTACATGCAACAAGGTTTTATTTCAGGACGTGGGTCCCTGTTCAGCTAAGCATTTACGTACATGCTCAGCTTCAGGCGTGGGAGCAAGTTCCATTGGACTGTAAGGCACTATTCATATGCTTAAAAAAAGGTGCTTCCCTGGACGAGGGCCTTATTTGCTCAAGTGGAATTGCCCACCAGCATGGTGTTTTTCTTCTTTCAGCTTGCTTGAATAGTAGGGTTGTTACTTGAACCATTTCCCGACCAAGATCAGGTAGGAACTTCAAAAGCAGGATTTCCCTAGGGGTTACCATTTCAAACCATTTTCTCCAGTGGCATAGAAACAGCATTCAAACTTTGCAAAAGGAGATATAAATTGTACTGTTAAAATAGGTTATTTCATTTGGTTTCAGTTAAAAACTTCTCATATGTGCTTGTTTTTAATGAACTTGATCTTCCATTGTATTGCACCTGGTGATGTCCCTTGCATCTGTGCAAAGAAGGTGGGAAAAAACCCACACCAAGCGTTCTACCTGGATAGCACTTTGCAGGCCTATCTGGTCTTTACGGGTTTAAATTTCTACACTAGGTGTACAGAGGCATCCCTCTTTTTTTTTTTTTTGAGCAGATCCATGGCTCAGCGCTAATGACATTCTGTAGGCTAAAAGCCAGTTGTCCATTCCCTTTGGCCATGATCCCATTCTGAAATACCACTTTGATTATGGTGTGAGGTATCCAGCCAATGTGTAAATTGGAGGCTCTGAATGGGAACCGCCCTTCTAAAACATGTGTGACATCCTCTCCCACACCCACTTGCAGAGTAGTTTTCTCAAGATCAGGTAGCTAGTTTCTGCCAGTGTACTGTTTACAGTGTCAGTTGCTGATTATTTTTAAACTTTTTGATGTAGATTTTTTATTTTTTTTTGATTCTTCAAGAACATTCTCATGATTTGAACAAGAAAGAGGTGCATCAGAAGACAAGGGGTGCATCCTCCCACTCTTTTCCGTCATCTGACAAACCAAGAAACATTTTAAGGAACCTGATGTTTAACTTGAGGCTCAGAATTTAAGCTAGAACAGTGGAAAAAGTGGAAAATGTTTCCACATTACTTAAGGATGGTTCGTCTTGCACTGAGACTCCCTCTATAAAGGAACACATCAAGAAAATCAACTTTTCTAAATAAGACATGAAAGTTAACATCTTGTGTATTTTCATTACAGTATGATATATATATATAACTATTTCAATGAAAAGAAAGGACAGAATCATCTGTAATTATGTAATTCATGATTGTAACAGCACTGAAGTTACCATGTACGCACATGTACAGTAGCTATTTTGACAGTTACAGTGTAGTTACATGTAATTCCCTGTAACATAGCAGTTATAGTGTAATTTAGTGCCACTTATTGTAAAGTGTTACCAAAAGGAAAATGGAGTTCTTACCTTTACAATTCCATTCAAATTAAAGGTAAGTTTATTAAATTATCACTATAAATCTAATATTGCATTTCTTAATTAAGAAGGTGATTTAAAACTTCGTGTTCACAGTGCAGCTTTCCCCAATGCTTATCCAGACTCCTCCAAGTGTCTAATCTCTACACTCCTAGGAACTGATAATCTGTGATGAACATACCAAAAATGCAGCTACTTCAACTTTAATTAAATAAGCCCTCTAATAGAGAAAAACAAACAACGAGTAATGCTTTTTATTAAGTGGCACAAAGTACACACTAAAAACTATGCAAAAATATAGGTAAATACAGTGTACTTACATGTAAGTATCTTGTACTTGCTGTGTATGGATATTGGAAAACCGTGTAATTATAATATGCATTTTGATTATTTCAAGCAAGGGGGTGACCCCTAACAGTCACAAGAAAAAACTGGAAGGTACATATACAAGCAGTGGATATCCTAATGCAATATGTGTAATTCCTCTACTTGCAATGAAAACTGATTTATAAGACTGCTTATACCACTCCTTATTCTCACCGGGTTTGCTTTCCATTTCTTTGAGGCCCATTAAATATCACTGAAACACCTTTAGGCAAATTAAGACACTGACTCCGCTAATGGCTTTGCTGCCAGCACTCTGTATGTCTGGCAACACTGTTCTATAATCTATTTCTGGCTCAACAGCACAAGTTTCCTCTTTTTTTCTGTCCTCAAGGGAGCATAGTATGTTGAGATGCTGAAATATGCTGCCATATGCCCTGGTATTTTTAGCATGAACAACAGAGAAAGAGTGAGCTGCATTCTTCTGACTCCTATTTTGCTGAATCACCTCACCTGGAATTTCCACTACTTGCTCTGTAATGCCAGGTAATCTTAAATTGTAAGTACAAAATGCTTCCATCAAAGTACAGAGGATGCCTTTAATTATAAAGCTAACATTTTGTAAACATGAACTTTTGTATTACTGATCTTTTCTCTTCTTGCCACTTTTCCATCATACCCTTCCAGAAGGAATGCACCGCAAGACAGATAATATAGAATAGCAAAGGAATATATTGTAAGCCTTCTTGTGATTGTCACTGCTATAACCCTCCTTTGTGTCAAATAGATGTACTTAGCAACTGCCATTAGCATCATTCCACACTGTACTATTCCTAGAATATGACATCTACCTCTTAGTCTAAATACTAGCTATGAGATACTCGTATACATTTTAAAATACTACTGAATCCTTGGTGTAGTCGTGAAATGAGATCACTGGTTCATTTTTTTTTCTGTTAAAAATAGAAAAAAAACCTGAAAAACACATTACCTAGGTTCAAAGTTCTTGCCCTATTCTTTACTAATTTTGGAATAGTTTGAGCTTTTAACAGGGCATAAGGACATGGCCTCAGCTGGTATAAATCAGCTTCGCTTTGTTGCCTTAAATGTGGGCCAATTTACACTGGCTGGGGATTCATCTCAAACAGCTTAAAAATAAACTGCTATAATACATCAATATTTAGTCACCACTAGATAATGATATGCAATCCAGCTGCAACACAATTCATTCCAGTAAGGCATGCAGGTTTGAAGAGAAACTTTTAAAAGCACATGCAAGCTTTTGAACTAAATATGCAATACAAATCCTGTTGAGATATTCTGACACCTCTCTTACTTATTTAGACATAATATTGCCAGGGCATGTTTACATTAAAAACACTTAATGCATGGAGGACAGAGAAGGACTATTGCAAACAATAGAAGAGAATTAAATGGCTCAAGCAGTCTTTGATGTCAACAGAACACAGGCAAAACTTATCAAGAGTGGGACTTCCCACATGGTTTTTCAGAGTGGACCTAGTACCTCTGCAGCAAATGGGAATTGTCTACTTGGCATTAACAGAAGCTAGCACAGTTCCTTCTTGCTATTGATGAATCTAACCCAGCACTCTGCACTTGTTTTAACTCAGGAGGAAATAAGGGTACAAACATGGTTTAACAGCACACTTCTGTATCACTTCACATTCTCGGGGTGCTCCAAGCGTTGTGCGCTTCCAGCAACCCTTAAGGGAATTCTTCCAGCATCTAGGAATCATCTTGTTGCCAAGCCACATTCATTTTCTTCAGCAATGTTTAATGTACTCACAACCGGATGAAGGTGGTGTGGAGTCAATACGAGGATTTTACAGTACTGGGGGCGTCCAGAGCCTCGCAGTAGATGGCAAAAAAAAAAAATAAATAAAAATTATTCATGGCTTCCGTGTTTACTATAGATCTAGCCTCCGTGTTCTGTGTCTTAAGTCATTTATTCTCTGCTGGGCTAAAAGCAGCAGTCCAATTGGAAAGGAGGTAGGAAAAAAAAATAGTAACAGTCTGTGTTACTATTGAAGTTCAAGGATTTTTATTTCTTCTCTTTTTTTAAGAGTTTGGGTGCAAAGCCAAGCCTGTTGGTGTCAGCACTTTAGCACTTTCCCTGTGTTCAGGGTCAAGCCAGCAGTGTTTCATGTGTGAGCCCTGATCTCACATTTCAGCACAAACTACAGACAGCCTTACCCTGCCTTTATGCATAGTGCTGAAAATCACTGATGCTTTTTTTTCTAAACACACCCATTTCCTTAGTCTTATTCTACAATAAAATCATTGAAGGGTTTTCATAACAGGTTCAAAAGGAGGGGTCTTAAAGTAATAACTTGCAAAGAAAATAATAATGATCATCATCAACTGTTTATGTTGTTATAAGGAGGAGGAAAGTCTTTAATTGCTGGACTGAATTCTTTATCGCTTCCTCTTTTTCTCCTTTCTATGCATATTGATTAATGTTAGTAGATATGCAGTTGCACATGTTGTGCTTTTTCAGTGAAAGCAGATTTGCTTATACCCCTACGTAGCTTCCATAGAAATATGCAAATGTGACCTACAATCATCTGCCTAAAAAGTGAGCCAAGAGAGTGAATTCATGGATTAGTGGATTCATATATGGCCCGCTTCTGTAAAAGTTGGGTACAATACGCCTATTGATTTCAAAAGAACAAGGCTGAAGTTCTTAATGCACAGGTCTGAGTTGCTATTTAGCTCTTTTCCAACAGAATTATAAAGCAGTCCTTGTGCATCCTTCACTTTTAGCCTAGCTACTTTATAACTACAAAAAACCTTCAGTTCAGCAGGAAGTTTCCTAGAATAAATAATACGGCACAATTTGTGAAAGGACTATAACAACTTCATCTATTCATAGTCAGTGTAAGTGCATTCTCCTAAGAACCCCAGTTTACTCTGCTCTTACACTGGCAGTTTAAGGCCTTGGGAAGGATATGTTTGAATTGTTCAGAAATACAACCAGTAATCTGTAAACAAAATCCATGGGAATTAAACATATTGCACTGATGAAGAGACAGATTTACTTCATTTAATTTCCTCATTAATAACTTTAAGCAGACAAAATGCATATTGTAATGTTAGGTACATGACACTTGCATGTTGCTATGCCTATATACTTACAAAGTATTCAATGTGTACTTAGTGGCGCTTAAAAAATGTCATGTACAATTCTTCTAAACATTCTTACAGGGTTCCCATTTGCACTTCATCTTTCAGAAAAGTCTTGTCAGAAAAATGTCTGATGAATATTATTGAAAAAAATAAAATTTCAATTTTAGTTATCTGTTGGACATTTCTGAATTGTCTATTCATTTAATATATTTCCTGGTGCTTGGTAGTGGAGTTAATTTAGACCAGTGGCTATGCACATAGAATGTTCACTGAGCAAATTTTGCTGTTTCTAGTGTTATATATTTCTCTAAATATTAGTTCTGAGATTTTAAACAGTTATCCAAGAAAATAATCTGTGGGACACTGGTACTTTACAGATAATTACAAAATCTTTTCTATTATTTGATGTTTATATACTATTTACTGTGTGTTGCTCTATAGTTTCTTCTGACTGACAAAGAAACAACTTTTGGATGCTGTCCTTACTGTAGGAGAAAGTCATCCTTATGAAGAGGTCAAGTACTGAAAAAGCATTTAAGCCTGTGAGACTGAAATGGTGGTTTAGCCCTCTTGAAGGAGCTAGAGAATTCATGCAAGGTTTTCTATACCTCTTATCATGCTTGAGTTGGTGTTATAAAGGGCAAGAAGGCCACTGGTCTCAAAGGGAGAGAGACAAATGTCACAGGGAAGAGGAAATTCTGAGAGGGTTCATATGTATGAAAAAGAAACAAGTCCCAGATGCAGAGAGACACTAACAGAGTTTGATACCTCCATGAAGACGAAATCCTAGTGCTGTTATGCATCTCTGATGGCAGAGCTTTCATATGACCTAAACTAAGCATGCATTCCACAAATGTACAGCCCTGTTGCATTCAGCAGATTTGTTCTTGTCTTTATTTCTTCTTTTCACTGAACAAAAATATGTCCCCTTAAGCAATTGTTAATATGCAATAACATACTTTTTAAATACAGTTATGACTCAGAATTCCACCAAATTCCACCAGGTCCTCAGTCGTGTGCCCATGATTTAGGACAAAGCATGCTGGAAATCGATAGTGTGCCCAAGAAAAATGACATAGTACAGCAAATGACAGAATCCACCGCTAGGTTTATGGTCTTCTGCATTCAATATGTAATTCTCTTAGTACTGTCCTCCTTTCCTTCATCAGCCAAAAGTTTCTCCAAAGGTAACTGCACTTTGCTCTGTGCCTTTCCCTGGCAAGGTAGATTTTTACAGTGATCACCCTAACCTGGTATGCCCCTCATGTGATTCTTTTTATTAAAAAGGAGCCCTAAATCTATAAATGCCAATATGGCATCTCTTTCAACAGTAGCCAACAAAATACCTGCCTTTCTCCCCACCTTCTGTAGTAAAAAAAGACAGCAGTCCCTTTTTGTCTGTGTTCTCGGTTTGGTTTGGTTTGGGTTTGTTTGGCTTACTTTAGTACTGTAAGGGGAAAAAAAGCGCCAAGATTTCTTTTAAACTGTAAAGTCTGCTTGAAATGTCATTGAATAGTGAGAATAATTTCATTGAATGCAGAGTCTCTCTATCAGACTGCCACAGCATTGTATACCAATGTGAAAGAGAGTCTACTTACCCCTTTTAATAGTCATCAGGCACCTATATGAAGATATACACACTTCTTCAAAAGTAGTGTTATAGAGCAACGCTTGGCCAAGTGCTGTCAGTAAGCTTAATGTAAAGGTAAGTGCAATTACTGAAATTCAGAGATAATCAAGTGGGGATAATGAAGAGGATTCCTTTCTTGACAAAAGAGTCATACTACATTGCCTTCTGTTTCTGCGTCAAGCACTTGGCAACATCCTGAGCCACGGGAGGGCACTTTTGATTAGCTCTGGGCTACTTACTTGCCCTAGCTCTTGCTCCTGCTGAGTTCATAGCAATAGCTTCTCTGCTGCTCAAGGCTAAGAGGCTAGGGCCTTATTGATTCTGCAAGCTGCACGCAGGAAGAAAAGAAGACAGACAATGTCTGTCTGTTAAGCAGCCCGGAAAGATTTTTTCAAAAGAGGCCTCTTCTTTATTCTGTGGCAACTGATGTCAGCTGGTAAGGATAGCAACCATCCCTGCTTGGTGTGTTATGGAGGGAGTACATCCCCCAGGTTGTGCCAGCTGGCTCAGTGAAAGAGAGGGAACAGAGAGAGGAGGCAGAGCTTTGCACGTGCCAGGAGCATGGGAGACAGGTTTGTCTCTCTCTAGGTGCAGAACCAAAGGGGAGACCATTACTCATCTTTTCAATTTGTGTTCACTTCTAGAGCTTCAGCTACAAGGGGTGCAAAAAAACCAGGTCCAACCAGCAGAATCGCAGAGCTACTGAACAGCAAGAAACATTCTCCAAAACACTGATGCCAGTGCCTGACAGACAGGCTTTGAATTGATTGAACTTGTACAGAGGTGGGACTTTATAAGATACAAAAAAGGAAAAAGAAGAAAAAAGCAAGTCAGAATTTGAGCCTTGACAGATGAAGTTGGGTAGAAAGTTCAAGTAATTGAAATGGAAAAAATACCTCGTGCAAGGGCTTTTAGTTCTGTATGAGAGCATTAGCCAGTTCTGTCTCAGGAAAATATTTCAAATAATTTTGTAATTTTTCCAGTGCATTTTCACTCTTTCTGGAGCATCTAATACTAGCCTCAGAGACAAAAGTGCATATACCTTGATGTCATCCAGTTGAAGTACATCATTATATTGCACTCACTAACATAGTATGAGATTACCCTCCAGAACAGCAGTAAGCAACATGACTAAGAGCTGTCATATTTATTTTCTCATCCACTTCCCATAGAAGAATTTGTGTGCAATGAAGCAGTGTGGTTTATTTATTTATTCATTTATCTGTTTTCATATTTCCCCTATGTTTATGTAAGAAGTTTGGATTAAGAAAGCACTTTGTACTCAGAAGAAACCAATGGAGTTTGTGATGGTCCTTTCTTCCTGTGAGATTCAGTGCTCCAGTTTTAGAAAATCATCCCTGTAAAACCTTCGGTGCTATAGAGGATTAAAGTTATTGATGACGGTCTACATTTATGAGCTCTAGGGAGCCTTTCAGCTACACTCAAATTTGGCCTTTAAAATAAATTCCAAGACCTCGGACTAAATTCCAAAAGCTGTAAGTAGCCAATGTAGGCTGCAGGGAGCTGACTGGGCTTGCTTTTCACTAAGAAGATGCATCCAAATTCTGCATGCCTTTGAGGGTATATGAGGACAACCTTCATGGCCAGCTATTTTGCACCACTGTAGCCCACCTGGTAGGTGGATTGCTGCCTTCACCTTCAAATTCATTTATTGCCTAAAAGTGATAAAAAACAATGGTCATGGCTGCTGCTGTAGAGAATGGTAGCAATTACTCCTGTTGGGAAGGTAGCAATGCTGCTGTGTCAGTCTGGGGTCTGTTTTTGGCATTCTCCAAAGGCAGACTGACTGATGACCCAGCCTCCTGTCTTCATGGGGAGGCTGAAGTGATGTTGCAGAGGATTAATCCTGTGGGACTGGACAGATGCAAGGTGGAGGTATGGTTTCCCAGAACTGCTCCTTGGGTGCCTCATGCCAGAAAAGCCAATGTCAGTACCTTCTCCTTTTACAGCAACCCTTGTGCAGCACACAAAAATCTCTTTGAAAGCTATGTTATTTCACAGAGTAGAAGGGAAGAGGGTCATTAGGTCATTACAGAGACTCTCATTTACACATCATAGGCTTCTCCTCTGACAGGTGATTTAGGGACTCTAAGAAGTCCATTAACATCTAAAATCACAAGTTCCTGAAATGTACCTGCTGGGTCTTATTTTGGTTTCATTTGAAATTAACAGTGGGCTATAATGTAGGGTTTTCATTTTTCAGGTTGTATGAACTCATAAACACATAGGTGCAGACACACAGAAATATACACACACAAGAGCAGAGTACTTATGTCATGTATTTTTCTACACCGCCTTCTTATCCCAGTAGCTATCTTCCACTTGCTCTACTACTCCCAGCTCATGATTTTATATCTATTATAGTCTGTCAGGGCACAGCTTTTTCTTTTTGGTGTTTGTTTTATACCTGAATAGCAGCCCTTGATGCTTTCTGTGGCACACGTAAACTAACTTTAGGTTTACTCATTGATCAGTGATTTTGATTGAAAGTTCTTCATCAGGAGGCATATTCAGGCTTTCTAAAGGAGGCCTTAATATATAAAAAGGGGCATGGGGGAAAACATTTTGGATTTTCCCACTATACTCAGTACAGTTAGGCTTGTATGCACTAAAGAAGGAGAGAGATTCAACACCAGTTCCTGAAGCTGCTGATTGCTTGCACCCAGGATGGGAAGGAAACTATTGGTTATCTCACTGTTTTTTGGCTCTGCTGCACCTTGGCAGAGTATCTGTGTCAGCAGTAGTGCCAGGTCAGAGCGTTGTTTGACCACCAAATCACATACTTCTCTCTGCCAACATCATTCTTTATTTCTTTCAGAGTGGGAGGGAAATAGTGTGGCTTGTTTCAATGCCCTGGGGGCCTTGAATATGAAATGAATCATGATCATCCTGCCTTGGTGTAGGGCAAAAACAGACAATATGGTATTTCCCTTTAATGCACAAATCTAACAAATAACTGCTCCAGTAAGGACCTGAGAATAGGGGAAAGAGAATTATATAGGCTGGGTGGGGTGGAGAAGAGCAGGAAATAAAACAAGTGAGAAAAAGAAGAGTGTTGGCAGAACGAAATGCTGCAATACCCCACCCAGCACAGTGAGTCTTACAAGGTTCACAATTAAAGAAGGGGACATAGCTAAAGGTTCAGATAAGGCTACAAAAACTGTTAAGGGCTCATGGAGTGAATCAAATAGAAATTTCAAAGTGAAGGCAGGGAGATGGAATAGCCTAAGAAATAAGATGATGGCAGACTGATAGAGTGTCATTCAGTGCTGCTGATATGCCTTAAAGTCCCCAGAGCTGGGACTGAGGAGGCATCACATCAGGTTCCTGACAGAAAGGACTTCCACTGTCACTCACAGGCAGCCTTCAAACTTATCAAAGGGTACTGCAAAAAACACACATTGAGGTCAGGAGTCCAAGAGAGAGCAGGTCGTCTACAGGCAACACCTTCAGCACATAATATGTAGTAGACAGACAATAAAGCAGAAGGCAACTGCTTGAGGTTCCAGTAGCTACAAGAGCCCCTCTCCCCAGAACTAATGGGAAATGACGACATTGTCTGAAACATGCCCTGCTCTTTTGGGGTATAAGTATGCTATCAGCTTCCATTGCATTGAGCATATTTGATATAAATATTTACATCTGCATAACTCCCCTCCCTAACCACAGTGGAAACATAAGGAACTCGGCAGCAATTGCTTCAGGCCAATGTTCTGCTTCAGCTATCACAAGAAAATGGCAAGTGCAGGCAGAGCCTTTGTCACCAGCTGCCACCCACTTACTCGGGCACTTGCCAAGAAGACAGACGGTTACTCTCTGACAATGGCAGAGGCATTCTCACTTCTTTATAGCTAAAAGGAACTCTAAATCCCCTCTGTTAAATTCATACTGAAAGAGGCTAAACCTTGGTGCACTATTAATATGCTCAAGAGACAAAACTTGGAAATCTCTAACCTTCTTCTATACCATGGGCAGGAATTTTCTTCCCAGAAATAATCTCCTTTATAACAAGGCAATGAAATTTGTGACAATTAACCAAAAGAAAGGAGTGAAGACCATTGTCAGAATTTCATGAGCCACAGAGTTCATTGTACAAGTCATGAAATTCTCTTGCAAATAGAAATGAAGTATTCTGTAGAAACTGGGATCATTATATATGAAGATAAAGGAAAGACCTTGCTGCCCCATATCCCTAATGAGTGAGCTAATTTATGGTTTGATTCAGTTATTCTAATAAAAAACCAACAATGACTTGGCAGACATCACATATATATATGAAAGAAGGTGAAACAGAGAACCACAGAAATAAATCTGAATTATATAAAAGCTGGCTCAGTTTAAAATCAGCCTAATTCCCTGGACTGCTATGAAATTATTCCTTATTCAGGTGGATTTAAGTGTAGAGAATGTAGAGGTTGACCAGAGGGCTACCTGATTGTTGATTGACAGGGCAGCCCTCCTGGTCATCATACTCAGGTGCTAATTGTTTGGTAATAATAAAGCTAATGGCCTAACAAGGGGGGTGGACCTTAAAAGGCAGGGCTCAAGGCACTAGGGGACCTTCAGTACCTGAGCACCGGGGCAAGGAGCAGGATGTGCTCTGTGAGTTGGATGTTGAGATACTACTCAACCTACGATACCAGCAAGAACATTGAGTGCTGGGAAAGGAGGCCGACTCTGTGCTCTCTGCACACCCAGCGCTCCGGGGCAGCTTGCTGCCAGCTTGGGATTACATCGCCTAGCTTTGCCTGGATCCCGGACACATCGCCTTGCCTGGATCCCCAACAGTAAGTAAGCATAGACCCCAGTTCCTACTTTTGCAAAAGGCTGGATGTAGTGTCATCCTGGGACAAGGGACAAAGAAAGGTTTAGATCAGGATTTTTTTTCCTGTTTGAATGGTGGGAAAACTCATCTTATGTCAAAGTTCTCATTAGGCAGCATCAGAGATGTCCAAAAAAATTATATGAATGCAACAATCCTGCTGGCTCTGCCCCACACCTCATCTAGCCTCAGAAAAAAGACAGTAATGTGTTAATGCACTGACCTCTTCCAAGAAGTAGAGACAGCTATACAGCTTGTTTCTAAGCTAATGCATAGAAATTGGGAGTGCGAGGATACTGGGAAGGATGAGTGTCTGGCATAGTCACATACTGGTAGGGAATTGTCCATGTTTCAAGTTAGAAAATGTGCAATTACAGCTGAGCAAGGGAAAAAAACGAAACAACCTGAAAATAATGGAGTGACTGAGTAGTTGCTTGTTTGTTCATTTTCTCTGAAGGCCTGTATATTTATTGGAAGTCACGGAAAAGCAGGCAGGGTTTTTTTTTTGTGGTAGACTACAGGAGGATTTGGCAAATATGACACAGGAGAACCATGAGCAGATATTCCTAAGAGGTTGTTATGTAAGAGAATTGTGGGCCTGCAGGGAAAGGTCTGAGAATTAAATGTCCTCATAAAATTAATTGGGCAGAGCTGCTTTCTGTAGCTGTGCTAGGCTCCAAGAAATGCAAATGACTGTTTTCTGAGGAACGAAGAGCTGGGTACAGTGTGACTAACCCACACCCCCTTGCTCCTTGCTGGCCAAACAGCCACACTAATGCTCAGCTTCCTGTGAAAAACCTAACTCCTTTGTTAGTACGAAGCTGGCACCAAGAACCAACCATAGTACTGATCTGACAGCATCATCTGGCTGGTAAAGTGTTACAGCAGCATTTCCATAGTGAAGAACCAGAGTTTAAACTGAAATAAAAAGTGTGTCTGTAAGACACCTGCATGTGTGGTCCCTTTGCAAATCATCTCTCACCAAGAGACTTTCCCTTTCCCATGAACTGAAAACAATAATAATAAAAGGATAAAAAAAATACCTTGAGGTCATCCCTGTGCTTCTTGATAGTCAACATTCTTTTCTAAATTTATTTGTATCAGATAACATTCTGTAGGAAAGAGCTGATATTCAAAAAAACAAGAAAACTGGAAAAAAAGAACAGTTTAAATGGCATGCAAAGTTTTTCTTTGTTTTTTTGTTTGTTTGTTTTCTAAACACAAATACAATCTGGAAGTACCTGGGTTTCTCATCGTTTCTGACTGTAATGAATTAGAAAGTCTATTCACACAGACGAAACACATATTGCAAAACAGCATCTCAGATGGGACTTGAGCTGTGATGAATGAGGCCAAGGATTGCCTCACTAATGTGCCTGTGTCTCTTGTTAACCAAAACTCCCATAACAGCATGGCTAGAGAATATAGATCTGATCTTGAAATGTATTTGAGATATATTTACTGATATCTCTAAATATATTTATTCAAATCCCTAGGCATCTTTGAAAAATCCTTTTGTCTCTTGACTCTCTCCCTGTATATGTGTGCAAATACATTTTGTTAAGATTTTTTTTGAGGGAGGAGGAGTTACTTCAGGGGGTGCTTTCTTCCTCAAAGCCCTTTAACTGGCAGGAGGAAAACCAGAATACCTAGGTTTTACTGCTTTTTTGAGCAAGCCTGGTATCCATTCTATGTTTCCCATCTATAAAATGAAGGTAATACTTACTGCATTTTTAAAAGTACTTTGAGATTGTCATGTTAAAAGTTAGCCTTTGCCTCTTACTAATGCATCAGTTTAACACCTATTATAAATTCCGTTAGATTTGCACTCGTGTTAGGTTGGCAACAGGAAAGCAAATGTCTGTGACAACCACTGGTGTAGAAAGAAACAGAATTCATCAGGATCTACTGAATTTGCTAATAATCCCAATTAGGTATCTGACAGAGCTGGAACTGCAGTACCTAGTCTGGAAATAAGCAGGTATCTCTGAATCCTAACACTGGAAAAAGCGTGTTCTCCACAGGGCAACTCATCTCCTGCTGTAATATCTACTGCATCTTCAGTACTGTAAAGTAAAACAACTTTGGAAACAGATGGGATGTGTGACAGCCAGATGTGTCAAGAGAATAGGAAGTCATAATCAAGGTCTTGCTTTAGCATGGAAGTTTTAATAGCTTAGGTATTGTATTTGTTTCAAATAAAAATCAATAATTTACAGGGAACTGACAGTAGTGACAGGTATCGAAGTGGAAAAACTACTGGAGACTTTCCTCAAACTTTTGGTGCTGTTAAAAAAGGTTTGGATAATCTGGGTATAGTGCAATGTAACCCTCTTCTTCATCCAAGAAGGACAATTTGGTGTGTGAGTTAAAAATAATATTAATATTTTAAGATATTCCCTTATACTAATGCACAACCTGGTTGTACACAGTACGAGTTCCTCTACAGATCAATTTCTCTGTTTTTTCACTTTAGGTGTTCCTTGCTTTATTTAGAAATAGTAATTTATTTATTTTTTCTACTCCATCTATGTCTCTGATATGGACTAAACAATAAACATTACTAGAAGACACAGGAATGTAACAGTACATCTTTATTGGAGCCACTGCTCAGTTAGAAACCTTTCATCAACACTTCTATCAGACTCTCAGACTTTAAAACTAGTTCTTCAACTTGTATGGTTAGTTCAAAAGATTGCAAATGCAAAGTTTACAGAAGTGTATGACAGTGATATATTTGCCAGTAGCAAATTAGTCCAAGTGAGTTGTAAAGCTTGCACTGACATATATAATTCTTAGCAGGTTTCAAACTGTCTCCTCCAGGCTATGATTAATTTCATTAGATATTCTTAGTTAAGAAAAAAAGGAAGAGTAATAAGGTAGTCTGTCAATCACAAGTTCCAGAACAAAAAAGTATCTCAGATTAAGCAATCTTTCCATACTGTGGGGTTCATTCTCATCTCACTGACAGGAGAATGGTTCTGCTACAGTCATAACCCATACATTTAGGCTGACGAAGATTTAATTTTAGCAACAAGCACTGAAATTACAGTCTGATCTATTTATCTCAAAAGATCTCCTCCAAAATGGAGATGAGGCGACAATGTGTTTTAAATTTACCTGTTCCCAAAGAATATGAAATACCATCTAAATGGTGAAATTGTGTCCATAGTAAAATGCTACTACAAATTTAATATGCAAAACCATGCATATTGTGCAATAAAGAGTATTTATGCCATAAGTGAAAGATTAGAACAGTAATTTGCAGCTAGAATTCTGCATTGTTATGGTCAAGTTATGAAGCAAATTGATACATTCATCACGAAGACAGATCTTATATGGAAAGGCAGCTTCCAGCCTAAGTACCTAGTAATAGAAAACATCATTAAGAAGGCCCCAATGGCTAATGATAATGTGGCTTTTGTTAATCTGTGATGATTAACAATTTGTTTTTTTCCCTGATGATTCCATCACAGACTTGAATTCCCAAAAGAAGCTTGACCCACTGGTAGCAGTGACATTTTTTAAAAGGGGAGAATTCTCAGTTTGGGCACGATTTTCTGGTCATGCTTGGTCCTCCCTTCCCTCCATACAGGCTTTGCACATCCTTTGCTCATTTGGCTGATTGGCTTCTCTGATCAGGAGGCATGGCTTTGCCTTTGTCATGCTGTTGTCTGGCACCTGACTATCATTGACCTCAGCTGTTGCCCTTCTCACTGACTCTGTAGCAGGTATGGAAAGCAGATCTGGGAGGGGAGGGAAAAGAAAAGGGAGGAGAAGCAGTTGTTTCTTTCTTGCCTTTGCCTGCAGCCGACTCCTCTCAAGTGCTGCGCACTGCAGCTTTCTACAACATGAAGAGCCTGACCTTTCTCCTGTGGTTTCTTTTTCTTTTTACATCATTACTGGATCTTTGAGGTGGGTTTGGGTTTTTTTGCTTTCAGTTTCTTTTTACTATTTGCCTCCTTGACTAATGGGCTTTTGCCCCCCTTCCAGCTCTCTGTGATGGCATATCTAAAGACAGACAACAGCTGCTGACCCTCATGGCAGGGAGTGTAAATAACCTGCATTCAGGGCAGCATCCAAATTTTCTCAGAGATTACTGCTTTTATTTTCACAAGAGGCCTGTGATAAAGGGTGGGTAGTGGTTTCATGTCACAGAGAGGAATCTGAAATCAAAGAGGTGGACTGGTAAAGGGGTTTAAGGATTGAAGTTATGTGTTTTGACGTCTAACCTTTAGCACCTACCTGCCAGAGTGGAGTCTGGAGCTCTGTGTTAAATCTGCCTGGATGGATCTGGGTGCCTAGGATGTGGATCCTCAGCCCACTCAAAACAGATGTGTTTAAAATCAATATGAGAGGTTAGGCAACAGGAGATGCTTACAAAAGGGATATGTCTGAACTTCCACCCTCCTCTGCAGCTTTGCCAAATTAGCTGAGCCTATAATAAATCAGCTATTCATTTGGGCTCAGTACTGGAACCTTTTACTCGATCCTCTTCCAGAAATCAGATCAGATGACAGATTTACCAGGAAGGGTAATGGGGTTGTGTGGTCCCCCAGTGTCAGCGTTTTCAGTTCTGGCATGAGTGCTCTCCTGTAAAGTGATATGGCTGCAGAGACACCCACATTTGCTTCAAGGTTTGTTTGTCACCACTGCCAACTCTTGGATGAAAAGGATTACAGCTTTACTGTGTCAATGATGATGAGAATAACTCTTGAGATTAACAGCTAGGGACCTAACCCATTCTTCTGCAAAGTCAAATCACCTGAAAAAGGAAGGGGGGAAATGCACCCTCCTTGCCAGCACTGTTTTTGGTTTAGCTATGTGGTAACTGCACAAGTGCTGGAAGATGTGGGCCTGAATTCTCCACAGTGGAGTGGCCTTCTCCCAGATCTGAAGCAAAATGAAATCTCCTCTACAGCAGGTGACTTCTTTACCCATATAGACCTACATAAGATATGAAGGCACTGTTGCTGCAGTTTTCTGTCTGATTTTTGAGACAAAATGAGATGTCACTGGTTCTCCACCTCAGCAAAATATACAAAGCACAAGGCCATCTATTCTCTTGGCATTGGATGGCCATCTCAGTGGTGAATAGCTTAAGGGTGACCAGAGTATTTCTCACGTGGGAAACACACCAGCCTGCCAAGAAGGAGTTTTATAAGCCCAGCTCAGGCAGCTGCAATTTTCCACTTGGCTCTGCTCGCTTCAGAGATACCTCTAGTGCCAGCACCAATTTAGGGGCTGGCTCAGGAAAGGGGCTATACTTCATACAACAGTTTGCACCCCCATTCAAACCCTTCTCATCACAGTAGATCCTTTTCAGTCGTCCATGGGTGTTGTCACATGGTTAACAACACAAACTAATATGTGTAGTAATTCTTTTAATTTCAATAGGATTATAGTGCAGTGAAATAGAAGAGCTAATAGAAATGCTTGAGCGGGCAAAGAGGAGTTGGGCTTTTTGCCACTTTCTCACTATAGCTCCTCTGATGCCTCTCACTTCTGCTTTGCAATAACCCCTGCTACTCCCATCACGCGAATCTTGATCAGAGTCTGTCAGTCATGATTTTAGTGTGCCAGATGTGATATTATGTTATGCCAAATGTGGCCTGAACTGAGTGCTAGCGTGACTCACTATCAACCACTTTCTCTTGTGAGACAAAAAAGATTTAATAAAAAAAAAGGTGAAGAAAAAAAGGGGGATGTGTGATCTTAGACATGACCGTTTTGTATGTTGGTTGGGTCTGTTGGCTCAGCTCACTACACATGTTGAAAAGCAGTATATTTACTAGCCTCTGTTTTCGAGCAAGTGAGTGGCCTTAAATAATATGAGTGGAAAATAGCTTGAAAAGAGGATTTTTTTGTTGTAAAAGTACATGGATTTTTTGGGTTGTCTAGAGCAATTTCACAGAAACAAGAGCAGATTAAAGGAGGTAATGACATGTTTGTAATTTCATTCCTAAGGCTCATGGTGTCCTTGCCTCTGTCTAGTTTTCAGCCTGGAGATAAATCAAGGGCTTCAATTTCCAAATCTGTCATAGAAGCTTCACAAATAAAAATGCTGACAAAAAATATCTGCTTTTAAATGGATACTTTCAAGCACTGACAACTAGCAGTCTATACATCTTTCACCTTACAGGGAAGAGAAGCAGTGTGTATTGCCAGGAAAAATTAAGAGAAGAAAGGCAATGCTCCTAAAGTTAAAGTAATCTAAAAGTATGACAATAATAAACCATTTACAGTCATGTTTTGAATGCTAGATGAAAACAGATTTCAGGTGGTGTATTAACAAAGTCTCAGAGCTGCCTGGTGTGGAGGAAAAAAAAAGAATGTGGAGTTAGAATATGAAGTAGAGAGACCATGTGGACAAGCAAAATTCCATTCCACCCCCAGCTGCCCTTGCAGCTGCTGCGGCTGCTCCACACGTGCTCCACTGTGCCCACAGACAGAGCTGATGTGTAACTGGGGAGGAGTGGGAAAAAGGCACCATGAAAACCAGCACAGATTATGCTTTTTAATGCTGAATAATTTGCTGTATCTGTTAGCTGCAGGCTCTAGTTTTTGCAGGATAAGAATTCCAATAAAAAGGCAGAGCTGTAGCAGTCAATAGTAATAGGTAAACTATGATGGTTACTTTGCTGAAATTAGGGGTGACAGAGCTGAAATGACAGTTAGGAGTGCTTCAGCTGGCAGTACTGCAGAGGCCCTGAACTCCCGGAGACCCTGGCCATGGCCCCATGTAGTGCTCTCCCCCCGAGATTGGTGTCTGTTGGTCATATCTATAATCTCCTTGGTCTTTGGGACTAAATTTGTACGAAGGCTGTAGAGCTGTATTGTGTTCTTCAATCCCTATCTATAGCCTTGCTGCCAGTAGAGGCAAAATAAAGTGTGAATTGGGCCCCCCACGCCATGACCATAACACCTGGCTTTGTGAAAGAGTTGACCTGTTTCAGCCTAAAGCCAGAGGATAACTCAGCATGCAGACTGTGGGGCTCTGAGGCTCTGGTCTGAGTGCAAGTTCTGAACTAATGTGCAGAATAAATGCACCCACCCAACCTACACACTCTTCCCAAGAGAGCTCTCACTCTTGATTCCCTGCTAATCTGTGTATTTAATGTCTTCCAGTCTGCTTGTCTCCTTAAGGCTTCTGCAGTTCACAGATCCAGGAAGTGAACAGCATGTGCTCTAGGCAGTTGAAGTGTCCTAGGTAAATTTATTGCATGCACAATCATGTCGTCCTGGTGGTAAGTGGCCCCTAGGATTTGCCTATGCACATGCTGTGGGCAGGATCTGTGATGTCTGCAATCCCTGGACCAGTGGAACCAGTACTTGTGTCCTACACAGCGGACAAATGGCTGTGGTCTGCCTGGATCTGACTTTTAAGGCAGAAAAAGAAAACATATCCAGGAAAACTTGTTCTGTGGTAGACCTACAGATGAGAGAAGATGGGGTATAAAAGATAGAGGACCATGTTGTCTAACTAAAATAAGGATTATTTGAAATGCATGAAAACTGCTTGTGGGACATAATAGTTTTATAGAGCAGGGAACTTGTATGCATACCCCTGCCTTCTCTCAATGGGGGTGTGAAACCTGCTCAACACTCTGATTATGTTCATCACTGCAGTCTTTGTCAGCCGGTTGGATTCAAAACCAGCCTGGAGAAGGTGGATGCTCTCATTTTGCTCTTTACAATTTATTCTTTAAGGTCAAGCAAGCCCTGTGAATCTTGCTAGTCTAGTTTTGCTTCTAGTTTTATCAAAATTGGAAAACAGTTGGGAAAAGTTTTTACTTCAAGTCAAGGACTTGCCACTTCAGAGCCACTGAGAGACAGGGCTCAGTAAGTAGCTATCACTGAGTTTCTATTTCAGAGAAATTTTTTTTAAAAAGAATACTTTAATCTGTAGGTCTGGAAAATCATCTGTGAATAAGGGAAAAAAGGTTAGTGTTTTTAGGACATATTATATGTTCAAAGGGCTATGCACAGTGCTAATGCACAACCATTAAGAAATTGATCTTCAGCCCCTGTGTGAAAGTAAGTAGGAAAGTTTTACAGATGGGAAGACTGGGACAAAAACATCTTGCTCGAGGCTGCCTGGCAACAGAGCCAGCTTCAGAAGTTAGCATCTCCCATCTCCCTGTGTCATTCCTCCAGACAGCACTGCCAAGCAGCAAAAAACCAAATCAGAGACACCTTTCTGTGAAACTTAAAAAGAATGACCATGAAATACATATAGCAGTTAAAGCAAAAGGCAGTCCAAACAGTCCCACTGCGTTTTGAGTGTTGGGATGTGCAGAGAAAAGCCACTGATATTTTGGTAAAACTAACACCAAAGACATTAATTTTTATTATCAATATCAGATCATTGCCCATCTTGGTAATCAGTGGACTGTGTGTTTGATAAAAGAACGTTTGAGAACTGCTAGGTTGTTATTATATATAATTGCTCTTTACTATAACTGGATATCTCTAGTGAAAATGAATCGGTGATCTCCACTGTAGAAGAATCTATTAAATAATTGGAGAGCATTGCTAGTATCTTTGATGTTGAAAGGAAGAAATTCAATAAGCAGTCTCATCAGGCTTTCTAACACAGCAGAAAAAAAGGGCTGCAGGCAGGAACATACAGACACCATAGGTCAGTGAAGGTTTATGGATTTGTGTGCCTTAGAAAGGAGGCAGAACCTAGCTGTACAGGACTGTTGAACCATTAGATACCTCAGGGGGTGTCAGAGTATTGTTGTGTAGCCTTCTAAAAATATAAATGGTAGGGCAAGACATAAAGTGTTTCTCCCCTGCCTGGATTTTATGAGAATATCATGTGTCCTGAGGAGATGTCAGAACTGTGCTTCAGCTGTTTTGCTACTTGACACTGGCACATTTTCCTTAGAAGATTAATTTTCACATTTATTAACCCATTTCTATCTCACAGACTCACATCTTTCCATCAAAGAAGTGCCTGTTTGTCTTTGAATTAATAGCTTAGATGTATATAGTGGCCTCCATTACAAAAAAACCATTCAGCTCCCTCTGCTAGGTGAAAGACAGCTGGCAGGTACTTAGTACATTGTCCTGGGAGGAGAGTGCTTGGCCGAAGAAAGCACAAAAGTATTTCCTTATTCTCCTCTAACAAGAGGTACCCTGGGACCTTGAATGTGACCATGGGACTGGCTTTTACTGGCTCCTCTGAAAAAAACCATACACAATACACCTCATGATGCACTCTTTATCTGGAAGGCTGAAGGAGGAAAAGGGATCAAGGGGCTTTAGGGATCAAATTATACCTCCCCAACGTTCATACTAATATTTGTGCTGGCATTAGGCTTGTAGAAAGGATATTTGAAGTAACAGTTTAGAAGGTTGGGCTAGTGATTTCGTCTGTAAAGATGTATAGTAAAAAAGCAAATCACCCCAGTTGCAAAGTTAGTTATAGCTTCTGCAATGTACTGGAGGCAGTTGGTACATGATGCTGGGACAGTGTCAGAGTGGACTGCCCCATTATCGTGCAGTGCCTGGTTCTTGTATTAAATCTAGTTTATCCCACCCACCTTGAGGAACGAGTCAGCCAAATTGAAGGAAACTGATCAGGTGAAAGCATGAGCACCCGTGGGGACTTCTCAAAGTCTCTTGGGCAGGAAACCAACCTTGTTTGTGGTGCTGACCAGTGCTCAGGGCAAGTGACAAAGCAGTGAGAAAGACAGTTGGTGCACAAGAGGGTGGCATGCTGGAGAAGCTGGAGGAACCTTGGTCTCATTCTCAAGTCCCTCTATCAGTCCTGAAGCTGTATAACACAGGCTTGGGTGCAAGCAATAAAATGGGGTCACGCCAGTGTCTTCATAGACAGACATCCAAATCCTTCTGACCTGCAGGCTATTGGTAAAGCTACTGTCTGTTCTTTTGCAGAGTATGGCATTGAATATCCTCTGGGCAGTGTTAGGTAATAGTGCTAACTGATTGTTGATTGATAGAGCAGCCCCACTGACCATTACACTCAGGTGTTAATTGTTTTGTTAACTACTTAACAATGGGAAGGACCTTAAAAGGCAGGGCTGGGGGCACCAGGGTTCCTCAGTCCCTCAGCACCAGACGAGAGAGCAGGATGTCCTCTGTGTGGTGGATGTTGATAACTGCTAAACCTACAATCCCAGCAAGGACATCGAGTGCTGCTGGGAAGGGTGGCCGGCTCTGCGCTCCCTGCGCACCCAGCGCTCCGGGGCAGCTTGCTGCCAGATTGAGGTTACATCGCCTGGATCCCCGACACATCGCCTCGCCTGGATCCCCAACAGGTACTACCCAGATCTATTATGCAATGTTTGCAGTATGGCTGAAGGGCTCCCTATCACTGTTGTTCCCTATCAGTCCAGCTCACACCCGATATCTGTTTGTTTCAAAAGTCATAAATAAAGAGCTGATTTCAAGTGCAAGTTTTGCACTTGTAAGGTTTTAATTAGCAACCTTATTCAAAAGGTTCTCACCTTTAGTGAGGCAAATCTACTGTATAACATGGTGATCTAGCAGTTCAAGGGCCATATCTTTTTTTCACTTTGTGTTAAAATGGGGGGGAAGTCTAAAAGAGAGACAGATTTATAATATATAAGTTAAGGCTTTTTCATAAGTCTCAAATGAAGTTGGATTGCTGTGAAACCATTTCTTTCATAAAACCTTCTCTTCTTTGTCCACCTTTTTCAAGCTTAAGGAAATTAAACAGCGAAGTCATACACAGATCAAAGAGAATGTTGAACCATAACTTTCTTGACTCGCTTTCTCTTTTAGGATCAGTAACTTTTCATCTCAGATGTAGTGTCTTGATTAGCTTTTTTCTTACCTTTATGCTATGTTACAGTATCTCTATTAAAATTGCTTTGCAGAGTCATAATTCCCCAATACAGCGAGGAGCTGAAGACTCCATGCTGTAGAAACGAAGCTTTGCTTAGAGTAAATGATTAAAAAGGGCAGACAAGTACAGGAAAGCAAGAAAATCCCAAGGGCATATTGAGCTTCAGATATTGATCCATGCTTTAGACACTTCTTAAAGCATCCCTTACAGGTGTTTTATTCTGTTGGAAAATAACATGTTTGTATTGTTTGGACCAGATTCCAAGATATCCCAGTATTTTTGCACTTGAGATTTACTGGTGCACGCTCAGCCACAACAAGGCAGATAATCTTTGTTAGAACATGGCTGTGGATAGATCTGGGATTCAGAGCTTGCAGTTCTTGAGGGTTGAGGCTTTAAATCTCTTTCCCTGTGAGGCAGAGTATGAGCTGAACACTGAGCTGGAAAATGGGGTGTGTGTGTTCTGCTTGTCTGGGAACAGGCTGCTGGTGCATTGTGCTGCCCAGTTGTTTTGAGGCAGCTGACCTCACTGCTGTGTGCAGTACTCCAGCTACTCTTTAAACAGAATGTCCCTATAATATATATATTTCTTCTTTTTCTTTTTTTTTTTTTTTCTTATTAGTCTCTTCTGTGACTCTTAATTGAAAGAAATGATGGCCTTTAGTTTCTGATTTGTACTTGGATATGTATTTTTCTTCTGATGCAAAGCAATGGATTCTTTCTTCTGAATTCCAATTTATGAAAACTATAAACCAGATTTTGGTTCCCATTTTACCTTTGCCACCTCAGTGTCATGAAGTGCTTACAGCTCTCTAGCTTGGGGTCCTCTCAGGGTGAGAGACCAACTCTCAGCAACATTGATGTGAGGGCTTCAGCCCCCATTCCTGCAAGAGGCATCCAGTTAAGAGCATGGAGCCTCACACATGCACCACAGAGCTATGCAGTTCTGCCACCAGGATACGTTAGGAGCCATGTGGCTATTGCTGCTCACAACAAACCTGAACTTCTCCATGTTGTAATGACAAGAACATTGCAGTGTGATTAAAAGCTGATATTGCTTGCTTCTGTACGTCAACTGAATGTGGCTATTTTGCTGTGAGCGCAGACTGAGGCTCTTGCAATGCCCTGGATTGTGGAAGCATTAAGGCAGTATAATACAGCCTTTCCTACCTTGAAATAGAAAATCACAAAGCAAAAATTATATGAACAATTTCTTAAAGGTTCCTTCTCTAAAAATCTATGCTTTCTGTATTTCAGTTATTCTGTTTATCTCATCAGCACTTCAGTACAAAGACCATCAAGGTTTTAAATTGGCTCATTTTGTGTTTATGAAGACTTTCTATATTTAAAAAAAATTGTCAATTGGAAAGCTTACCGGTATATACTGATACTTCAAAAGCAGTAGAGAAAGATGTATATTTTGGACAGTCAGGTCTCTTGCAGTGAGTTGGGCTTAATATTTTGACAAGGAGAAGTTCCATTAACTTCATATAATTAACATCAAAGAAAGGTTTTTATTTATTAAGAAGTTTAACATTTTATTGAATTAAACATCAGCATTGAATTTTGTCATTTTATTTTTGTCTGAAGATATCCATTTTATATTTAGTGTCTTCAATGTGTAGTCTTTGCCATACTCTGCTGTTGTAAAGTTAATATGCACACCCTGTTTATCACAGAGCATCTTGTTTTCCAGAGTCTCGGTTCACTTGCCACACGTAGATCCTTTGCTGTTGGGACTCTTGGTTTTTCATTTTTACTTTTCAGTTTATTGTATAATTTTAAGGACATTATCATATATGTGAGATCCATAATTGAAAGTCACTGGGGTTTTTTTTGTTGGCTTACAAAACTGGAAGTAAATTAAAGCAGAGTCACAACTCTGTCAAGGTAGCTTTCTGAAAATGAACTACAGAAGCTGACCTTGATCTGCTTCCCAAATTCTATGTAACCAGTGCTATGCCAGTGATGTAGTCCATCGGAGTGGAAAATATGGAACTGGAGTATTGAGTGCTCAGCTGATTCCTAGTTCATGGGTAAAATAACCTCAGTAGTTCTAGCTGCTATGAAGCTGTCCCATAGTTCCTACAAATTAATCCATCAGGAAGCTCTTGGCTCTTTGAATGATTCAAGATAAAGGAAGGTAGAGAGGCAACTTTAAGCCCCAAGCAATTTAGAATCTGATTTCAGAAGAATATGATACACAGGATAAGAGTAAAATTGTAAGATAAGGTGGGATACTGACAGCATTTAGAGCACTACTGCCAATCTTAGTGAAATGTAGGTTATATGGAGGGATTTGAAGAAAGAGGATGAGAGTGCTTTGCTGACAAGAGAGAAGGATTTTTATTTTTTTAAAGTATGAGAACTTTGCTTTGAAGATGATAGCAAGTTTAGAGAAGGAATAGACAGAAAAAAAGGAAGATGAGTGAATGGTGGTATTATGCTGATGTTAATATCTGTAGTGTTTAAGAAATAATGAGCCTAATGACATATGTGACAATTCTTTTGTAAAGTTTTGCAGGGAAACCTAACAATGTACTTTTCCTGGTTAGTGGTTTCTAAACCCTACTCTCTGTCCCAGAGTTTTCTTTAATTAATTAGAGAATTAGCTATTGCCCTGAATGTATTTGGAGTTTGTTCATTATTTGTTCATTATAATTTGTTCATTACTTTCTCTTTTTAAAAAGGAAAAGAATAAGGAAAAAAGTAATGGCATTTTGGAAGTAATTTTAGATTTGTATTTTCAAATTGGTTAAATACGGTACTACATAAAAGTGGCACACTGTTACTCATCCACTTCATTGAATTACCATATTTACTTGTTTTACTGATTTAATTTAAATTCTCTTGGAGTGGGACTGTAAATTAAGTAACAAGATAGAAAACTACATTTTTATCATATTCTTTTATCAGAACACTGAGTTGTTCTTTACTTGCTTCTTTATTTAAAAAAATCTCTTCCTCAGTTGCACTTACTAGTGTTTACAATGATCTTCAACCATGTTGCCCACAACAATGCAGAAAATAGAAGTAGTGTGAGTTAGAAATATCTCTATCCCAGTTAAGTTGGATGGGGAATCCTTAAGAGAGAAGGGTGGAGTTCTGGAAAGTCAGCTTTACAGTTTGCAGTCTGTCCTAGGCAGCTGCATAGGCACTTATAGTACATAATGCTTAGCCCTCTCTCCGTTTGCTCTGGGAGAAACTTATTCTTGCTGTTGCCTTGGCTCCTCCAGCCCAGGTTCTATATATTGGGATACTGATCCACTCTATAAAGCCCTAATGAAATGTTTTCAGTTGGTAGGCATCTCTGAAAGCTGAGAACGAGTTAAAAGGGAGCAACAGACATGTAAACTGCAGGAGTTTAGAACTCTGCATCCTGTTGAGGATTTCTGTGTGCATCAGAGCTCTCTTTGTAAACCCGCTGGGCTGTTTCTGGTAGGCTGGTGTAGTGAAAAGTGAGGCCAAATCTTTGCTGCTTAAGTTAAATGTGTGCTGCTGTTGTGTGCTTCTAAGACAATCATTGTATCTTAATGGCATATAACAGCCAGAACTGTTTTCTGTTGTTCAGCTGTTTCTGTTCAGGGTTAGAGGACTGCAGAGTGAGCCCAGGCAGTAGTAAACCTCTAAGGAATACAAATAACTTAATCAAGGCTGTTTCCTGCCTGCTGAGTGCGATGGTTAGTGCGGAACAAAGGGCTGGCATGAAAGCCCTGGATTCCTCCCAGACAGTTGCTCCTTTAGGGGAAAATGGGATGCAAATGTGGGACAATGAGAACATCCTGTTAATTTTGCATGGATACAAAAGTTCAACTCCAAAAAGAACTCTCAAGCCAAAATGTGGGAGCTCAACTTGTTTTGAAGACCCAAATTTCAGTGTTGAAATCAATGGACATTTTGCAGTTTTCTTATAGTTAACAAGCCTTACTCATCACTTCAATGTAATAGCTACCTGATACTTGGTGTTTCGATCCATCTGTGCACAGGCATGTGAATACTAAGTTTTTACTCAGTCTTCAGCTGTTGTTCCTTATTAATTTCTCCTGGTTATTTGATACTGAAAAGATAATCTATTTTTATTAATTTCTATATTTCAGGAGAGTCTCTATTATTGAGTTTAGATACTTTAGATATGGGTGAAATTTCTCTATGTAGGAATAAGCTTGAAGAGCAGGTGAAAGTTTTTAAACAGGCATATTCTCTTGCCTCCTAGACCAAGAGAGATAGCACAGCAAAGAAAAAAAAGTGTATACGTAAAACTTCCCAGTTTTTATGACCTTGGAAAGAGAACAAGTCAATTAATATAGATAAACATTTTTTGTAATGCATCTGTCTCAGTCTAAGGGGTCAGGACAAGCCACTACTCGGAGATCAGAACTGTTCTCTGTTACTCCCCTCCACCCTCCTGGGGGAAGATAAAAGGGGAATAAGGAAGAAAGACTTAAAGGTTGGCAGTTAAAACTATAACAGGTTAATGAAATGGGGAAGGGAGAGTAACGGGTGGGAGAAGGAACAAAATATACAAGTATATACAAACCGATTCTGATGATTGCCGATCTAAGTCCCTGAAAGTTGTTGCAGGGAAAAGGATCCAAAGCTCTTCCCAGCACCCAATGGATTCGGATTCTACGGAGCACGTGGCGAGCTGATGGTGAAGGGCAGGATTCTTTCTCTCTGGGATGTCTCCATGTGGCAAAGAGTAAAGGAAGGGGGGAGCAGGAAAGAAGGGAGCAACTGCCTGTTTTCCTAGCTTTTATAGAGTTTGGCAGGAAGTGGGAGGGAATACGTATCCTTCTGTTTTGCCTGCCCTGGGACCCACTTCACTCAGAGTCCTAAACTCCACTCCCTCTCTGGGTCCTCACACTAATACCATAAAATTTTGCCTGTGTCCCCTCAGACCATAACAGCATTCATGACAATCTCACTACTTGAACAAACAATTTGGAAACCTTTTATAGAAACCCACAGAATTTTTTGATAACTTGTATTTTATTATTTTTAAGTGCCATACTTTGAAGTGGGTTGATGTTCTTTCCTAGTCCTAAATGCCTGTTTAGATACTTCATCTCAGTTTTGTCCCTGAATGCGAGGGATAGTCCACTCAGACCTTGAAACTAGAAAAATATGGGCGTTAAGAATTTATTTTTGTTCTAATTTCATCAGTTAATCCTTTGTATCAGTTGTATATAATGCCTTCCTGTATCTGGCCCTTCTAATCTTGAAAATTTTCCCCTTTCCCTTCTCTTCTTTTGCCTCAAATTAATTTCATTCTTCCGAGACTAAGTTCTCCTCTTGGCAATGCTGACTGAGCTTGCAGTTTCCTCCTAATAAATTGGCTTAGCTACCTAATTAATCTTCACTTTCTCTGCAAGGGGCGCTGTCTCTCAGCAAGGACTTGAATTTCCAATTTATTTTTTTTTCTTCACAAAGAGACTGAGGGCTAAATCAAATAAATAGCTGATATACCTGAAAATTAAGCATATTCTTCTCTCCTAAGCTCTGAATTTATAGTCTAGAGTCCTGTGGTAGGTGCCTGGGTAGTTGAATGGGCAGGGTTGCCGACTTGTAAGTAGGGTGCACAGGGCCAGCTGTGCATCTTAGAGACACTTAAAATTGGGATGCTGGACATGCAGCTGCCTTTTACTAGCAAATGGAAACATCAGAAGACATGATCAACCCTCACATCCCAGCCCTTCTGTGCCACATGTACACCTGAGGGATCAAGGGTGGTGATTTGTATGCAGAACACCAAGTCCCATTTTCTAAAGCCTTTGGTTTGCAGCTCTTGTATAAGATCACTCTTACTTTGTCATGCATCTACTGGAAGAGATGCAGAGGTGGTGAATGGTATTACCCCTTACTATCTAATAAGTTTGCATGTATTGTCATCCCCTGTCTGAGGGAATGGAAACTGAAACCTTTCACCTCAATGCTGCTTTAGTCACTACTCTTCCTTTTGAATTCCTTTCCACATATCTCCAAAATCCATTGGGACAGGAAAAAAAAGCACCCTCTCAGTCTGTGGGAAAGTTCTCCTCATAGTATTCAGTTCCCTGAGCTGGAAGATTGGGATGGAGAACAGAATAAACCCCTCGCAATCTAGGAAATAGTAGTAAAGGACCTGCTGAGTCAATTTGACACCCATAAGTCTATGGGGCTGAATGAGATCCACCTGAGAGTGCTGAGGGAGCTGACAGAGGAACTTGCCAAGCCACTCTCCATCATCTATCAGCAGTCCTGGTTATCAGGTGAGGTCCCAGATGACTGGAAACTTGCCAATGTGGCGCCTATCTACAAGAAGGGCAGGAAGGAGGATCTGGGGAACTACAGGCCTGTCAGCCTGACCTCAGTGCCAGGGAAGATTATGGAAAGGTTCATCTTGGGGGAGATCACGTGGCAAGTGGAGGACAACAGAGGGATCAGGTCCACCCAACATGGGTTCACAAAGGACAAGTCCTGTTTAACCAACCTGATCTCCCTCTATGATCAGGTGACCCGCCTAGTGGATGAGGGCAAAGCAGTGGATGTTGTCTTCCTGGATTTCACTTGAGGCCATGGTCTAATGGTTAGGAATATGATGGGATAAAGGTTGTACTTGATGACCCTGGAGGTCCCTTCCAACCATAATGATGCTATGATTCTATGAAGGTTTTTCCTGGAAGTCGAAAGACCTTCTGAGGGGTTGTCTGCCATTTGATACATATCATATAAAATACAGCACTCTTTTGAGAAGGTGTTGAAACACATAAATTACCTGTTGGCTTTCTCTCTCTCCACTACAGAGAACAGATGGTCTTACCCATGCCTACACATGCATATAACCTCATCCCCTAAGAGCGTTAAAGGACAGAGTACTCTGCAATTTTTTCCCCCTTGACTCCAAATATTGAATTCCAACTGATGTTTCAGGTTCAGCCAATTCCAAGCCAAGAGCTTTTGATTAGGACAGTTTTTAGAGAAACAACAGACTGGTTTTGTTTTGTTTTTCAGGGAGAAGGTACAGGAGCATTTCTTTTGAGTTTTAGCCACTAGTCCAGCACAGATCTCCCTTTCCCTTCTCCCCTACTTTTCTCTTTTTAGTAAAGAAAAAGGCAGCTACCTTTTTATTTTCCCTTTCTGAAGGCTTCTTACCAATATAGACAAAATTAAGTATTGCCTATTCCAAAAGTGTAAGATGTCTGCTGTTTCACATTTTCACGTTCCAGCCCTTCTTTTTGTGCCTTCTTAACCACTACTGATCTCCTGGCGCCGAGCAGGAACTTGCCGACTTTGTTTTTCCCATCACATGTGTGTCCTTGCATGAAGTCTTCATTCCAGGCTGGCATTTGTCAGTTAGCAAGGACACTTTCTTGGGACTGTGTTACTCTCTCACCTTTTTCACGAGGACCCATCCTCATGCTTTTCTGCAGCCTGTCCAGCACCTGCAGGGCTTATTTTCTGTGCCCTAGTTGGAGGGGGAGCCTGGACAATCTGCCTTTGCCCTGAGTGATGGCAAGATAGACTTGCAAAACCATGTCAGAGAAGGGAGGGAGAGTTTTCTATCTGCAGAGGGAAAAGGGGCAGAGGCAGTCTGGACACATGGGACTGTGGCTGCTTGCTTCTGAGCAGAGGAACTTGGTCAGCTACTTGGCAAAGGGCATCCTTAAAAAGAGTTGCTGCTTTATCCATATTTTAATAAATGTGCAAAATTGGAGACTGGGCAATTTAAAAAGAATGATCTTCACGTTACATAGAGGCCTGTACGTTTAGGTGATTTCTGAGGGCTGAATTTCAGGGCTGCAATTTGAGATCTTCAAGGACAACTTTTTATTTTCATTTGATTCATAAGGGTTTTCTCTCTCTCATTAATTACTTTATGTGTGTATTAATATTTCATGCTTTGAATGATACATCTGGCCTCACAAATTATTTTTTCTGCCTATAAAGATTGTTCCTCTACATAATCCAACTTTTTTAGTTCTTGAGGCTTCAAGCATTAATGACATTTTTAGGATAGGTTTTTAAGTGTGTAAAAACAGACCTATAGTAACACAGATCTGAATTCTTAATAAAAAGTATTCCCTTTTAAAATTCTTTTTTGAAGTTTAGCTAGTTTTATAGGAGTGAAGCAAAGAGCAGGGATTTATTGAGTAAACGTGGTGTTAAGCTCCTACAGTTTAAGAATATATCTGATGGTTACTGTGTTGACCAATTTGTTCTGGCAGATCTAGTTCCCAAGTTGTAGGGTGTTTTGGCTTTACCCTTTGGAGAAAGAGCTAGGGAATAAGGGCTTACTTATTGTGTATGGTCAGTAAATATCAATTAAAAGTATTCTTGAAGATTTTTGACATTTGTTGTACACCCTTGACAACCAGATTGACATGAAAAACTATAATAGCTCCCGAGCAGCTGTTAAATCCCATTGTATCAATGATCTGTGAACTAAACAGAAGCTGACTGATAGACTGTATCTAGCTTTGAAGAAGCCATCATGGGCCATTGGATCAAAAATGGTCTTTTAAGAAGGGGCCTAAGTATAAATTCACAATGCCTTGAAAGGAAAATTAAATAGCCTCAGGGCTATTTGGATTCTATTTCAAAACTTCAAATGCTTTTCAGAGAGTAAACCCTTAGGGATGGAGCTCAGGATTAACATGTGTCTGTAAAGCACCGAGCATATCTACAGGTGAGTAATCACTATTCAGCCTGGTGGTATATGAGTGTACATGCTAAACCTACAGCTCTGAATAGTCCCTCACCCAAAGGCCATGTGGTACCCACAAGTTCACATCCAGAATGCATGAGCAGATTGGCCAAATCTGCACTTAAGTGGTCCTTGAATCTGAGATTCCTCTGGGTCTTGAAGACCACTTTATTATGAAATATTTTGTACGATTTTCTCAGTTTGAAACATGTTGTATTACATCAAAGATTTTGCAGCCAAGCAGAGTACTTTTTCTTGGTCATGAGCCTTCCAGGTTAGTAATAAGTAACTGTGTAGAGAAAAGAATCCAGATCCTGTGAAGTCTCATCTGTATCATCTCTGGGATGAGCTATATCTCTAGATGGAATTGGACACTGTAATGGAGAGGGATAGTTGAAATCCTCAAAACAACACAGAAACAGTAAGTCTAGCTAATCAGGGTCCAGTGCTTAAACTTGTTTCTTGGTCCTTTTTTAGTGAATGATGGGGCCACAGCTACATGTCACTCTGTGC
Source organism: Aegotheles bennettii (assembly GCA_013398125.1). Taxonomy (NCBI): domain Eukaryota; kingdom Metazoa; phylum Chordata; class Aves; order Caprimulgiformes; family Aegothelidae; genus Aegotheles; species Aegotheles bennettii. The sequence continues at coordinate 696,704 of VZRW01006599.1, forward strand.
CATCCCTCCTACCTGTACAGTAGCAGCAGTAAACTTCTCTTCAGATGTCTCCATTGTCACCAATGTTTTTGTTTGTTTGTTTCTCCAAATTAGTGAGTGTCTGCTGTCATATTCTCTGCACACCTGGTCTATTGCATTTTGAGCCAGCTAATAAAATCCCCATTCACAGCTCTCTTGGGAAGGTGTAGGAAGGAAACAGCTGGCTGTGACAGATAGTGCTTTGTGTGCTTCTGAAAGGTGCTAAGCATTACAGAGGTACAAGGCTTGTAGGAAAAAAAGCACAAATCAGATGCAAAATTTTTGCTAAATGCAGATGGCAAAAATTTTGCTTTTGAGTGTTGCAATAGTCTAGAAAAAACAAGCCAGTGGTGGGCCTATTGAAAAATGACAGTAGGACCCTCTGACAATCACTGTTGTAATAGCAAGAACCTCATACCAGTGAAGCAGTTGCAGACCTCAAAGCGTAGTATTGTACAGTATATTTATGCTCTTGATTCCTCACTGCCCTGACAGAATTAGGGAATTTCTCTTTCTGCCTCATTATGCGTAATTTTTGTCTGCCCTGAGATCAGCTGAGAGGACAAGTGTGTATGTTAGGGCAATGAAGAGGTTGCTACTGACCTGATGCAGGTGCAATTTAAATTACTTCTGTTGTCTTTGATTCAGATACTTGAATTGAGCTTTGCTTCCCTCTGCTACTTGTGGTTTGTACTGGCTATAGAAAATACACTTTCCATGCTCAACAGTTCTTCTAAAAAGGAATTACTCATTCAAGGCTGGAAGAAGAATTGTCCAAAAGATCATGGTTATTAATTCCCATGTAAATTGCAGTGAATTAGGAAAAAAAGTTGGTAAGATTAATAGTCTTAATTACTCCCTCTAATTAATAACCATGGGGAAGTTTTCCCTAGCTACTTGCACAAATTGTATTTTCAAAGTACAGAAGATCTGCCCGTAATGCTAATTGATTATGAGTTTATGCATCTAGAGTTGCTCATCCTTGGACTATAATGAGGTTGCATCTGTGCGTCGATGAAAAGTGGAACAAGCACTTCCTATTTTAGTAGATCTACATAAAACTGATGAATGGTGAGTGATTTGCGTATGAAAAATATACTGAAGTATGACAACTGCCAAGCAAAACTTTCTCTTCTCAAGACCTTTGGAGAAATCTGGGGAGCAGCGAATACATGTTTTTGTTTATGACAATGTGTTAAAAAAGGAAGATGCTGAATGCTAAGAACAATTTTCTACTGCAGATATACAGAGAAAGCTGATAAATGCCAAATGGATTTTTCTGTAATAATGAGACAAGGACAAAGCTAACAGCTACAGCATAGATGGCTTGCCCTATGCTTATTAAAATTTATAGAGAAGAAACTAATTGTTCACTTGCAGAAACTCAGTCAATATCACCAAAGATATCTGCATGGCTATGAATACTCTTGAGCATGTGGTGTTAGTATACATTGCTTGGTTTCATCCCTAGTTTATCGTTTGCCAAAAGAAGGAATGTAACTGGTTTTGCTCTTGGTTATGCAGAGATATTCTACAAGAACCTCACAAAAAAGCCATTTTATTAGCAAATACTACTTGCTGCCTGACTGAATTAGAGCAGTATAAAAGCACAATGATATCAGAGTTTCAAGCTGAATTACACTGGACTTATGCAACTGATACTGTTAAAGAGAGTTTAATGGGGAGGAGAAGGATAGAGAAAATTTCCCAGAAGTGGCTAGAGCTCTCTGTCACCATGGGTTTGACACAGAAAAAATCCTGCATGAATCTCTGGTATTAAAGGCACTGCAGTCTGTAGCAGAGATGTGTCAGATGAGAAACAAGGATTGCTAAAGATGAAAGGGCATGATAGGAAGTTGAGTCCTGCCAGCAGTGCCCCTCCTTGCCTTCATCACTTGGAACAGATGAGATTTGGCTTCCCTGTTCCACAGTAGATCTGTGACGTCAAGGAAGGCATTAAGTGATTTAAGAGTTGAGGCTTATCCCTTTCTGGTTAACATTTACTAGTTAATCTTGGTTTTCTTCCAGAAGTCTTTTATGTTTTGGTTGCTCACAATCTATTTGGGACGATGAGGGAGGATATTGGTTTTTATTCATTTATTCTTCACTTTCTATTTTTGAAAGATGCTAGAGTGAGAGTGCTTGGTGCTAGCTCTGGCCTGGTTGCAGTGTCTTGTGTCACCAGGATGGTTTTTGGAGGTAGAATAGGAGGCCATTTCACCCCAATGAGCAGCAGGGCTGCCTGGAGGGAGATGGGCTATGTAGAGCAAGTGGTGGCCAGAGCAAGAAAGCAGAATAAGGCCAGGAGATGGCCGAAGGAAGCAGAAACACAGTTGTGTTAACAGCCCAGTTTAAGAGGGTGCAGTGAGCAAGAGAAGTCAAGAATAAAATGATTTTCCAACCAAACTCTCACCAGCAGATCTGAGCTGCTAGAGCTAGCATTTGCTCTGATAAAACATTGTGTTAGTGTTTGCTTTTAAGAGACATTCATACCTCAAAACTCTGCTTAACTGAGAATAGCAGCACTGAAGCATTTAAACTCTTTCTGATATAGAAAATACACTGTTTTATTATTTTTTTATTTACCTTTTGATGAATTTGTGATATTAAATAAATTTTTGACTCAGTTAAAGCAAATAGAGAGTGCATGAATTCTTCTATAGTTCAGCAACACTTTTCAGGCCGTTTTCCAAATAATTTCAGCCATGCACAAGACATAAGGAGAGAAGAAGAGAGTGGGAAATGCCATAAAATTATCTTCTGAAAGCAAAGGAGAATCTTATCTCTTGGTTGCTGTGAGAGCTTTTGCTAACTGAGGATGATCCTGTTCTAGAGCAAAGGATCTCTATCACCTTCTTTCACCCAGGGCTTGTAACCTCTTTATTTCAGACAGCTAATCATGCTCTGCAGCCAGGAAAGGAATGCGTCTGATGATACAGTAGTGTCTACCTTTCAGACATAAAATCTGCAAGAACAATGGTTATAACAGTATTTGATCATAATCACATAATCACAGAATAACTTGAGTTGGAAGGGACCTTAAAGGTCATCTAGACCAGGTTGGTCAGGGACCCATTCAACCTGACCTTGAATACTTTCAGGGACAGGACATCCACCACCTCTCTGGGCGACCTGTGTTTCAGCACCCTTATGGTGAAAACTTGGAAGAAGTTTTTCGGCTTTTTTTATGTCTAACCTAAATCTACCCTCCTTCAGTCATAAAATCTGTATATAGTATGATAGTACAACTAAAACAAGTAGATCACAGCTCTGCTTTTCAGACCAAAATTCAGCTGCTCTTAAATGTGCATTGGCTTGACATATGTATCTGCGTTTATTTTCTGTCTTGCTGAAAACTAGATCCTTTATATAAGGCACAACCCATCTGTCCCTCTGCAATCATAATGCAGACTTTCAAAGTCCCCCTAAAATGTATTCCAGGAAGGTCATACATTGTGACTCTAGTCTTCTCCAGTCACCAGTCTGCAACCATAATGACAAGCTTTGGTGATGCCATAAGCTAATTCATGAAGAGGGCTTATAATCAGAGCCAACTTTCTCTGAAGCCCTGAGTTAGGAGTGGAGAAAAGTGGTCTGTGTCCTCCATTGGAAGAGGAAGATGCCTGTGGAGTGTCTGCAAGTGGTGATGCCCTGGTGTCACTGTCCAGACCTATTTAGGGCAGCCCTGTCTATAGTTACTGGAGGCTCCAAGATTGTGTTTCCAGTGTACAAGAGCTGTATTTCAAACAAATATTTCTCCTAGCACACTCCGGCCTGTACTTTTCACCTCTTCTGTCCTACCACCTTCCTGCATGACAACCCTGAGTTAACATCTAAGAATGTATACTAGGGTGACTTCTTTTAAGAAGAAAATCAGTGTGCAGCTTCCTGTCCTGCAAAATCACGTGCCACCTAACAGTCCCCAGGGGCATCATCCTTCCCTAAAAGCACCCATTTCACTTCTTAATTCCTTTTTGTATGTACTGAAAAGGGCATTTCTGTGCAGGGTTCTTATGCATAATTCAGTTTTCAATGTTGTCTTAGAAGCCACCTTAAAATCTGAAGGCAAAAGAGCTTCTTTTGCTTTGCCCCACCTGTGAGAAGAATTTGAATTTCTTCTAGAAGAAACTGCACCCACTGGATTGGGGTCACTCCTACCTTATTATTCTCCCATCCATGCCTGTGCAAAAGCATATAAAGAGAACTGCATTAGAAGAAGCCTGTAATCCAAGTCCCATCACAGAAATCTTCAGTGAGTCAATCTCATTCTAGGCAGCTCCTGGTATCCAACCATTTCTTTCCTTTATTCTTCCTCCTGAAATAACACATAATGGATGCACCTGTCCAGTCACGCAGAGAAAATGAGGGCACTGCATGTAAGTTAAGTAATGACTCTCTAGCCCTAAATGTTTCCCCCAGCACTTCGGTCCCCAGCATGTAGTGGTACATATTTTTTGCCTCTCTCTTTTGAAGCAAGACTCAATTTAATTCTCTCTGAAGTGTCAACTGTTGTGATTGCTTTATTGCACAGTCTTACGCCACTCATAGCTTATCAGATTTTAAATTACCATACAAATCTACATAGACAATATAAGAAACATAATTTTAAATGTATCTAATATAATTTTCAAAGTTAGATAAGAAACAATCAACACTTGAGAATGAAAGTGAGACCCCTAAGCTAGAAAATGGGAACCTGACAAAATTATCTACACTGATCATTATTAACTAAAAACGTAAAAACACTGATGTAATTAATTGCAACACCTAGAGGGTAAAAAGAACCAGACAAAAAAATTTCTCAGATTACATATTATTTGCTAATTCTATAACACGGTAATATGAGGGATTGCTAATTATATATGCTAATACTGCTTAAGTTTGAGCAGAATAATTGTAGTGTACCATGTGTATTACAATGTCGTAGGTACGGCATAACCTCTGTGAATTTGAACTCCCTAAGTAGTGAAAACAAAAATTAAGCTAGCAACCGTGCTTGGCTGGAAATTTGTATAGAATTACCTTAGGGTCAGTGAAAAGAAAGCCTGCTGCAAGTACAGACCTGGGAGTAATGCTTTATTAATATATGGGAGGAAGGTACTTTGGAAGAAACTTTTGCCTGCCTTGGGAAGGGAGCTTTGGCAGGAGCTGAACTGGGAACACTGTACCAAAGAAACAAATAAGGAAGACTTGTTTTGAATTTTATTAGTTGTTTGAAACCAAGCTCTCAAAAGTCCCATTACTGAGAAAACATTCAGTCCTATTCCTTAGGCAAGAAAAGAAAACGGAGATAAACAGGCCTGAGGCAAGAGCGGCCAAGATGTCATACAGTAAACATGGCCTGGGCTGCATACACCTGCGTCTTAGAAGTTGAGTCTCTGAGGACTAGGAGGTACACAGGACAAAGATGTGGTCGCCTAGTGAAAGCTTGACCTCCCATGATCAGAGCAGCGTGTGTCACCAGCGGGAGCTCCTGGGCCAGCCGCCTGATGACATTGGCATTCTGCTGCCTTATGCACTTGCTCATAACTGCAGTGTTTGGGGAGTGTTTCTAGCTGCTTTCCTATTAACTCCTGTTCTGAGCACACAAGGAGACTGCAGTGCTTCCTCAATTGTTTTCATGCTTTTGCTTGAGTTGATTCTGATTGTTAAATATTCAGTGTGTGTCCTGGACTGCAAGCCTTCCTTTTGTTAAAAGGACCATTCGACTACATGAATAAAAATGGACATGAGTAATTGAAGCTTAAAATGTGACTTGGCCCCATACATACGAAATGAAATATAAGTAGACTGAAAGAAATTTGTCTTCTGAGGACAGATGGTAGTGCTGCCCATCAAATGGATGGGCGGCTTTGTGTGAAAAAAACCTGTCTTCACCTGCATATAACTTCTGACTTTAGGAGTTGTACTGAAGGTTTTTAAGACCTGCATCTGCTTTAGAGTGATTAATGTGTGTGTGTGTTTGCATTTAAAAGTTTCAGATTATATATGTTGTTCCTAAAAGGAAAACCATAAGATTTTCTTCTGGGTAAGTTAAATACAAGTGCTTCACTGAGAAGCTACAGAGCCTCCATAGTAAGGGGAAAAAAACCCTGCTGGGTTTACCCAGGGGAAATATCCAAATTCCGTGTCTGATGTTTCAGAAAAGAACAGTTGTCATTAGATGGCTGCCCCTTGAGCTCTGGGAGCTGTAGCTGCAGGAGGCAGTGCCTGGGCTAATTGCTCCTGTTTGACCGCTGCCCTCGCTGAGCCAGGCTGGGCAGTTGGTGTGCCAAGGCTCAGGTCTCTCAGAGTAGAGGACCCTGGCATGTCCCTTGGTGGTCCCCAGGTGTTGATGGGGAGAGAGCAGTCACCTAGCATGACAGGGGAGCTGGAAACAGGAATGCTGGGGTCTCGGGATTGCTTCAAGCTCAGGTGACTAGAGATGCTGTGCTGGGCAAAATCACCTTGCTCTTCCCTTTTTGTCCTGCCTCTGCCTTCTGTAGCTGTACCACCATGCCACAATGTGCCTCTGCCATGTCACACCAGGCATGAAATGCTACACAGATACTGCCTGACAGAAGCTGAGAGCTCTTGCCTCTCTGCTCTCCTACACTGTCACCTGCAAAGCCTATGGGCAAACCTTGCTCCCTACCCTGCCAGCCACTGTCAGGGAGGGCAGGAGAGCTGCCATCGCCACTGGCCACAGCCCACGCGTGGCCAGGGGCATCAGCAGCCCTTGATGTGGTACAACCTCTACTTGAGTAAATGATGATACCAAACAGTTGTGGAGAAAGTACTTATAAGTGTGGCATGGTTAAGCTTCTAAAAATAATTTAAAAACCCTCATCTTTTTCCAGTTGTCGCAGTGTAAGACAAAGTCCCCAGTGGGTCTAAACATTTGGCTCTATTGCTTTATTGATGCTGATTTATCTGGTCAGATGAACTCATTCAAATGTAGATAGTGTACAAGATTGAAATCACTACATTTGTAAACAATTGGAAATCACAGGTACTAATAGTAGAGAACATTTAAAAATTATTTTTAATTGCAAGAACTGAGAACTTGTGCTTTGCATTTTAGCTATTTGGTTTGTGTATGGTTTCCTAGCACTTCCAAGTCAAGTATATCTATCTGTTCTCTTTTCATTCTAAGATTCATTTCACACAGACAAGAATAGGTATATTAAAATCTTATAGAACTGAGTTCTAAAAAGTCCAATAATGTACTCTGCCACTATAAAGAGAGCTAGTAATTTTTTCCTTGTTGATTTTGGTTTTTTTTCTCTTCCTTGTAGTGGAAATTCTATGTATAATTTGCTGTTTTACAAAAACAATTTGGGCTGAGTTCATCCATTTTTTCACTTATATTATGCACTACGTTTGAAAATGTAAGCCTCCTACAAATTGAACAGGAAGCTGGGCAATTTTTACTTTGATGCTATTTCTGCTTTTTGGTAAACTTACAGAACATGAACTCAATCTGTCTAGCATGCAAAATTCTGTGCAATATAGGTATAAATTAGTATAAAAGTCCTACTGAAACCTAGTAGAAGTTATGAACTGCAAACTGGCTAGCGCAGTCTCTTTTCTCTAAATATCAAAGTTGACTAAACTTTCTCGGAAGAAAAGTAAGACATCTGTTCTCTGTTTAATAGAAATGCTAAGTTATAAAAGTGATGGTGTCAACAGAATAAAGTAGGATAAGATCCTATTTTCAAATAAGTATCTGGGATGTCTACTATTTGGCACCTGATAAATGTCTCATTCACATCTTGTTCACTGTCTCCCTGGTTGTCATGGTTCATCAGATTTTTTTGTTGTTGTTTTTGGGGGGGTTTGTTGTTGTTATTTTGGGTTTTTTTGTCCCCCTTTTTGACTTGTTCAGATGACCCACCTCAGAATTTAAGAAAGGAAGAAAACAGAGGAAATATATTGCCCTAGTTACTTCTATTCTGTGTTATGACAGATTTTCTTTCTGATATTCATTTTCCCTCTAACACCTTTTCAGATTACTGCAACTTATTTTTAGGCTGGGAAATTGAATGAAAAGTTGAAACTGGTGTATGAAGTAGGCCTGCTTTATTGATAGTAGGTGGAAGAGGCACTTGCTATGCTGTAAATAATGTAAGTCACTTCCACTGCAAAGTCACTCTCTAGCCTGTCAACCCCCAGCCTGTAGTGTTGCCTGTGGTTATTCTGTCCCAGGTGCAGGAATTTCCTTTTGTCCTTGTTGAAACTCCTTAGTTTTCTTGTTGATCCTTTCTCCTAGCTTGTCACTGTGGCAGCCCTGCACCTCTGTGTCCACCTCTGGTGCCATCTACAAATCGCCTGAGGGGTCAGCCTCCCCTGCCACCAGCTCACAGGTGAAGATATTTAACACTATCACCTCCACTGTCAAACCCGAAGAAATGCCAGTTGTCAAAAAAAAATGTTATGGCTGGCAATTAGGCTTCAAACTGTTGATCTTAAGAGTCCAGCCAGTCTAGCCACCTCAGACCACCCTTTCACTCCCAGTCACTGTAACTCATTTGCTAGGTGACACTGCTGAAAGTCTTCAGAAACTGGAAGGAAATTACGTTCTCTGCTGTTCCTTGGTTCACAGATCCAGTCGTTTCATCATAGTAGGTAATCACGCTGCTCAGGTGCAATTTTGTAAATCTGTGCTGACTGTTCCAAATCACCTTCCTGTCCTTCACATGCATAGAAGTGTCTTTCATGAAGACTTGCCAAATAAATAACTTTCCCAGGAACTTAAGGGGTCCTTAGTGGCTTGTAGTTCCCTGGATCCTAGTCCTGCTGTTCTGATTGGGCTTTTTTAGTGGTGTTTTTTTTTTTTTAAATGGCAGTAACATTTACAATTTTCTGCCACTGAGGATCATATAAGTCAGCACAGCCTTTGAAGATTAAATAGAGAGTGGCCAGCATGCTTTGGTATGCCTTGTCCTGCTTCATGGACCAGTATATATTTGGCTTACTCAAGTATCCCATAATTTGATTCTCCTCTGTATGGTAGTTCCTGTCTACCCCAGCTGACACTGGGATTTGAGAGAAGACCTCCTCAGTAAAGACTGATGCAAAGTATGTGTTAAGTATCTGGTCTTTTCCATGTTTTTCATATATAGGTCAACACTCCATTCAGCAGCGGACTCATAGTTTCCTACATCTTGATTTTGCTGCTGAGGTACCTGTAGACCCCCTCCTTGTTGCCCTGTTCAATTCTCAGCTGTTTCAGCTCCAGTCAAACTCTGTCTATCCAGAATCCAACCTTTCACATGGCTGATTCTTTCCCTCATAACCTCTCACTGCTCCTACCTTCCCCATGCTTGCTTTTAACCTCTGGACTCCCTCAGGTTTTCCCAATTCAGCCAGGCTGTGCCTGCCCCACTGTGCTAGGGGCATCCTGCCAGTTCCCAGCAGTTCCACACTCTTCAAAGAATGTTCTGTTGTCACAGAAGGTCAAATCGTGTCGCAAATAGCAGCAGTAGAGCCAGCCCTTGGGTACAGTAGAGAAGTTGGTGCAGCAACCTCAGTACTGTCCAGAAGTCAACAGAGACTTGAGGGTGACAGAAGGGCCCTTGCAAACTGATTCTGAAAGCCGGCCTTCAGAGACCATTTCTGGTACAAACTGTTCAGAGACTGATAATATTAAAGCAAAGAAATTTTTTACCATCGCTTGAGTCTATTTTATTGCTTAGGCAGGGAACTTTGTGTGCTTTGTATGAAGGACACTCTTAAAAACCCACAGCAATGAAACCCCAACTTCAGCAAACTTTTTCTCCTCAAGTCTCCTGACCTTCATGAGTTTGAGTTGCAATACTTTAATTTTCCTTCCCTACTGCTCCTTCTGCACCACCACCACTCCTTTTATGTTTTTCTTTTTTAAGCTAGTGTTAGGTGTCTGTCCTTTCAGAAACATGGAAATATGTAGCAATAACATTAGGAGCTCAGGAAGCAGAAAACCGAGATTAGTCCAGAGAGTATTTTCGTTGTTCTGTGCTGCTCAGGTGAAGTGGGATTAAGTCAGTTTTACATCAGCATTCATCAGCATCCCCAGCAGGGAAGATGACTGGGTTGCTTTGTTAATGTGCTCTTGCTGTTCTCAGTTACTAAAACATCTGTTAAGGGTCATTGACATTTGGGCACAAACTAGGGCTCTTCCCAGCAATTCTCAACAAGGAAAGGAGAGCAAATGAGAATAATATTATCTCAGGTCAGGTTGATAAGTAGATGCTTATAACCCTGTTGGTTTTTCCCCCCTTATTTCTTCATTTTGTTTTAGAAAATCTAATGTAGCTAGCACAACATTATTTTTCAGAGGCAAAAATTATTAAAACTGTGGCTTAACTCTTATCCTACTTAGTCAATAACAAGTATTCAGCGTAAGTTTCTTTATCTTTTGTTTTTTCTGTTTGTTTTGTTTGGTTGTTTTTTAATTTTTCCAGACTGTATGATTTCATTTTGTATCATTTAAACCTAAAAAAGTAACTTTTGGTGTCATAAAATGCACTTAATTGTACAGATGTTTTTAGACAAACTGGGACTACCAACCTCAATTGTAATTACAAGAATAGTGAACCTCCAAAATGCCTGTTTAATCAAGAATGAATTTCAAACTACAGAGGACTTTCCTCACCTAGTCTTGGTTATTTGGAGTTGTTTTGTGGATTTGTTTACTGTTTTTTTTCATTATAGTGTGTGACATAGTATATAGTATGGAAACACGTATTTTGGCAAATTTATTTTTGTGGAATTATGAATCAAAGAGATCCTGGTTCTAGGGTTTTCATCCAGGTACAGTTATTACCAGGTACAATGTTGCCATTTTCCCTGCAGTATATATTGTTTTAGCTGTAACTGATTTCCAGATTGAGCAGTTGAACAGTTTGTCTACTTGTGCAGAGTTTTTTCAAATTAATGTGTATATGCTCATGTTACACAGACTATCTTCAATATGCCCAAAGTGTGTGGGATTTTGCTTGTGGAATTTTGTGCCTGACTGCATTACAAATACTGCAGGAAAAAATGCAAATACCCCAGCTACTGTTGTTACATGTTTTCCCTCCCACCCTACCGCAGTACTTCAGAGTGGTAATTTTGATTATTGATATTTACTGCATTGAAAGGCAAATATTTTGATTTTGATATTTGGCATTATGAAAAAGTTGTTCCTTTTTTTCTTTGTAGTCAGTTTATCTTACTTTTTTTTCTTTATAAACAGTTAGAAAGATGGTTGGTCTTTCAGCACATCCATTGTTTCACTGAGTTCAAGCAAAGTGCCACCAATGTGGGTCTCAGGTTGGCTTCAGCCAACTGTGGCACACAGATTGTTTTTAAAGATTATATGCCATGGCTGTGCAAAAAAGCAAAAGTGTTTTTATGCTTTTACCCCAACATATGTTTCTAGAGATTGACAGACAAGTCCTTGCTATCGATAGCTTGGTTACATGGTTCAGTTTTGTTTGATATTCTGAAGACAGAATTGCTGAAAGAAGCAGGGAAGTGGTGTCTTCCCTCACCAGAGTACTGTGCACCAATATGTCTCTAAAAAACTGTTACGAGGTCCAGGCCTTAATATTGATAAGCTGGCAAACTGTTGCTTTCTGTCAAATCTCTTTTGTATAGAAAATCACTGAGAAGATTCTGCCTGGACAAAGATGGCATCTTTTGAATTACTTTAATTTCCCTGCCCCTATAAATTGTGGAGACCTTGTGGAGATAGACATGTTCACATGTTCTTTTACAGTTATGGGATAAAACTAAAATGTTTTGCTAATTTCTTTAGATTTGTGGGTAGCTTGTTGATGACTCTACTAGTGTGTGTAAGTGCTAGTACAGATACAGCACTTACTTTATATTCTTGTCTTCCTGGGATACTGCAGAAGCAGCTGTGAGCAAGGTTTACTCTTCACCCTCTCTCCCAAAACCCACTTGAAAGGTGTTACAGCAGAATACATCTCTCTTGCTAGAGGCATATATGCTGTAGGAGCATTCAGTAGCAGACATGAAATGTGAGCATGCAAGTTGTTGTTGTTAGGCTAGTAGAATGAATTAAACAGTGTCCAGATGAGGATCTGGATAAAATATGATTAACTAGTCAAAAGTTAATCTGTGAGGACTGTGGTAGTGCTTTGGGCAGCTCCTGAGGCTTGCAACTAGGGGAGACAGTTCCTGGAATTGAACTGAAGCACACCAGCCTTCAATTCCATATTCTGCCCTAAGTCTTGTGGTTGTTTGGAAAAGCAAAGAGTGAGCAACAAAAAGTGCAAAAGCCAGAATGATTTGCCATTAAGACGATGTTTGCAATGTTCCAAATTTGAGTTGTTAACTTCTTGTCTCACATTTCTGTGTTACTGGATGTGGGGTTTGCAAGGTTTTCCAGATGTAAAAATACATTTTTTTGTTTAGATGAACGCAGTCCTCTTGACTTCCAATTCAGTAGCCTAACATTTCCTTTTGAATTGCCATATACCTACCCAAAATATCACGCTACCAGTCTTTCATCTTTCCTGCCAGTGTTAATGTGAATGGAGTGCTCTTTTGCAGCATGGAAAGGTGAATGGAAATTTAAACATATATTTTTACTGATTAAGAATGGGAGATCTTGCATGCCAAATATACCAATTTTTCCACTTTTGCCTTGCAAGATGACAACTACCATGTTTGCTCTCCAAGCTGATTTTGAATAATAAGCCTTCATGCCTTTATTACTTGAAGGTTAAATGTTAATGTACAATATATGGGACTGTACCTTGAAGTAATTTATAAGCTGACTACATGATCCAAACCAGTCGCTTATTATGCATTGCTCTGCCCTCATCTAAAAACTTATCAAGAATTATGTCAGCTATTTCGATTTTAAGGTTTAAGATAAGCCTCTAAGATTTGATTTAATGCAATTTTATGTTTCCCTTTGTATTAAAAGTTGCAGAAAAGAGGGAAATCTCAATGGACTGGTGACATGACAAACCGTATCAGTTTTTTCAGGAGCTGTTATCATTTCTCATGCCATTGCAAACAAATAAGAAACCTTTAATCCAAGGATAAACATCATGCCACACTTTTATCTGTCATCTCAATATGTATTTTCATATTTAAAAGTATCATGCAGCATTAGCAAGCTATTGCACTGAATACTAAAAATATTTTAAAAGTATTTTAAAAAGTCATTGCAACATACATTAACTGGCTGTGAAGACTCATTACTTTGGCTCTAATTGAAATTGATTGTTGATTTGCACGATTTCTCTTCTTTTTTTTTTTTATTTTAAAGAAAATCTGCTTATTCACCGAAGCTCCAGAAATATATTGTTGAAATCTAATATGACCAGGTAATGTGTAACAGTGAATGTTCTGTTAATAGAGCTGATAATATATTTCATCCAGAAAAAAATACAGCTCTGAGACAGAAATATTAATCGCAGATTGAATAAATAAGGAAAAGCAATCAAATATTCTTTTTAGCAGAGAGCTGAGATTTCTTCCTGCATTTCACATTTGCTTTCACTTACTGTGCAAATAAGCATAAGAAAATTGCTAATGATTTTCAAAGTAAAGCAAGGATACACGCTCACTCAATAATCTCTTAGTTACTTTTGGCATCTCAATAATGACCTCAAACTCTTTGCTTGTTGAGATATATAGAGATTCTTTATATTAAATAGGCTGATGCAAGAAATCAAAGAACGTATCTATCTACCTCAGTTCAAGAAAGTTATCAGTGGTCTAAATGTTCAGCAAACAAGAGCTATGTTTTAAGGATAGCCTGAAATACTGTAGGACTAAGAAGGTCCAGGAATCACTGTCATCTAGACAGTTTTATGAATCATTGCTCATCTTTCTTGTCTGGGGGGGGGAAGAATTTACTGCTACTCTATTGTAGTAAACTGAGAAGTTTTTCCAGCTCCTGTTTGCTCAGCTGCTTTCGTCAGTGGGTTGGAGAGGTGAAGCAAAGGGAACAGTCAGCAAGTGGTCTTTTCTCTTAAACGTGCTGGTAAGCCAAGTATCTTGAGGATGATTTCCCTGGAGTGACTGTACAACCTGAGACAGAACAGAGTCTGACTAAAAGCTGTTCCTAAGAGCAGAAATTATTTACTGTGTTTTATTACTCATTTATTCTAAAAATAAACAGAGCTGAGAGTGCACAGGGGATGATTTTTTTCTTACTGATTTTGTTTGTTGTGTTGGGTTTTTTTTCCCCAGTTTAAAAGACAATCCCCTTCTGCAACTACATACAACTGCTTAGCCTGTAGGAAAAGAAGTACAAAGATGTTCATCCTAGTACTTTCAACATTTTCAAGTCATTGCTTCAACCAAATAAATTCCTATCCATTGCATGATTGCAGCTGACTAGCTAGCGTTAGCATGTTGTTGGACCTTAGTGCAGATAACATCTACTATCACACAAACCACTTTGTATCAGTGGAGTGATTTTGACTGAAATGCTCAGATAGTAAATAGGATATATCATACACAGTCAGTAGGTAAAAAGAGCCCTGGACCACTGGTGCACTCCACAAGTTAATTTTTCACTCTCTTCTATAAGAAAGCTATGCTTAGCCCTTCCTATTTCTTTTTTTTTATGTTGTGGCTTTTAGTTTGTTCCTACTCAGTTTCCCAAATGTTGTCTTTTTCCTCCTGTAATAACTTATTAAACAACAACAAAAAATACGTGGGGTAGAGGTGTGGGATGATGAAAGCCTTTGACTCCCTGAAACATATTCATGATCTCATTTTCTTCTTCCAAATGTCACCCTTTGTCTTCAAGCGCCTTATTTTCATCCTGTTTTCCTCTTATTCTCACTCAGTCCATCCTGCTCTCTTTACCTTGAAAGTCTCGATGCTCCTTCCACTTACTGTCCTTCCCCTGCCCTCAATCTCTCCTTCTCTTTTTATTTCCCACAGGATTTTCCTCATGCTCCTTGCAGATTTGCTGCCCCTGTTGCCACGCAGATGATGACCTGCTGTGGGTGCCTGCAGGCACCAGCTCCCATATGGGGTGCATGAGCACTCGGAGGCAAAGGGAGTCGGGGAGCAGAGAGGGAGGAGAGACCTGCTGGCAAAGAGCTTTCTCTGCAGCTGCCTCCCAGTTCTTGAGCATAGCAGCCCCTCTATAGCTCAGGTGGGAAGAAAGAGTGGCTCAGTTCATCCCACAGACTGTTTCCCTCCTATATCCCTTCTTTTCTCTTCACAGCCAGCAGGAGATGGGAGTAAAGAAAAAGAAAAGGGTGTGTGGGCAGATGGAAGAGTATTGTTCCTCAACCTGACTCCCCCCTGTAATCTTCAGCTCTTAATATAGTTTTCTATAATAACTAGTGTGTAATTCTTGAGGAGGGAGAGAAGAACTGTAAAAGCATTATTTTTTGCTTCCCTGGGGCAGGGTTTGTCTTCTATTGTTCCTATACAGCAATGTGAATATGTGATGCAAAGTGGGGAATAATATTTCAAATAAACACAAAAATTATTTCCCTTTGTTAGATTCTTGTCTGAGAACTGGCTGGCTGAGGAGAATGAGCCACTCTTTCACTTACAAGTGGATGCCTCCAGCTGCACAGGAAATCAACCTGTGCTATACTAATTCTGTGGAAAGATAAAGTGCTTCATTCTTCAAGAGCTTTTGTGATTATTTAAAAGAGGTTTCGCAGTCTGAAAAAAAACTCAACAAAACACAACAGTGAAACAAAGACCAAACCCCAAAACAACAAAAGATTAAATAAATCTGAAGGGAATGCAAATAGAGGGAAAGTATGAGTTAAGTTTTCCTTGTTGCCAAACTGTCCAGTATGTAGATAGTATAGGTATCTGTAATATGCAATTTTGTGTTCCCTGCTGTCCCCATGCCCAAAAAAGTAGAGTTACTCTCTACTAAAAGTAAAGTTAAACTAAATGTCAATTCTATTTAGCCACTGGGAGTTTTGCTATTGACTTTCATGGTACCAGAATGTCATTCCGTGTGCATCAACACAGGAGCAGACCTCCCAGAGCTCTGCAGAGGAACCAGGGGGAACAGAGGTTTTGTAAATATAGAGGAAAATATAGAAAAAAGAAAAATACCACACACTCTCTAGGAAATGACAGGAATCACACGTATGGGGGGTGCCCAGCCTAGAGCGGAGTCAGAGGAGCAGTGCCCAGATATTCCCGGCTCCAACATCTTGGGAACTTCCCTGCGGAGAGCTGGATCAGGAGGGTTTAGTCTCTTTCAGGTGGCATTTTTTAAGCATCCTGATATAGCCAAGAACCACAGCTCTATGCTGGGCAAGGTGGATGCTGAGTTCTACAAAAAACAGGGTTTCCTCGGCAGTGTTTTGGTCTTGGAGAGAGTGATGAGTTGGGACATGAAGGTAAGGGGCCAGGTGTCTCACCTGAGACCATGAGCCCCAGCATAAGGCAATGTGCCTTGCTCTGGTGGAGTTGGGACACTCTGCCCCTACAGAGCTGGTGGCTTTGGATCTGCTATGTTTGCAGGGACTTGGTAGGCACTGAGGCTCCTGCAGATTTCTGAGTGAGGTAACTTCATGCTGAAAATCCATGAAGCAAAAAGCATAATTTGCCATAGCCTGTACAGCACTACTTCAACACTCTACACAGAGAAAGAGGGACAACAGCAGAGCTAAGTGATGTATCTTCTAAAATCCAGGGTGCTGTAGAAATCTCTGCTCTGTTGTTGTCTCAGACTGCACTCCAATAAATCAAAGGTAGCAGTTTTTTGTAAGATTTGAATTTTGCTTTAGGATGGATGAGGTTTTTACCTTTGTTTTAAAACATCTTGTAGCGTGTGATCCTTTGGGGGAAGGAGGAAGAGTCAGGGCATCATACAAACCTCAATCCTGAGGCGAAGAGTAATGACATTGAATAAATCCTGGATTCTTAAACAGATAAATGGATGTGAGAATGCTTGGTCCAAAATCACATGCCTAAATATATCGTCCCACCTTGGTGAAAATGGAAGTAGCCAGCTGAATGAAACTATTTCATACCACTTCTTTTCCTGGCCAAATAATAAAGTAAAACAGAACCACCACACAGGTGCTGTCCCCACTTTTTATTTCCGTGAGGAAAGATCTGATGAAATATTGAAAGAAACAAGAGGAGGGAAAGGCAAGTACAGTCTTTATCTTTCACAAAATGCATCTTCCTTGCATGGTTTTGGTTCAATATGGTTCAACCTGAAAAACCACTGCTTTCTCTATTTGGATAGTTTTGGTATTCTTAGAATAACACCCAGTAAAAAAATATAAATCTGAAACAAAGAAACCCACTGAAGGCTGAATAAGCCAAACTTCCTCCCTTCTTCCCATCAAGTCGAAAAAGAGAGGCTAACCAAGGTTTTTCTTGAATAATGTAGAGCAAACTCCACCTAGCAGCCTTGTGAATTTTCTATTTACATTTTCAGAGCTTCCATGTCAGAGTTTTATGAAATTGTCCTAGGAAAGGTTTACCCTCATATGAACTTAGCATAGAATATTACTAAACTCTGGAAAGAATTGCTTTCATAAGCACCCTGTTGCTTTTCATTTTAAGTTCTTCCTTTGTGTTTTATGGACATGGGTCACAACACTAGTTGAAAGTGAAAGTGCTACAGTTTGAATAGTTCCTGCCAGCACCTGTGAAGGCCACTGGCTTATGAAGAGAGAGAACAAAGCTCTGAATTAAATCTTCTTACTGTTAGCTAACCTGACACGTCAACAATCGGTGAAGAGAGAGACAGAGAGAGAAACATTTACATTTTCTCACTAATTTTATGAGAAATGAAAAGACGAGAGGGGTTGGTTAATTTTCCATTCAGCATTGACTTCAATGCTTTTACAAGCACAGTCTAGGAAAGGCAGGGAGCTGTACAATATAATAAATCTAGAGCTGCTTGGGTAGCTGGGAGAGGATGCTGCGGTGGAGTTCTGGGGGTGTAATCTTGTAATTCAGTGGTTCCAGCCCAGTAAGTGCCACAGTGCTTTCCACGGAGCTCATTTGTGATCCCAAGCAGTTCCTCGCTGTCAGTTCCTATTTGCATCTTCTTTTTTTTCTTTTTCTGAAATCTTCCCTATCACATTTCATCTTAATTCTGATTTCTTGTCATCTTTCCTTGAGCTGTTTCAACTTATATTTTTTCTTCTATTGGCCACCATTTCCATCATTAAGGGGTTAATGAAGCAAACCACCTCTAGCACCAGCACAATCCCCACTGCAAACCTTTTCTCTTGTTTCCTCTATTTCTGAGCAAGTACAGGTTCTTTATATACTTGCTGTCGCTGATATGCCTAATTTTTGCAGCTAAACCAGATTCTCTGCTTCTTTCTCACATCAAGCCTCTGACAGAAGAGCCTGACTGATGGACTCTTTACAGGGCAGTAAGAGGCAATGGAGCACCATACCTAGTGTATGCTGACATTGGCAGAACTAATCGTGGTTTATACCAAAGATGGATGTAGGCTATTTCAGTTGCAGTCTGATATTTCTTGATCTCCCTTGTCTGTTTAATACTTTTTCATTCTTAAAGCAGCCAGTTTAATCTTCATTTCTTTCTTCTTTTTTACAGTTTCTTGAGACTAGAAACTCATCACAAATTGATTTTAATCTGAGTACCTCTGGGTTATTATTTGGCTTAATTTTTTATATAAACAAGCAATAAATTGTTGGTTTATGTTTTTCTGAGCCTGCAACTTGAACAGGTGTGTGCCATTGCTGTCTTCCCTAATTTCCTGCTAGTTTAACACTGTTCCTCTAGAACAAATTCCATTCTCGTCTCAGCATTAGTCATGTGTAATCTTATAGCCATGAAACTTTCCTGTTGTTTTGTCAGTGACCCAGTCATCTAATTCTCCTTGGCAATCCTGTCACTCACTGTTTCATAAGCATAACTTCTCAGCAAATATATTCTTCTGTCAGCATTTGCCAGTGTTGATCCACCACATCTCAATGGTTTCAGAAATTTTCACATTATCTCATCCCAGTCTGGTTATCAACACCTTTGCTGTCCTGATGATTTTTCATATCTTTTCATTCCAGCAACCTTCATGTGCCGTAAGATGCAATGAGGTACAAGAAAATCAAAACAGCCAAGTTGACTTTACAATAGAGATGTCCTCAGTGCAGTACCACTGTGGGAGTTGAGGGGCAGGAGGCACAGCCTCTGGATCCTGATGGTACTCTTGCCCTGGCTGGAATGACCAGCTGAAGAGCTGCTCAGTTAATACCTAGGAGCAGAAATTGTTCTTAGTGTAGGAGTGCACCATTTTCAGGACTTTTTCCTCAAATGCCTATATTTCAATGACAGGCAGGGTTAAGAAGTCTTCCAGTAGTCAACATCATCTTGGAGTCATCTTATATGGCTCAAGACGGCTCCTATACTTGCTTAAGAGCTACTTGACACTGGTAAGCTTGCTGAATTTGCAATCTACTACATTTGTAGCTGTGAGTATGAAGAGTACAGGCAGTTTTCTTTTCAGTATTTCTGCAATGCTCCAGTTTTAAACCAAAACTTTTAAATAACTGACAGTTTCATCATAGTACATTTCTTATGGGCTAAACAAAATATTTTGTTACAATTAAATGGAATTTTTTGTTGTATAAGTGTTTTTGAAGATTTTTAGAATGATATAGTTTAAAGTAAACTTTGCACATACGTAAATACGATCTGTTTTTAAGAATGGTGTGTATTCATAGGTAAACCATGGTAAAAGGAGTCATCTTGTTAAAACAGAACATTTGGGGCAGGAGGGAATTCAAAGAAGATTCATGCTGATGTTACTCATTATATATTCTCATCATCTTCTAAGAAAACTGCACCTGAGAAATTTATCCAGAACATTTAAATTCAGGAATTCTTTAAAAGCATGTGTATGAAGTGTCTGCTCTTGTATGAAAGACACTCACCCTTGCGCAGAGAGCTAACTCTGTTCTTCTTAGAACTCTTCAGTTTTTCTTCTTTCATATGAGAAGTATTTTGGATAAACTCTCCTGGGATGTTTACCAATATGTATTGAGACAACTTTCAGGGGACGGGAAGCCAGAGACCAATATGCTAGTAATAAAAGCTGGTATTAGTATTTAGAAGACATGAATGAAAAATTTCAAACAAGGACATGGTGGCAAGTGATATAGCAGACTATTTGGCATGATGTGTGTTCTTTTTCTCCTTGTAAATTTGATTTTGTTTTGTTTACCAGATATGTAGATAGCCAGTAGTGGTGTGCTCAGGGTGGACCTGTCTTAGCTTTCTGCATATGAGTTACTTAAAGAAAATGGATGAACAGTTAGGCATTGCTTCAGCCTAAATAATAGGAAAAAGAATATACGCTCCCGTTTAGACAACGCTTCTGTGACTACATGAAATATTCAAGACTGTGGGACTATTACCACAAGATAGAACACAGGAGAATTTATTTAAATAATAAGAAAAATAATGAACTCTGTTGATTACAAATTATTTCCTGCAACAGAGAAGAGATGTTTGGTTACAGGAGGTGAAAGGGCCAGTGCTTTTGCCTTTGTAAGGAGCAAAAAGCATTCTGAGGTCAATGTTTGAAAGACATTGCTTTTTTTTTTTCTTTTTATGAAGTTTGTTTTTTCTCTGCTAGAAAATGTCACAGTAGAAATGGAAAGTCTCATTCCAAACTGACCACAACCCCAAGTTATGCTTCCTGCAAATACTTTCTTAATTCATATTTAACAATCATATTTATTTAGTTATCAAAAAGTAGGACCTTTTCAAAAATATTTCCACCACATTTTTTCAGGGTAGTAAAAGGAACTGTAGTGACTTAGTAAATATTTTGTATGGGCAGGGAACTGACTTCAAATCCTGGATTATAGGGTTTAAAGTGATTTCAGGAAGCCCTGAGGGAAGACAGTGAAGGAAATGATAAGACAAACATTGTCTGCATTTCCTGAAAAATGCTTATCTTGCTTGTTCTGAAAAAGTTCTGGTAGTGGAAAGTGGATTTCCCTGGCTGTAGTTTCAGCCTATAATCTCTTGCTTTGTCCCTCATGGACATAGAGGGTAAGTTATTCCTTCTCTCCCTCTGCAAAATCCTTTAATGTACTTCAAGACTTTTGCAGTGAACAACCCCAATTTGTTCAGTCTTTCCTTGTAGTTTGTGTATCTTGGATCTCTGATCCTCAGGAATCTCTACAAGCAACTTGGATGTTTTTGGTGTGCAATGCCCAAATCTGAATTCATTACTACAACAAAATGGGTAAAAGCTAGGTAACACAGAAGCAGTACAGTTTAGGCTCTTGTCAATAATCCTGCTTTGATGTCCACATTTTTTTTGCCAGAAAAGGACACTGGTGATTGATTCATGTTCTTTCTGTGATCCACGGTAATACCATGTATTTGTCTGATTTTAGGAGGTGACCCTTCAGCCTGTATTTGTGCAACATTTTTTTTTTTTTGGTTAACAGTAACTGCCTACATAGAATGTTGTTCTCAAAAAAAATGCTCTCCAATATGCAAGATAATTTTAAATCATGGTCTCTTGTATTGTGCTTGCTACCTCTTTCATGTTGGCATCACCTTTATATTTAATAAATAGGCTGGTTCTGTTCCATCACTCAAACTACTAATGAAAGTGTTGAATCCAAACTGGTACCCGTTGGACTAATCCTGAGACATCTTTTGGTTTTTCAGAATGAACACCTGATAAGTACTCTGAAGACAGCACAGGAAATGTAATGTGTTGCTAATCTAAAGTGTGGTTCTCCTCCCCCTCTATTCTGCCTTGGTGAGGCCACATCTGGAGTATTGTGTCCAGTTCTGGGCCCCACAGTTCAAGAAGGACAGGGAACTGCTTGAGAGAGTCCAGCGCAGAGCCACTAAGATGATTAAGGGAGTGGAACATCTCCCTTATGAGGAAAGGCTGAGGGAGCTGGGTCTCTTTAGCTTGGAGAAAAGGAGACTGAGGGGTGACCTCATCCATGTTTACAAATATGTAAATGTTGAGGGTCAGGATGATGGAGCAAAGCTTTTTACAGTGACGACAAGGGGCAATGGATGCAAACTGGAGCATAGGAGGTTCCATGTGAATATCAGGAAGAACTTTTTCACTGTGAGAGTGACGGAGCACTGGAACAGGCTGCCCAGAGAGGTTGTGGAGTCTCCTTCCCTGGAGACATTCAAAACCCGCCTGGATGTGTTCCTGTGTGATGTACTCTAGGTGACCCTGCTCTGGCAGGGGGGTTGGACTAGATGATCCTACGAGGTCCCTTCCAACCCCTAGGATTCTGTGATTCTGTTTGTTGCTGCCTGTGACTTCCTCATAAGCAGCACAGTCAGTGCATGATGTTTACCAGTCTCCGTTTCACAGAAGTGTTCAGGTCAGAAGACCTGTTTTCCCACCAGAAAAAGATAGGAGATGGATTTGATAAAACTTGTTCTTCACAATTATTCATGTTCTTGTTTCCTTTCTAGTTCTTAAAAGCTGTTAGATTGTGCTGATAGTTTTTTAGGTACTAGGTTAAGGTGACTGATGTATAATTTCTACCACTACCCTTTTCTGTCTCAGAAATACATGTTATATTTAATTTCTTCCAGTTTCCTGAAATTTTATCCATTTCACTCTGATTCTCAAAACTAGTCATTAATGTGAAAGAACTTTCAGGTGTTTTAAAATCCCCAAAATGAAGTTTATCAGGCTCATGGAGTTTGAAAACAAATCATAAGTCTCTCTGAGTTGTTTATTCCCTACTCTAGCCTTTTGCTGCTGACATCAATTGTGAACCATTTTTCTGGTGAAAACTGGCAACGAGGGAGGCAGGCAGCACTTCAACTTTGTGGACACCCTCTCTCTCCGAAGAGGAGGTCAACATTTATTTTTTGTTTAGCCTCACAGTAGTGTGCTAGAAGTACATGATGATTGTTTATTATCTTTTACCTTTTTTGCTAGTAAGCTACGTTTCATGTTGCCCCTATAAACTAATACTATTCTTTTATTCCCATCCTTCATAATCTCGTATGGTCTCCTCTAAAATAAGGTCAATGAAGACCTTGTGATTTAGACAGTGGGAGTCTAATTAAATTTTCTGTCCCTCAAATCCCCTCCCTTGCACAGGGTTAGTTTGCTTTTGTGCCTTTGCTGTAATTTCTTTAAGGAATTGTTAGCTTTCCAGAATTTCTTTAGCCTTGTATCTTCTCTATGAGGCTATGGTCCACCAGTTCTCTGAATATATTAGTCTCCTTCATGAAATTCACTATTTTTGTTTTGTTCTTCTCAATTCTTCCTTTTTTAAGAACAGTTAATCCTGCCATTTTATCCTGTCACAAATTACTCTCCATATATCTGTTCTTCCTTGCTGGATAGAGTTGTATTTAAAACAATCACTATTTTAGGTCTATATTCTGTAAAGAAAATTAAAAAATCACAGGAGTAACTTTAAGAAATTTACTGATCTCCCTAAATCTCAGCAGCTCACAGGGTTCAGTGTCAAGCTGCGTAAGCAGTTTCTGCAGGCTTTGATAAATTTCTTGTGTCTGGAAGAATACCAAAGACCTCAAGCAAAGCATGATCTGTGGCCTTAACGATTTGACATCATCTTAGCAAGCAGGGATCCTACAAGATACTTTAAACAATTATTTCTTTTTTTTTTTTTTTCATTCTAACACCACCATCTTATATGGTGATCTTACTTCTGTATATTCTTTCATTTGGAAGAAGTTACTGAATTTCACTGATTAGTTTAACTTACTCTTTTTTATATAGTGATATCTGTGAATCCTTACAGTCCCTAATGACTATTTATACAGCCCCAATTTCCAGATGCATTTTCTACATATACTTATCTAAGATAAGATCTTTTTTCTTGCTTGCTTTTCTTGTGTATACATGTATACCATTATATCCAGTCTTCAATAGAATCGGGTCAATGGTGAGGACAGAAGCAATAAATCTCTATCTCTGGCTTTTATGGAAGCAACATCTTTTAAAATATTTTTTTCTCTTGACTTCTTTCATGCTAGGTTGCTGACTGATTTAGGCAATGGAGCACTGTGGTCAATTGAATCCCCCAAAATCTAATATTGAAAGATGAAAGGGAAGGACCTTTGAGTCTGCAGAATAAACTGAGAAATGTTGAGGAAAAAACAGTAATTCTCTCTCAGAAAAGCAGAAAAATGCATTTATAGTTTACTATTTTCTGTCTATGCTCATTACAGACTTCCTTTCATTGATGTTACAGATTTTTTTGTTATAAAGATGGTGCCTAATTTCTTCTAGATACTTTTGATTTGGATGGTAGAAATATGTTGAAGAGCCCCATATATTTCTTTTTTGATGAAGGTCTGCTATTTAAGAATATTAGTTTTCCTCATGCAAAGAGAACAAATTTCTTTTCACTTAAGAAATATTATCAGAGACATGAATGAAAATAATAAACATTCTTTAGCAAACTACAGAAAGCTTGTTTTTTAGATTATTGATTGAGTTGCAAATATAGTTTCAAATTCTTACTGAGGTTTTCCTGTCTTCCCCACAGTGCCTCCCCTCTAGATGCATTGATGGTGTAGTGCAGTTAAGGGTCTGTTCACATGTCTGGTATGCTCCCCAGATTTTGTAGGTAGAAATCTTGTAGTTAGATTTTGTCTGATGAATATGATACAGCCAGCACAGAGATTAGAACATGTATGCCAGTCTTGTTTGATAATAAATTTTGGTGTTGTGCAAGCTGCTTATTCTTATATTGACATTTCCAAAGGTGCTTCTATGCAGACAAGACAAACCCAAGCAACTCAGCACAAAAGCCTTCAACTTCTCTGGTTAGCCACGCATCAAAAACAGTGTTTCATCTCCCTTTGTGCATTGCAGGCTAAAGGGTCTTTCTTAAACATTTCCTCTCGTACCATTGTGTATAAATAAGTTGAGTATCTACATTTCTGGTTTTAAGGTAAAGATACCAGCAGGACAGCTCAGTGAACTTTTACATTTCTGTAGGACTTGCTCACAGAACTGCTGTAGAGCTATTCTATGGCTTTTTGATTTTTTCTTTTTTTTTCATGTTGGCCTGATTGTCTTCAGGTCTAGTCACTTTAGTACATAGATTGTTATTGTTGAATTAATGGCTTCGCTTGTCCCTTACTTGTCTTGAAAAGCAAAGTCTAGGTTTTGTCCCTAATATAGGTTTACTTTCTTTACTTGCTTGAAATATGATAATATTTTTAAATGATAGCAAAGGATACTCCAAGCATTTCCTTTTTGATGAAAAAATAGATGTATTAGGCTAGGACATGTATTTCCTGCAGGCACTGAAGCACATATTTTCTGAAACATCAGGGCTGTAGTGTAAAGAAGCTTCATACTAACAAAAAGTTTCCAGCAGGTAATTTCTCCCCGTGACCCTGATGCAGAGTGCAGGTACCTTCTATATCACTTTTTCAAGTCCATGCACATCAGCTGGAAATGAAGGAACATTTAACGACTTTACTTGAAACTTCTTCCTGATGGAGTTTATCAACTAATCTATAAGCCTGTTATATTGGGTGAGTTTTCAGATAGGCCATCCTTACACCTTTAAGAAAAAGTGCCATGTTGGAAGGGTAGTGTCTACAGCCATCTAATCCTAAAAAACTATAAAGCATAAAGTTTTGTGTGTGAGTACTCTTGGTCCCTGCAGTCCGTAGCTGTTGATTAAAGTATAAATGAGAAGTTGCTCTTTCCAAATGTGTATGAACAGAAGCTTTATGTTATCTCTTAATGTCCTGCTTGTCTATGCTGGTGCTTTCTTGTAGCAAAGACATCCTTCTTACAGACAGCTCTGCAGTAGGAAGCTGTGCCTGGCCACGGGAAGTCTTGGAGAGGCTGTGTCTTGAGGATAACTAATTCTCAGACATATCCTCTAGAGGCCTCCCATGGTGGGGTGAGGCTTCAGTGTCTTGTGAACAGTTAATTCTGGGTCACTCTGGCGCGTGAAAGGCAGGTGCTTATCTGTGTTCTTGAGTACAACCCTCTTCCCCTTTTAGGCAGTTGGCCTTGCTCTGGGAGCAGATAGATGGCAGTTCAATGGCCTTGCTCCTGCATTTCTCTGAGTGCAGAGCCTGCAGCTGCCACTCCTTTGCATGAAGGGAGTGCATGAGGGCTTGGTGCTTTTCCATGCTACTCTGCTTCCTTTCATCTGGGATGAGACTCACTTGAGGGCTGTTTACACTCTGGTTCATAGGATTTGCTTACAGAGCTGTGCTCTGAGCATCTAGGTGTTGTATTTGTGCATGCCAAGGAATTATAGTTATGCATTACAGCAGATGTTTTATGGTAGTTCTGTAATTAGCACTCTGCACTATTATGCCAGAGGCATAGATTTGATCTCCTGCTCTCTGAGCTGGCAGGGGATGGGAGCACTGCTTAGGCAGTGTGCAAAACCCCAGATGGGCAGGGAAAAGGAATATTTTCCATTGCTCTGCAGTGACCCTTATAGCTAATGATGATGGTATTTTGTGCTCTTATGCCTTTCATTTAAGGATCTCCAAGTACTTTACAAGCATTAAGTAAGACATTCTGTACCCAAGAGAAATAGCCAGTGGGAGGTGCAGAGGGATAACTTCATCACTTACCTCTGGACCATCACACAACAGCTGTCCAGCAAAGGCAGGGCAGAATTAGTCAACATTTTAGGATGGGCAGTAAGCAATATAGCTTTCAATTAAAACCACAGGGAAAATTGAGCTAGGCAGAATGCAATGGTACTTGCACTTAGCCAGAGCATTTGGGCCAGCATATCTATTTTGAGGGGAAATCACCGGGTTTCTTAATCCAAACACACAAGCCTTCCATCAGCACCAGCCCCTCCCTGCCCCTGACATGATGATGGGTCACTGGCTTAGTGATTCAGTGGGAGAAGTGCCATTCTCTGGCTGAGCAGAGGCCCACAGCCTGGCACTGAGAATTTCAAAAGAGCCAGACAAATGATCTGAGCCTCTGCCACTCAGAATTCAAGGCTTGCATCAATAAATGTGGTTTAAGGCCTTTGTGCCGCTGCCATCAGATCACGCTTTCAGCTCCATTTAGCAGCTTCTAGTAGGACTCTGTTGTATTTTGGTGAATTTTTGTTGGCTTACTCTACTGTTTCCTTCAGACTATTTAGTCCTATAATATACTTCCCATGCTCAAATTAGCAGTCTTTTCATCTCAAATGTTCAGCAGTGTTTCCTTGGTAAATAGAGATAAGCCAAAGACATTCATTAAATTTGCTAAGCTAAAAGATCTGTGTGCAGGTTTTTGATTTGTCCTTTCTTTCATTTATCACCTTCTTCTCTCATGTCTTATGTGTCTATCTTAATTTCTTTCCTTAGTTCTATTTCTTTTTCTTGCATAGATTATTTTATTGCTGTTTTTTATACTCCCCTTTAGCCATAGGAAAAAATTGGCTTATTCTCCTTGCTTTAATCTGAGATCAATACAGAGAACTACATTTGATTTGTCTTTTTTTTTGTCCCTATATAACAGTGTTATGGTTTGAAGTGGTACACACAAATTTTATGCGAGGACCCAGAAAGGGGTTGGAGTTTAGTACCCTTTGTGAAAAGCGATCTGGGGTGGTGAAAGCTGAGGGACCTGTATTCTGTTCCCTTTCCTGCCAAACTCTATAAAAAGGAAGGAAAACAAGCAGTTCCTTCCTCCTTCCCCCTTCCTTGCCTTTTCTCCACATCAGAGGTCCCAGAGAGAGAAAGGAATCCTGCCTTTGCCATCAGCTCACCCCACGCTCTGCAGAACTCAAACCCATCGGGTGCTGGGAAGAGCTTTGGGCCCTTTTCCCTGCGTCAGCTTTGCCATGAGAGACTTTTGGGAATGTATATCAGCAATCATCAGAACTGGGTTTTGTATATACTTGTACATCTTGTTCCTCTCCCGGCCTGTTACTCTCCCTTCCCCAATTCATGAAACCTGTTATAGTTTTAACTTCCAACCTGTAAGTCTCTCTTCCTTATTCCCCTTTTATCTTCCCCCAGGAGGGTGGAGGGGAGTAACAGAGAGCAGTTCTGATCTCTGAGTAGTGGCTCCCCCCGACCACTTAGACCAAGACAAACAGATTTTGTGGCTGTGTTTATGTAACTGCATGTTGAACTGTTTCATGATTCAGGATCTTTAGGCTATTTCATATTTCTGCAACAAATTTAATGATTTATTTTTTTAATGTGACACTTGGGTGAACATCTTCTTTTCTGTTGTTGCTGTGTGGTTACAAGTCACAGTGTTAATTCTTTGTTGATCTGTACTTTTCAACAAGTGCAACAGCTGCGAGCAGGTTGGCATTTGCATCCCAAATGCTTGAAATCCAATACAATCTGTAGCTTGAAAAGCTCCTGGATTATAATCTCTTTATTTAGCTAAATTGTTGACTACTTCTACAAAAACAATCAGCAATCACAGGATGTTGCAGACTTTGAGCCTGGGAACTCTGAATACTAAGTGATGAATGTAGCCATTCAGCACAGCACATCAAAATGATATTACCACTGCCTACCACCAAATTTTCCTCTTGTGTGTATAAAGCCTGGTTAGGTGATCCAAATAGTCTACGCTTGATTTGTTTTGATTATAATATGAACTAATATCAGACTTGCTGTCTTCTGAAATAACCTTGTTGTCTTCAGTGCAACACGATGATGCTACAGCTTTTCCTTTCTTTGGTGCCTAGCTTACTAGCACTATGGTCTATTGAAAACAGCACACAGATGCTTTTTTTGCACATGGATGATTTGAGAATAACTCCACTGGAACCTCATGTCAATTTTTCCAGATCACATCAGCAATTGTACCAACAGCAAAAGTTCCTCTGCCAGGTTTCTCTACAGAAAAAAACGCTATTGTGACATTTTAACCTTTCCTTTCTATGGGTTTCCAGTCATCTGGTGAAATCAGAGATATTACCATCTCTGTTTTTTCCACCTCTCCTGCATGTTGTCATGAATACATTTCTCAGTCAGGGGACATGACATTGTAAAGCAGCAATACCAATATATTTTTACTCCATAGCTGTCTTTTCTTAGCGATATTGGTGCAATTAGGTCACAAAGTTTTCCTGTCATAGCTTCACAAAAAACATCTATACACCCATTTGAATACAGCCATCTTTCATTCTTTTGCCTATGTTTTCATGTTATCTTTTTTTTTTGCAAAGCAGCCAAAGTACAGCAAAATCTGAAGCTGCTGCTTAAGATACTGTGATACAAAATCTGCAGATGACCATGACTATCTCATTAAGTTTTTCTGTTATCTCCAATTAAAAAGCACTAATCCAATAAATACAATATTTTTTTACACTGATCATACCGCGTAGCATAAACTCTGCTCTGGATGGACAGTATTTGCTCTTCTGTCATATGTACCAGTTCATAATATTCCCTTTGAATGTAGAGGAAATGTAGGTGTAACTTTTTTTACCTCCTTCACTACAGCACCTCATGGTTGTTTGGTTACACAGATCTATACCTAAGTTAATTGCCACATGTTATTATGTATCACACAAATATCTCTGCAAAGAAGCCAGCTAGACAAGCTTGTTAAGTCTTGTTTCCATGGGTAGTGGATCGTTTTCAAGAAAATGCTATTGCTGTCACTGGAGTTTTCCAGTTCAAGAAAATTGCCAGCATTTTTATTGTATTTTACTTTTTTTTTGGTTATTGTTGCATTGAAAGGGATAAGAACAGCAAATTTTTGTAGAAAGGTGTATCTCAGTTGTGTCGTGTTACAAGAGTCTGACTCAACTTTACAAGGATCCAGTCAGTGAGACACAGTACTTGTAGAGGCTGACTGGGTTGGGGCTGGTGAGTAGCTGCCCATGGGCCACCAGCAGACACCTGTCCTGCAGCTGGGCTGGCACCTTTCTCTCATTATTGTCTTAGGGATCAAGCAGACATTTTGGGGTTTTGGAGGCTACAAATTGATATCAAAGACTGCCATGCTACCCAGCAAGAACAAGTGACAAGATTCCTTGTCAGTACTTAGAGAAGTTCAATACATTGACCTATGTAACTCGGGGCTCTCATGGGCTCTGCTGTGTAGAAGTGGGCCATGCTTCACTTGGAAAAATCTGAGCTGTTACATTACAGAGTCTGATTGCTATGTATGTATTTAATGTTCCATTGGTGCTATCCTTGAAGTGCTGTAAAGAAGGCTATTGCAAATGTTGCTGACTTGTAATAAAATGGCTTGTGTCTAAGGCAGCATAAAGAGCTAGACAAATAACGGTTGAACAGCATAAATACAATTTTATTTCTTCTTTCAAGTTACCCATCTATGTGATTTCTCTCATGTTATGCTTTCACTTCCTTCCATGTTTATTTATATCTGGCTTAGAAGGCAGAGCTTCAGTGTTCTGGGCATGGCACAAATAGAGAACAAATCAGTAAGGACAAAATGTGTGTGCACCTGGAAATTAAATGGAAACTTGGGTTCCCCCCGCCCCTTCCTTGAGCCCTAACCAAAATAACTTGTTTTAACTTTGGCTGTAAAGAGAAAGAACTTTCTTTGCGTTTTTCAAATTCAATTATACAAGGCATTTCATTCTTTTGTTTGCTTTTAGAAAGAAATAATTAACAGACATTTCTCTTTTCTACGTGGATCTTAGTATTCTGCAAAGAAGATGACATTATACCTGGGTAAACAGAGAAGTGATTATCAAAACAAAGTCAAATAAAACAAAGGAGACTTTCCCTTGCTTTCAGAAACTCCTGGTATTCTACAGCATTTCATGTGTAACTGAATCTTTTTTTCTCAGATTAATTTCTGTTATTGTACAAGTGGCTAAATATAGACTAATCGAAGTAGTTTTAAGACTAGTAATTTATTTATGATAATTTTATTGACCTTAATTCCTATGTGATTGCATTGGGTTTAATTTGTAATACAGCAGCCTGCATGGAGAAAAATAGGTTTAATGATTTTTCGTTATGGAGCTCTATTTTACAGCATGCTTTGTTCTTCAGTATTTGGCAACAACAACTCCTCCTCTTCCTAAGGTCAGAATGATTTGAGCTTCAACTAGTAATTTAAAGAGATCTGATAAAGAAATTTCATCTCTGTGGGTGCTGGCCGGTGATGAAGAGAACCCTGGGTTTCAATAGAGACTAATCTTAACTCAGGAGGGAGAATTCAGGAGGGGAAAAGCAATCTGCTCTTTGGTGACAGATCGCTGACAATTTACTTCCACTAGCCACCTCTCTCTTCCTGCCTAAACTGTCAGAGTGCCATGGAAGAAAAAGCCCTTTGTGCCTGTGTGCAGAAAGTGACTGTCATCACCATTATGAATGGTATTTTACATAGGGCTTGTAAAGATCAGCAATTACTTCATCCTTCCTGCCTCTTCTTTGTGCCAGTTTCTCTTCGTGCTGCAACCAGCTGAGGTTCGGCCCATAGGACATCTGCTTCCCTGCCGCGAGAGTACCTCTAATAGGTTGCCTTGTACTCCAGCTCCTTCATTCTAGTCATCTTCCTAAATCAGGGGGGGGAGAACAGCTTTCCATTCTCTCCCAGAGAGCTGGGACCAAGATTTGTAAATCTCTTTTAGACTTGAAGCCCTAACTCAGGCCAAGGGGCTGCCACAGTGACTGACCGTGGTTGCTTCAGCACCCAGGGAGACTGCTGGGAAGAGAGAGCAGGTGGGGGAGAGAGGTGAAGGGGTAAATTTTGGGAGGGCAGAGAGGACAGAAAAGGATGGGTGTCTGAAGGAGTATTGTGAATGGCAGCAGAGGGAAGAAAGTTGGATGGTAACCAAAGTGGTGTGAAAGAGTTTGAAAATCTGTGATCTCAACAATTCATTTCTCCTTGGACTGAGAAGGGGAAAAATATTTCTTAGAATAGAAAATTCTAAAAAATCTTGAACTTTAAGTTTTTAGGCTGGATGTTACACTGTGACTGCTAGAGTGGGACCAGTGCCTTATGAAAACTGAAATTAATCTCTTTGTCTCCTTTTGCTCAGATTTGGTCTCAAGCTACATCCTCCATCAGGCAGTGTAGTCTCATGACTCAGATGGTGTGTTTAACAGTTTAACTGGAGGGCATGCTGTGGTGTATAAATGTAGCTGTAGTTCAACAAAAGTGCCTACAGGGAAAAGGTGACCTCTGAAAGGAGTAAACTGCTGCTTCCATGGGGTGCTGTGACAGCTCCAGAAAACAGTAGTGGTGAATCAAGCCCAAAACGAGGAGGCATATTTTGGTTTAAACAGGCAACACTGTTTTGTCTCAGATCAAGTGGCCTTCAGAGTAGATCTTCCTTCCTTCCATCCTGAAAAAGAAAACATAAAACATTGTAATAGTGATTTTCCTGTATAAAGCATCCAGGTTAGGCAAGACACTTTGATTTCCATTGAATATGCTTGTCACAGTAAAATTCCCAGTCCTTGCTAGTCAGTGAGTCAGACAAGTGAGATGATTAGGGATGAGTCAGGGTTTTTATGACAAAGCAGTGAGTGAAGATTGATGTGGGCGAAATGGGTGCAAAATGACTTTTTGTAGACAAAGTTTGTTGTGAGAAGCATGTGTGTCTGAATGACATCAGGAATGTTTTTTGTAAAAGAAAGGACAGTCCTTGTGTGCATTCAGAAAGGATTATGATTGCTCAGATTGTTAAGTATCTCCTTTCTACATTTCTTTTAAGTCTGGAGAGTTTTAAGTTAGTGAGCTTGTCTGGATACCTCAGCATCCAGATCTCTGGTTTGGATAGTTTCCTCATTTCCAATAAATAATTCCATTTGTGGGTGAGGTAGTTTTTTTAAAACAAAAATAACCATTATATTTAGAGAGTTAGCAGTTCTTCATGTATGCCTGTTATTATAGTGAATATATTTCATGCTATTGTTCTCTTTTCCTCATTTGGTTTTCATCTCTTTATGCTCTGTCTATATTGTATCCAGTCCATGATATTTATCTCATTTCCTCCTTAATCATTTTAGCAATTATCCTTCTAAATATTTTTGTTATTGTTTTAATTTCTTTGGAATTATTCAGTGTTGGTGTCCATGTTCTTTACTGGTTGTTTCCAAGGAGATATTTGGTTTCAGTCTCCTACAAATTTTCTGGCTTTCTTACTAATACAGAATAGAAATACCATTCTTTTTAAAGTGTTTCAGCAGCTTATTAACTTTTTAAAAAAATTTGCTAAATGAATTATTGTCCGCATTTATAAAGTACAATGACTACCTCTCAGGAGCAATGGTAAGTGTACTGTGGAATCTGGAGGAGGTGGGAGGTCATCTTAAACACTCATAACTGGTAAATTTTTTCACTAGAGAACAATGACATAAAACCCTTCACTGCCCAGTATTTTTAATAAAGAAAAGGGTCTAAGACCAGCAAAAGATGCAGGAACTTGTGTCTATTTTGTACTTACTAAGCACATGAGGAAATTTTGGTGATGCTCTTTGGTTAAAAGTTTTTTATTGTCTGTTCAAAAATGCACAAACCCTAGTTATAATACACATAATTTTGTGTTAAATGTTAGTGTCCTCTAAGGTATGAGACTGAGGACATACCTGTGCTGTCAGAAGTGGCTCTACATGAGCTATCTCTAAAGTCAAAAGAGGAGGGGATCGCTGTGTCTCACATCTAGCATCCAGAAGCAGAATAGTTTTTTCACTTAAGCTTAGTGCTTGGAGCAATAATTGATTGCAGTTGAACCTGCACTGGTATGTCCAGCCATGGCTTGTGCCATCTGGGGTTATTGGCATCAGTGGGTGCTGGAAGGTCTTCACACCACACCCTGCTGCATGGTGTTGACATAAGAAAGTTGTGTGAAGGTGCCTCAAAACTGTACTAGGGTGCAGTAACTCAGTCTCCTCTGCAAATGTTTGGATTTTCTCACTTGCCATTTCTCAGTGTTTAGTTATCTCCAGCACGTATGGTTGCCTCCTAAAACAAGTAACAGATATTATTTCCTCAGGTGATATTTACTCCATGTCTGAAGCACGAGGCTGAGAGCTAAAGACAGCATTTTTACTCCCAGTCAGCAAGTGATAAACGTGGACACCTTTAGTTTCAAGTATTTTTATTTTTTTAATTGACTCTATGATTTTGGGCAAAGCACTAAGCTCTCTATCATAAAGTTTTAGTCTGTAAAACTTAGATGACTAATAGCCTGCTTCCTGAAGCTTGGGGAGTTCTTTTTGAGGGAAGTATGACTATTTTATGTTGTGTCATACTGTCTTCTAAGTTCCTACTGTTTATTGCAGTAACAGCAGGTCTCATGTTACTTCACATTCCTTTTTCTCTTAACATCCCAGATCTTGCAGACACATAACTGTATACAAATTTCATATTTAACTGAAAGAAGTTTCTAGCTCTTGTGATTGTAATGAAAGGAAACCTTGATAAAGTTACTCCCTGAAGACTAAAAGAAAAACTAGGACAGAAATTAAGAGGACCCAAACATTGTTACACCTTAAAATGAAGAATACCTGGGAGTTTAAGGCATGAAGGTGAATATCAGGCGAGGCAACATTACATACATGAACAACAAGGTGGGACTGTAAATGTTGAATATGTGCAGCCAGGTTGATTAGAGAGTTGATTAGAGTGTGTAACTGAACAAAGTTCCAGAGGAGGGAAGCAAACCTTAATAATGCTGTATTTCTTCCTCTCCCTCTGTCTCTTCCCTTGGCATACTGCATCAGAGGAGTATAGTACAGAGTTTTCTCATCGTTTTATTGTAACCTTTCACTCTTACTAGCAATTAGAGATTAATAACCTTAGTTTACCTTCAGTATTTAAAATTTTTGATATGCAGGAGTGTTATCTTAAAACTGCATTTACGTAAACTAGATGACTGTAGTAACTTCCCAAATAGGAAAAAAGAAGTGTACCTTTGCTGTGGGTGCCAAAGTAGTAGCTATAATGTTGGTTTCATGGCATTGATACTTTTTGCCTTCCTTTTTTTCAAGACCTTTTTTTGAGATTGGATCTCACATATTTTAGGTGATAACTCATAAAAGTACCTCTACCTGTTCCACACTTCTATGTTCATTAGTGTATTCATCATCATCTCTGCATACTGTGGACATGACTATGAAAAAATGGAGCTAATAAGATCATGATATTTAATAACCTAAGGTTAGAAAAATAGTATCTCCTGCATATATCATTTAAAAGAAAAGGAGCATAAATGCTTTTGTAACATTGCCTTTCAAGTATTTTAAATAAAAGGGACAAATCCCTGTGTGGAATTATTTGAACATGTACCCATTGAAATCAATGGAGCTACAAAGATTTAAAGCAATTTGGTATCTGGCCCTCTATTGGAAATGCTAGATTAGGTTGGAAAGATATGTATTTGAGACCAGTTCATTTCAAAGCATGTCTTTCACTTGGGAATCTATAATGACCCTAGAAGATCTGAAATACTCCCCAAAATGTGATTTGCACAAAGTAAAAAAAAAAAATAAAAAATGCTGCCCTGTATCTCAGTAATGCTTTTACCTGGGAAGATATACTTGAAGTAGTTTTCAAAATGACTGAAATGACTGAAGCAAATCTGACAATTTATCATAATTGAAAATGTCTTAGGAAAATGTCTTGGAGGTTCAATTTTCTGCTGAGAAAGGGAATGTCACTGTTGTCACTGACCTGTGGCTGTAAGATGCACATGATCAAGACTTATTAATTACAACATTAAATGCCAAATATATGAGATACCACAGACATTTTATTGGATGTGGGAACTAATCAACTTGCTACTGAAGTAATTCAATTCTGTGAAGGTTTATTATTCAAGCACTTTAAAGCTCAAAGAATGACAGCTGATATATATGAGAGAAAACTGAGAGAGACAGCAATAGTTCCTTTTAATTGTATTTATTGTATTGAATAAAAGTGATATACAGCTCTCTTTTTTGGACTTGAAGTGATTTGTCTCATGCTTAATTATCATTTAAGTATCAATGACCAGAATAGAAAAATAACAGTCATCCTGAAGAACACAGTCATCTTCAGAGAACTTCTGCACTGCAGGCTCCCAAGTGAGAGGGCAGCAAAGTAAAGGTGCCTCCACTAGCTTTAAATTAGCCAGCTGCAGCACCTATAACCTCCCAGAGCTCAGCTCAGGCTGATCTGCCTTGCAGAGCAAGGAAGCTACTTAGATGAAGTGTGTGCCCCCACTGCCATCACAGGCAGCAGCTGCCCAGGCTGCCTTCCAGCTGGAGATGTCGCCCAGGGCTGGGCTCTCAAGGCAGGCGCCGAGCAGTAAATGATTAGCTCACTGTGCTTCGGCAAAAGTAGGTGTGTTCTTTTGCCTCTTTGCACATGAAGAAGCTTCTTCAGCCAATGTACATTTGAGTGCTCAAGGATCAGTGCTGAGTGCTGACTGAACCAGTCAGCCTGGCAAGCTGGAGCTCCCTTGCCAGCTGCAACTGTGTTTTCCACAATCTTGGTGGTGAGGCACATGGGATTGCATTAGTTACAAATGGGAAAAAGCCTACTAAATAATGTTCCTCTGCCAGTATAAAGATAACTTGTTAGTGGAAGACAGATGATCGTTTCAGTAGGACAGGATTCTTGATGGTAGATTTTTCTTTTAGAGAAATGCATTACATGGCATGTGTAAGAAACTCTGAAACTCAGTGCAAATGGAAGGATGCTCATGTTCTTGAATGATGAACTAGATGTGGACTAGATGGTCTCTTCACAGATGAAGTATCCCCTTCAAATGGGAATATTATGGCTTTAGAATTGAGTAAACAAGAAAAATTATTGCTTCCTCAGTTCTCAGGGCCTGTATGCTTATGATCTGAATTCATGAAAATGTTTTATTTATACTCTGAGTTTGAAAGCAAGATATGCCCTTGGCTTGGGAAAGAAACTTAGCAGGAGAATATGCATCTACTTTGTCTCTAAGGCTGAAATTCTATGCAGAACTTGGTTTTGTGAGTTTTGGTTTTGAATTTGAGATGTAGGCTTCAATTCTGCATACTGTAAGTTCAGTCATTCATGAACATATTGATACAAGTATTAAAGCTTCTGTAGCAGTGTCAGTTTGGGGCCTATTTAAGAGTAACTTGAAAATACCCTATTGTTATTTTTTGAGCATGGGAGTAGAAGGACTCAAGTATTGCTTTGTTTTGGGTTGGTGGGGGTTTTTTTTATGCAGTAATGAGTCCAGAGATTCCAATAAAATCAAAGTTTCTGATCTTTTTGGGTTTTTTAAATTATATTTTACGGCTACTCAGCTCTGTTCAGATAGAATGTCTGTTCGTTTGGTGTCCAAAGATTTTTTAAGACAAAAAGTTGTAACATTTGTAGATCTATTTTCACGGTTTTCAAACTGGTTTGAATTATAACACCTCTCTGGAACATTTATGCTCTTCCTTGTGTTTACAATTGTTTCCCAACTCATTCCTTGTGTTAGTACCTAGAGCCTTACTTGTAAATCCCATTGGAGTTGAGAAAGAAGACAAATGCATAGCAGCATTTAAGGTTGCATAAAATCTTTGTGACAGTTAAGTCATTTGCTTGCACAGATTAGCAGTGTTAGAGGAAAAACTAGAGAATGATTAGCAAATGCTTTTTTAACTTCTTACAGGTGATGTAACCAGAGGAAATAAGGAGGAGGTGCTAGCACAGATAAGCGTTTCATTTGTAGCTAACATGTGATAAATACAGTGATACCAGCTAAATTTTGAGTTGGAATTTTAGGTAGCATGCTAGCAAGGGGAAGTGTGCCCACAGGGATATTTCTGTTATTCATTCCTAATGGAGTTTCACTTACATAAGGCAACAGACGTCATCTTCATACAGTGCCTTCTGGCCAGAACT
Source organism: Aegotheles bennettii (assembly GCA_013398125.1). Lineage (NCBI taxonomy): Eukaryota > Metazoa > Chordata > Aves > Caprimulgiformes > Aegothelidae > Aegotheles > Aegotheles bennettii. Next base: position 734,425 of record VZRW01006599.1, read on the forward strand.
AGCAGTAAAAATAAACAGTAGATTTAATGTGGCTTGGCTGTTTTCTGGCCAGCAAGTTATTCTGCCAGTTGACTATAGGCAGGGGCAAAGAGTACACTGAGCAACTTCAGATTTGTTCTTAAGTCTTTTATTACCATAGTGGTATGCAGTGGGTATAAGTTGGGCTGCAAATGACCCACTGAACATATGAAAATGTGGAACAGAATAAAAATAGTGAAAGCATAGACATCAGCAGAAGTGTAAGCATTCTTGTACTAAAATAGAAGTAAAAAATGTATTCCTAAACAGATTTTTGGCATTGATAATTTAATGTGTTAATATTAAGGATATGAATGAATATGTATTCCCTGCAATTTTTCCATTTGGCAGTGTCACAGTTTAAGCAAGGACACTACTGGTAAACCAATGATAGTCATATGTAAATCCTATTCTAATCAAGCAAAAATTTGGTTTTTTTGGTTTACTATAGCAGTTTAGTGTGCAAGATAGGTTCTTTTTTAAATGTGAAACTCCCTTGAAATCCATGGCTGGGTGCTATACAGTACCCTATTCACAGCCTTGGTTCATATAAAATGTTTTCCCTTTTTTTTTTTGAAGTGAAGGTGAAAGGAGCTTGAAGGGCTTCAGTGATAATGAGAACACCAGGTGCCACACTATGGTGTGAGCTGCACCAGGACCAAGATCCCCCACTCAGAAGGTATACTCTTCTGGAAATATATGCAGCCTTTAGTCTTTCATCAAGAGTGCTGAAAAAAGATCAGAAAAGTGACTAGTTCTGGCACCAGTCAGATTTTTAACCAAAGCAGAGATACTGATGATATTAGCATGGAGCTGTACTGCTGTAGCCATGCATGGGTGAAACAGATTACTAGAGAATTTAATCACCAAGCAAATCTAGCAATAAATTCTTTAGATTCCAGCCATAAGCATCTGTTAGGTAAATTGCAAATAAATTTGAATGAAGAAGAAAGACCTGGGTCCCCATCCAAGAGTGCAATCCAAAATCCCTCTGTAAGACCAGAATCAGAACAAATATGCAAGGATTTCTGTTTCATAGAGTGTTAGTTTCTTTTTAAATGGAAATGAAATTATTTCTGATTTATGCTGGTGATGTCTTGAGCAGATTTGTGCCCATTTGCTTACCTGGTTTACAAGAGGTGTATTTCTCCTCTGGGCCTAAAGTTGTACTCGCTGTAAAACAAAGGTTATGGCACTAATACAAGCTGCTTCCTTGAGGCCAAATTCTACCCACACTGTCTTGAATGCAAATCACCAGCATTACACATGGGTAACTGAAAGCTGAAGTTACCCTTGAGTGCTCAGTTCAGTTAAAATTATTTTGCAGCTTCCGTGCTGATGGCTAAGAAATCATCCAACCCCAGTAGTATAGCTACCTTTTATTGAGTATTCCCTTCACAAATGTAGTGTAAGAGTTGCTTATAAATATACATGCTTCAGTTTAAAATTGATGTTGAAATTCAGTGCTTTACATACTACAGGTGTAGTGATAGCAATTTCTGAAAGCTCATAATTAACCATTTCTTTTGTTCAGAGAGTGCAAAGTGGGCTAAATTTTCAGATAACAAGATATTGTATCCAAAGAGATTTCAGTGATTCTTCACACGGTTGTGACTGGTTTATAGCAGAGCTGTACTAGTTAACATCCCTGATCATCATCACTGCCAATGCATTTTGTCTTGTGCTTCAAATGCAATCCTGCCTTGTTCTGAGCACAAATAATTCAACTCCCCACTGTAAATCCTTTCTAATTAGGTTATTTTTGTCTTTTAATCTCTTACTCTGAGAGCCATTAATAATTTTGAACTGAGACATGTATAATTTGTAATAATTTAGCTTATCTGGTTTTAAAGACCATTTGTTTTGCTTTTAATCTTTAGCAACCCTGTTTGGATTTAATACTAAATGCCAAAGGTAGAGACAATTTTGGTTACATTACGCAATTCTTAACCAGGTGCTGAGGCCTCCAGCTGCAAAGTTCATGATGCCACCCATGAATTAATTAAAAGAACACAACCCCAAACCAAAACAAAAAGACTGGAGGTCTAAGATGGTAATGGTAGTAGTATGTTTGCATGTTTAATAATTTCTTGCTATGCTGCTGTACCAAATACAAAACTTTGTGTTATTCTCTTGTGTCTTTGAGCTGGTAGCTTCAGCCCAATTTTCCATGATGAAATGTCACAGACTATTTAAAATTTATTGAATCTAAGATTTCAGAAATCATTGTGGACTGCAGACTAAATCAAACAAACTGCTTTGAGTGTACTTGGTTTGATTGGCTATGCAGAAATTTGCTTTAGTGGAAAACAATAGTGAATTCCTTCAGCCACATATCGGAATATGATCACTATGTTAGACAGCAATAGGAAGTCATAATAGAAAGGCCAAGGATTTAATTAATTTTTGAGATCCTATCACAGTAGTTTCTAGCTACTCCTCTACAATGCAATATATGCATACAACAGTAAAATAGGATTTAAAATCTCTGTACGTTTGCCATATGTTTTAGAAAGTCTTGTAGAATGATTTTTTTAAAAATTGTCGGAATACATTATTTTACTCAGTAAGCTCTGTAGAAACCCTGGGGAGACTACTATTTTTCACATCACGTCTTCCTATACATCTAAAAGTTTTCACTGCCAAAACTTGCTATTTTGCTTGCCTCTTGGAAGCAGCCATTAACTCTTCTACAGGGTCTTGCAATGCATTATGTGTTGTCTTGCCTCTAGTGCATGGCTGGGATGTTACCCTATTACAAAAGGTTTTGGTTAATCAACCATTTATGATAAAATGGGGTGTTCAGCAAACCTGGATAAATACCTAGAATATGGATGGTTCTTTACTAAAATGAGCTGTAGAAGGATTTTCGTGACAGTGTCAGAATCAGCCAAGTAGTGGCTGTTTATGAAAGACTTGATTATATCTAGGTGGAGATTTATTTTGTTGCAGTCAAATGCAACAAAGGGAAAGAAGTTTCAGATGGCTTTTGGTTTATTTAATCTTCCCACCACTTCTGCTCTACACAGCCAGATAAGTACATGCCTGTGAAACTTTGAGAGCTACCGAGGGTGCCAGTTCACATAAAACAGCACTTAAACATATGTTCAGTCCCACTGGACTTCAATTCAAGCATGTACCAAGAGTTTTGGGAAGAATGAGCAGTTTTCTGCTGCAGTTGCCCATGAGTTCTTGGAAAGGATAATTTTACACACCAGTCAAGTAGATTGGATGAATCTAGAGCAATTGAGAAAATTAGCATCAAAAGTAATTTTAAAATATGACATCATTACTTACTTATCTGTGGAGAATGCTGTTGATTACAGACCTATGTAGTCATCTCTGAAAATCTCAACTAAGCAAAAAAATAAATGCCTTGTAGATCGGCATATGTGGGTTTAGATATTTACACTATGTGCAAAACCAGATTTAACTATAAAAGGAAACAGTTTTCTCTAAAAAAAGGTAATTTTTATTTTTTTTTGTTTGTTTTTTGCTCTTGCAAGTCTGTTAATTCTTGACCTGGACTAAATTCCTAATGTCTGTAATTTCACAAATGGCTTTGAACTAATACGGATTTGAATAGTTCATGGAGCTGTGACCATGCCAGGTGCCCCTGTGGGTGAGGTGGTGCAGTGCCTGCCCTCTCTGACCAGCCCTGTCCTGCAGTCCCCAGCAAGGCAAGCTGTGCAGGTAAGGGGATGGTGACAGTGTCAATCACAGCTTGGCCACTCCCAGGTGCTACCTTGGGCCTGGCTGGTGTCCAGCCAGGGAACCAGTGTCCCTTCAGCTGGGGGCTGGCGAAACCTAAGTTAAATGCAGCTTCAGAGCCAAGGGGCATCATATGCATGGGAGACCCAGGTGAAGTTTATCCTTGGTCTTCTCTTGCCTTAGCTATTTTACAAAGCCTTCTCCAAGGTTGCACCGGTATGCTATGTCAGAGCACAGCCTGATCACTTCACATTCTTCCTGTAGGATGAAGTGATAATGGGTACTGGGTGCATTCCTGCTGGTTGTGTGACCCATGTCTGACCACAAAACCTTTCAGTGATTTCCCATTAGAGAGCAGGGAACTATAATATAATGGCTTTCTGTGCTAGGAAAGGCTTGGAGAAAATGTGTTTGGGGGAGAATAAATGGATCTGCCCATTACTGTGCTGCTTTGTTCTTAATGATAACCACAAAACAGAAATTCTCTCTCACCCCAAATTCATGTTATTGCAGGCTTTCACTGGATTGATTCCTTCAAATTCCAAATTTCGTTGGAGTGGCACAGTGAGAGAAATTGAAACAAAAGTCAGAAGGTCTTTTCTTATCAACAGGGTAGCCTGACAGTAATTCTGGTTCATTGGAGTGAGGAGATGGAGCACATATGGACATAATCCCAGCTGAATACCCCAGCATTGGAGAACCTCCATGAACTTTGATGAAGGCGGGATACGTTCTTCATTTTTCACAGTCCAGAGAAATTGAGCTGTACTTGTGACATCAACTTATTTTCAGCCCTTCCAGCACTTCTACATGCTCCAGCATGTCATCACATAGACTATACTTTCCCTTTCCATCCAGTCTCATTTGCCTATGTGGCAGAAACTTTTTTGAGGACAGAAGTCCTTTTACAGATGGCAGTTTTTACCTTGCTTGAAATCTGAGAAGAGGCTTAACTGCTGTCTTCTGTGCTCAGTCTCTTAACAAAAAAAACCAAGTCTTGTTCTGAAAATCTCCTTTTGCTGGGAGGTTCATATAGGTTAAAATCCTCTGCTTTAATGATTATCTTTGGTCAGAGCTAAGTGTCTACATTTGCTGGAAATAAGCAGAAAAACCCTTTAAAATGGGAAGAAGGATGGCTTAAAAAGTAGACCTTAATATTCTAGAGTCCTTTTTTATTAACTTCACATTTGAAGAAAAAAAATCTTATGACTTAAGTCAGGATCTTTTGTTCACTTAATGAATTTTTCAAGGTATTAAAAATAATTTGTACAATGTGATGACTATTAAGCTAGTAGGTGAGGATGGGAGTAGAATATAATTTCAATTAATATCCCATATGAAATAAAAAGAACATTCTCAAACATTAAAAAAAAATCTTCACTGATTCAGGAAAGAACATTGTCTTTGTTGGGAACTAAGCCTTACAACATGGCAATAACAGCTCCATAGGAGAGAGAGGGGGCAGTATATTGAAGATCAGTCTTTACATTTAACATTTCAAAAAAAAAAGAACCTCAGTGAAACTACTGGGCAGCCATGCTCCTTGTGCACACTCACAATACGTGTGTGAGGATATATATATATGTCACATACACACACACATACATATATACCTCCTCATCCTGGTAATTTCTGTGGGTGTTATGATTACAGAGCAGGAGGAGATTTAACCTCAGAACACAGTCACATGGTGGCTTTAAGCAAGTTTACTTTGCAAGTGTTAAACGTGTGAAGAGATCTTCAATATATGCAAATTAAAAGCTTCTGGGAGTACTGCACATGCAATGAAAAGAAAATACAGCCTTCTGCAGATGGAAAAAGTAAGCTTATTAGGAATTAATAACTGTCTCAGTCCTGGGGAAATAAGAGAAAATGGTGCATTTAATTCTTACTATAGCAAAATGTAATTAACAGGAAGGTCAGAGGGCAAGGACATAGTATGCAATTAAGTCTTCCTCAATCTTGCACTACACAGGTAAACACAATACAAGTGTAATAATGAACAAATCCTTTGGTACCTAGCATACCTTTTTAGAGCTCTCATTTACATGAACTCTGTGGGGATCTTACTTCTTGCTATAACATGGTTAGCAGTTATATAAAGAAAATTTAGGAAGACTCTAAAGATATTTTCCTCACATCTTTCTTTAGGTTTCCTATGATCCCCCTACCACTGAAGCAGTACTGTAGTTCATTTTTCTGCATGTTACTTGAGATTTAGTGCTAATGAAGATAAGGCAAAGCTGTAACAAGACTGCTGCTAACATGTAAAAGCTGTGCTTTGAAGTGAAAGTGTAATGAATACTTATGTTAGTTACTGCTGGATACATTCTTCACCTTCAGATTTTAGGAGGTGATGCCTGACTTTTTTTCTTAGTCTAGGACACTTGGTTGAGGATATAGTATTCATTACATGCCTGTTCACAAATGCATAGTTGGAGTGGATTCAGCTCTGATTGTGCTTTTAGCAGGAGGTCAGAATAGATGACCCCCAAGGGTCACTTCCAACCCGAATTAATCACTAAGTCTAAGATTTGTGTGTATATCTCTGTGTTAGTTTTTACAGTTCTTTTAGGGAAGCAAAACATTTTAGCTAAATAGTGAATTTCACCTGCAGTGTATTCAAGTTCTCAGAAGTGGTCTGCTTTTTATTCATTCCCCTATGTCACCACTTTACCTTCTTTTGTCTCATTTTCTGTCAAGAGCTTCCAGACTTGCCCTTGTTTTCTGCCTCACAGCAAATCTGACTAAGACCCACTTCCCTTTCTGCTTTTGCTTTCCAAACTCTCTCATCTCCATGGCTCTGAGCCCAGGGAGTAACGTACAAAATGCTTCAAAGCATAACACAGAGACACAGCACCCAGCAATCGCTCAAAAGGGATGCAGTTTTACAAAATAACATCAGCAGAAGGGACTATATTATAAACTTGCCTTTTAAGCAGCATCAGCTGAGATTTATGCAAAGGGGCTCTCTAGACTCTGAAACATCAAGAAACATATCAAAAGGGCAAATTTGTACACTAAATAATCCCCTAACCCATCATGTAGGACCTCCCAACCCCATACCGGGGGTAACTGTGAATGACAAAGTAGCACCCAATTTGAAAACTGTAGCCAGATTTATTTCCATGGGCAGGATTCCTTATGGGCAGAAAGAAGACTGCAGTAAAGAGTCAATGCCCTCTCAAACAATCTGTGAAAATCCAAACTATGCTAGATTAAAAAGCTAGGTTTTCCTTTGGAAAAGATGAATCTGGAATCTAGGTAGTTAGGTCCTTTTCTGCCAGATGCATGAGATGCAAGGCAGCAGAAGAATGAGTGTGCAAGATATGAGCTTGCTCCCCTCCAGAACTCAGGCCTGGATGTGAACTGAATTTCATGCACTCAGCTGCTAAAAAAGGTGTATGGTTTTTTTCCCCAGGCAGTCATACTTTTTACTGCATCAAAGCAAGAAGAAATAAAGAGCTGACGTACTAGCCAGTGAGAAGTGCAGAGGGCAAACTGGGGTTACCTTTTGAGAGAAGGGCATGCTGACCACGTGTGACACATCCACCTCTACTCTGCCCCCATCCTCAGCCTCGCACCTGCCTGTGCTGCCTCAGCTTCTCTGGGGCCCCTTATCTCCTGCTTTGTCGATTACCAAACAGGGCTGATGTTGGAGGTTGCCTTGCTTCTTGTGCAGGTTGTGTCCCTGCCATGACTCCTCTTGCCGGCGAGGCTGCAGGGGCTGCCAGTGCTGCACAGCAGCTCGCTGAATACAGCCCTAATTAGGCAACAGCTCTGTAAAATGTTCCTTTCTTCTTCAGCTTTAAAACTCATTTACCCTTTCCATACATGTCAAAACATGTCAGATATTACGAGTGTGATCTCTTGAGATCATGCTAATTCATGAGTCCCTTAATCTTACGGCTCTTTTTATTGGATGATTGTGGTATATTTTATACTCATTTTTGCTCACTTTCTTTCCCTGGTATAAGTAGAGGTTATGTTTGTTTTCAGGGATATGACTGTATTTTGTCTGACAGAAAGTATATGGTTAGTGTGGAATATCTGTTATTCTGCACATCTATCCCTTTCTACTAGAGAAAAACAGGGAGATGAAAAAAACATGATCATACTGTAATGCTTGTACTGACAGATATTTTTGGTTTACTCAATACTGCATACTAAAAGGACAAAAAAGTCCCAAATGAATCAGAAGTAATTTACAAACAAAATCATAGTAAAATGATTATGAGCTTGGATAATCCTGAAGAAGGCAGTGCAGACAGATTCAGTATTTTAAAATGAATATGAAAAAATATTTTCTTGAACTTGTGGATTCAATGGGGAGAATGAATTTCTTTAATATTTATAATTTCCACATAGCTGCATAGAACAAATAGTGATAGGGGAAATAACCTTAGCTATACTCAGTAGTGCATGTATTGAGACTGATATTTACAGTTCTTTCGACCTATATTATTTTTACAGAGGAAATATTGTCCTCTTTTTTTCCCTTTGTATTGGTATTTGCAATTTAATATGCTCACTAGGAGCAAACTGAAGCTCCTGCACTTAAGCTTTTTCTTGCAAATCTCATAGCTAACAAATGATGGTGATAACCTGAACAAGTTTTTAATTTTTGCACACAAAGCTCAGCTTCAACCATCTTACTTATTAAATTAACACTGATATTAGGAAATGTATTGTCTTCCTTATGGTTCAGACATCAGTCTGAGATAGCTATGCAGAAATGTACTGCACTCCTCCTTATCTGAATGTAGTGACTCTATAAATACATTAATACTAACTGATCCTTTTTCTTCTTATAGTGACCAAGGAGCTAGTGCCTTGCTTGTTTAATCAGAAAGAAAAAACCTGTAGCTGACTTCGGTAGGGATTTTGCCTGAACAAAGACTATAGGCTGCAGTCCAAATGAGTTTTCTTTCAGTGTCTATCTGTTTCATTTTCTAAAGTTTCTGCTTTTTTGATAGCACATATGAGAGTGACTTAAATTTGAGATTAAAATTGCTGTTTAGGAGACTTAGCTGCTGAAGTGATGTTGGGCTGTTGTGCTGTTGAGCTGCTTTGTTGCCTACCTGAATGCTTGGAAGTTGTTAATGTTTTTCTGAAGTCCAGATGAGTAGCTAGGAGAATGTTGGACAATGGAGTGGAGGAAAAATAGCAGCTGTATTCGTAGAAACTTTTTCTTTATGTAAGTACATTCTTCCACAGCAGCCATCCTCCATCCTGACGCAGAATAAAGGTCTTGCTAATGCTGCTCCTATCCAGTGTACGGAAGGCTTTGGGCTCGCTACACAGCAGCTGGTTGGCAAGGGCATGACACTATTAACCAAAGCTGTCTCTCAAATCTCAACTGACCTCAATATCAAAGTGGAACTTGCCAGCGAGTCCTTACTCCCTTCAGGCTCTGATCAGTTCTTTTTAAGTGGATGAGAATGTAGGGTTCCAAGCTTCTAGCACAATTTGCAAAATATGTATTATCCAGTACAGAGAAATTGAAGAAAACTGCATAGAATGTTAGATTTAAGATAGATAAGTACTTCATAACTTGGGTATTTAGTATGTTATTTTAATCTATATGTATTTAAGTGTGTGCATGTAAGTAATGTATATTTATATGTATAGGTGTTTCAGACATACATCCAACTGGTTTATGCAAATCTTGCCAAAATATACTAAAAATTGCTGTTTATAAACATATTTAGCTGAAGCAGGTATTTGCTTTACCATTACTCCACCTACTGGTATTGTGTTAAGCTGACTAAGATACCAGAGCTTACTCAAAAAAAAAAAGGAAATAAAACTATCCCCAGAGCACAGGCACTGAGTGATTAATTAAATAGCAGTTGTGGGGAATGGTGTTTTTAAGGAATAAATAATGGTTTATTTCAGATGAGTGGAAGCTGAACTATATTTTTCTTTCCATAAATACACATTAGTAATATTCTTGCCATTAAAAATATCTAAAACTTAATTTGAGAGGAGTAAATATTATAACAGATGTGTCTGACTATACATTTACAACAAAACCATGTGCACATAAATTATTTGAATAATGGTGTAGAATTACCTTAGAACACTAAAATATCAATTAAAATTAAGTCTTCCAAAAGCCACAGCAATGTGAGTAAATAGAGTATGACACTGTCTGAAAAATTACAACAGGGAAAAGAAAACACTGTCACAAACGGACTATGCTCAGCTACTTGGGGCTGAAGTTTACAAGATACGATTTCTTATCACAATGTAATTGCTGGAGGAGCTCAAGCTCCAAGATGCGCTTCAGACACCCCCGTGGAAGCTGTCAGTTCTGTGCGTGATGTGGCCCTTGTTCAAGGGCAGTGTGTGCTTGTGACATCTAAATGAAATTCAGGTAAATCAAACACCACTGTAGGGCCACCCTAGGCTCTGCTGCAGAAAAAAACCCAACAGCCTCTGGCTTTCAGAGGGTCTGTAGCCCCAAGACAACTTTGTGGTTACCTGGGTTTTTTTATTCTTTCCACCTTCACAGCACTAATACAATAATCCTTTTGCTGGGCTATCATAAGGTTTCATAAAGAGCCCACCATACTGTGAGGTCTGTGGGAAGGCCCTTCATCAGCAAATTCCCTGGACAAGGCTATCTGCTGGCTTTTAATGTTAAAAAAAAAAAGATGCGATGAACAGAGTCTGCTGATGTTTGGCTATCTTGCCTGTATGATATATTTATGTTGTAATATATACATCATAATGTATGCCCACGGCCAGCTTCCTCATTTCTTCTTGTTGTTTACCATCTTATTAGTCATATTTTCTTAATAGATGCTAAGAAAGAATACATTTATTTTAGTGAATTTTACAACAGTGGAACTATGCAGAGCAGAAATTTTTAATTTCTGTGGCATGATTCCCTGCAAAGGCTTGGTAGTGAACCTTCTCTCTTTTTGTAATTGAAAAGGTGATGAGGGCACAGTGACTTTTTACTCTGTCGTACCTGCTGAAACCAGCCAGAAAAGAATTCTTTTAGTGGTGGTTTAAAGACTACTTGTTTTCCTTTTCTGCAGAGGACTGCATACATGTAAGAACAAAGCAAAACCTGATAAATCCACCAAAGGGACCTGGAATCCGTGATGGACTTCTACTGCTAGGTGTAACCAGGTAGTCCATTTAATCCAGACTCCTCAACTAAGCCTAAATCAAGTGTGAAGGGGAGGGATATTTTCATTGTTGTGGGTCTGTCTGTAACGGCCTTTTGAATCCTGATTATCAGTAGAGAAATACAAGTATCCAGACTGAATGGTAGGCATACTGTGCTCTGCTTAGATCCTCACCCACATGACAAATCACCAGGACCCTGGTGACCCTGGAACACGCCATGGTGCATAGCTGCCACCCAGTCTGGTGTGCTCCATGTTTCTGCTGTAGGTACCAAGCCCCATTTGGCTGAACCTCTTCACACAATCACTTAGCTGGCTGTGTAGCCCTGCTGGTGTTGCATACTTCCCTTCTTTCAGCTGCTAATGCCTTTACTTTACATAACTTGACTGAAGCCTTGGGACAGGAACCAGTACTCTAGTACACTGGAAAGCCACCTAAGAATTGATGAAGAGAGAGACCTGACGAGTGTGCAGTGACTCCTTTGACTGGCAAAAGGTACCTCCTTTACCCTGGGGATGTAAGAGGAAGTAATTAGTAGGAAGAGTCAAGGAAGGAGCAGTGCATTGAAAGGCATCACTATAGGAGGAAGGATGGAGGGGTCATTAGGGGAGTTTGCTCCTGTTCTGCACTGTAGTGCTGAACATGGTGCTTGTTCTCAATGGTGCAAAGGTTAAGAGGCGCAGGTCTAAATGGTCATCCAAGGGGTATGCAATTAGCTTTCATGTGGAGCAAAGCCAAAGCCAGAGAGCATGCACCTGTAGATTTCTTATGAAAAAACACTCTTGACTGAGCATAGACTACATTGAGATCTTTTTTCTGCAGAGCACAGAATGCCTGTGCTCTGAATACAAGAGGATCAACACAGCTGCTTGCTAGCATCTTGATTAGGGATGGATGAACTGGTTTGGATAAAACAACAAACAACTAGTCTGACTGTGCATTGACCTCAAGGTGAACCTGAATTTGGAAGGGGTAAAACAATACAAAGCTTATATTATTATTTTCACTCTTACACGTTAACGTTAGTCTGTAGTTCCTGGTTGCAGCAAAACAGCTGAAAGTGCAAGGATGGCACATTTCCTGGCTCATTGGAAAGAAGGGTCAGTTGGTCCCTTTTCCTATCAACAGACATGTTTCTAGACAAGGGGCATTTTTCTCTGAATCCAGCCCATATCAAAATGTTTGCCCATCTCTATTTCGGAGTATTCAATCTGTAGCAGTTAAGAGAAAACTGCCAGTAACATCACTATCCCTGAAAGGCTTTTTGAAGTGTCTATGAAGCTTCTGTAGAGGAGATTAGCATGGGAGCACTGAAAACTGCCATGTGTGCCATTGCCAATATTTTCTCATCATGCTCAGATGTCTGCATAAGCTTGGTGGTGTGGCCACTTTGCATATCACAGCCAAAGGGAGGTGGTACTTCTTGCCTAGTCATAGAAATGACATCTTGGCAATGCTCATTGTTGTGGCTTTGTGGGAACATGGTAGAAATATTTGGATTCTGATTTAAAGTGAGCATCCACCTGGCAGATTTGCTGGAACATGTGTTTTTTGGAAACGCATCACAGTATTTTACAAAATAAAATACTACTTTTGCCAGAAAGATCTCTTAATGTACAGTTATAAATAAATTACCATTCAGTATTTTTGTTGTATATATTCACATAGGTCTTTTTTCAGAGTACTCTTCAATTCCATGAAGATAGAACATAGGAAATCGTGTTCTGTGGCCATTCATTTAAACCAGAGCTAATCTTTGGAGAGCTATATTTTACAGTATTTAACATACATAATAGGTTTTTTCCCTCTTTAATTGCAAAGAAGGGATTGTTTCCAGTAAATTAAAATTTATTTGACACCAGTTATTTGGCAATATGAAGATGTAGTATTTTACCTTCATTTCATTTCCTCCAAATTAATCTGATGATGATTAGATTTAAATAATAAAAATAATGAGGTATATTTCCTTCTCTAAATTACTTCTTTGTCATGTGTGCTTCCTTTTGTATTGAGCTTGGTGACTTATTTGTTTTTAGTGGTTCTGAAATATTCTGACACTAATTACATTTTAAAATACGACCTTCCAACTATGTTGCTTCTGTTTTTTACCCATTTCAGATGTGTTTAGAAGCATTGGCTTGTTATTTTATTGCTGAATATTGAAGCTGAGAGCCATCTTACATATATCAGGGTTCTTTCTTTTCCATCTTTAGCTTTGTTAATTAAATTCTGTATCCTCTATATTGCTTATGATTTGTAATGTCTGTTGCCAAATTCCAGGCTCTGCAATGTAAAATCTATTCAATATAAATATTTTATTTGTCCAACTGTTTTAGAAAACTAGTTCAGCCATAATCTCTAGCATTTTCTTTCTTTGCAGTGTAGTAATTGGCCATTGCATCTTATAATTAAAAAAACAAAGGAAAATGACCTGACATACTCTATACAAAACTAACAGATTAAACGTATATTTCTCCTGCTGCTAGTGAAAACTAAAGAGATCTATCATTAAGTTTGCTGGGCTATATGTGACAGAAAGATAGCAGATTAGCAACCACAGCAGATGAGCCCAGTACTCTTTCTGGTTGATCTCTGGATATGGGACAGAATCCAGTACCGAGAGCGTAACAGGGAGTTACAAATAACTTTACATTCTTTAGTTGTAATATGTTTAATCCACAGAGGAAAAGATTAATATGTTGCAGGTGATACTTGCCTTATAACCTAAAGCTATAAACACATAAAGACAATTACAGTGGGTCAGACCAAAGGCCCATCTAATGCTGTATCTTGACTCTGCAGGAGTTTATAAATTAATATTTAGGAAAGAATAAAAGCAGAGTAAGGATGTAGGGTGCTTCTCTTCAGTATTTTTATTGGTCTCCAGTTGTTTTCAGTCAGAGCTCTTTCAGTCAGGGAACTGTTTTTGGTCAGGGACCATTATATACCAAGTTTGATCTCCTTCTATTCAGTAGCCACCAGTGGATTTCTCTTCTATGTTCTGTCTCCCCTTGAACCCAGATTTTGAATCCCACAGCATAATGGGGTTCCCAGATGCTGCAAAGACAATTGATTTCTTTCCTGTGTGTGGAGTCCAGTTCCTGCTATCTTAATTTGATGCCTCCCAGTTTTAATGCTGTAGAGGAGAAATTAAACAGTTCATGTCTATCCACTCTTTTTATACCAGTCCTGATTTTGTATGTTTTTCTCATATCCTCCCTCTGCCAATTCATTTTCATGCTAGAGATTGTTACTTAGTTGTGCCCTGTACAAAAGCTGTCCTACACCTTTATTTTTTACTGTTTGTTTTTTTTTCTGCTCATATTTCATGTTACTGTATCTGTTCTGAGATTAAGGAATACACAACATTCAGGATATGGATATACTATGGATTTATACAATGGCATAAAGAGGTTCTCCATTTTATTTCCTCTTCATTTTGAAATAGTTTTTAACATATGATTGGTCTTTTTTAACTATTGTTGAGCACTGAGCAGGTATTTTCATGGAATTATCAATCAAAATCCAGAGACCACATTCTGAAGCTGTAATGCTCGGCTCAGGAGCCATCTCTTTAAATGTGGAATTGAGATCATTTTTCTTCCATCTGACTAACTGCACTTTTACCTATATTGAACAGAATCTGACATTTTATTGCTCAGCCTATTAGTCTCATAAGATCCTTCTGTAATTTTTCACGAGTCTTGTCCTTCTTACTTTAATAACTCAGTATCATCGGCAAACTTTGTCAGCTCACCACTTCACTCCCTTGGGGACATTATATTTATAACCATATAGAACAGCAGGGGTCCCAGTGAGATTCCACTGATGATTTTCTTTCACTGTTTGAGACCCAGTCATATTACATCTTCTTTATACCATACTTAGGCCAATTATCTAGACAGGAATATCTCCCTTGCATATGGCCATCTAGTTCTAAAAAAGCTTTTAGTGGAAGGATTTCTTGAAAACTTTTTTGGAAGACCAAGTATGTTATACCAAGCTGATGATTTGTATCTAGATTACTGTTGAAATCCAACACTGAGAACCTCAATAGGTTTTTACGGCATTACTTCGCCTTTGAAAAGATGCATTGACTTTTTCCAAGTAGATCATGTTTGTTCAAGTTTCTATTCATCCTGTCTTTTATTAAGACTTTTACTAAGTGGCCCTGTGTAGGTATCAGGCTTCCATCTTGTTCCCTTGGCATATTTTTCCTGCCTTCATCTTACTTTTTTTAATGACACCACATTTATTATCTTTGGGTACCAGCACAGTTTTAGGCAGGAATTTATAACCCAGCATTTATCTGCTTCATCCTCAGGCTCCCTTGAAACTCCTGGGTGGACACCATCTGGTCCTGGTGAGCTCCTACTGTTCATTTTTTCCATTTGTGTCATGACTTTTTCTACAATGATTTCAATTTCATATGCATACTCTGACAGGTCTCTCAGGCAAAAGAATTACAGCATGGGAGTCTGTAATACTTTCTATAGTGAATGATGGTGTAAAAAATTCATTTGGTTTCCTTGCTATATTTGCACCTTGTCTGTGTGTACTTTTTGTAGCCTTGTCACTTATTTGTCATACAAGATTTTTGTTGTTTTTTTGTTCCTCATATGTTGGAGGAAGGATTTTTTTATTTGTTTGTTGTTCCATGTTTTTATTCAGTCTGTCAATTTGATTTTTTTAATGTTTTTGTGTGTGTGTTGCTGTGTTTTAATTAGTGGAGCTCAGCATATTGGAAAGATGTCTTATAATATCTCAAACTCTAATGCTTATACATTCTGGTTCTTCCTGATTTTTCAGAGTTGTTTCTTAATTGAGTTCATATGTTTTTCAGAAAACTATATGTATTTACTTTGCTATTAGCTCTGAATATTTGTGATGTTAATTTTGTTTGAAATTTAGTTGTTATGACTATTCCAGTAATTTGTTGACAAATTCTCAACAAGAAGTTAATTCTTTCATCAGATATATAGAGTAGCCTTCAACTGCTGTTTATGTTTATTTTTTTTTAAATTAATCAATTTGTAGTAGAGCTGGGGAAAAGTATCTAGAATTCTAATCAGCTGATTTCTTCTTAATTTGAATCTGCATATAAACATTTTTCATCACTTTAAATGAAAAGGTATATGGAAATTATTCAGCAAGGGAGACCCACAGAGATTTCTATGATTCCTATAAACATGAGGGATTCCAGACAGGATTCCCCACAGGAGCTAATGTATGGAAACCTGAACATTTTGCATATTCTGTAAAAAATCAGTAGAGCGAATATGCCAGTTTTTTCTCTGTTGCTTACCCATCTCATCAGACATTTAAAAAAAAAAGATATAAAGAGGATAAATATTGTCAAGGTTAAATTCTTGTCTTGCCATGACTGAAAAAAATATCAAATGCCTTTAGCAGTTCCACGCAGTAATTTTTTTTCTAAGATATGCAATGTGTATTGAGGTCATACTGTGGGCAGTATTTCCCACTGTTTTCTGGGACAATTTAAACTGGAATATCACATTATGTTGTCAGTAGCTGAAATTGTTCTAGAATTCTCAGGACTGCAAATAAAATTCTGGTTTGTGATTTTTGATTCTAGAAGAGCAAATGGGAAAGAGAGATGGGAAGAAGTCATTGAGACCAGGGATCAGATGATGTGGGAGCAAAGGGTTTGGAAAGGCTCTTGGAATAGGGTGTGGTTTAAGTGAAAATGAACTGGGAAGGAAGGTTGTCCTTACCCCTTTGGGAAAAGAGGGACAAAGAGCTGGGCCAAGGGTCTTGAGAGCAGTATTACTAATGAAGAAAGGTGTAAGAATGAATGTAGCAACAGCTACCCACTCCACCAGAGTTATATCTCAGAAAAGCACATCAAACAGGGTCTGGTTGTTCAGACTCCTTTGACTCCAAATCAAATTAATGAGCCTTACCTAATCTGAATGAGGAAGTCCGAAATCCAGATGTTTTCTTCAATCCAGATATGAAAGCTTCCACAATCATAGCCTGAGACTTGCTTTGTTTGTTCATTTTCTTGGCTTGTTCTCTTACATAGAATAGAGGAAATCTTGTGGATAGGGAATTTACTCAATGAGAAGTGAATTCCTAAACTTTTACTGAGTAAACAATGGCATCAATTACTCATTTTGCACATGTTGCTTATTGAGCACACAAGTATGTAAAAATTCTGGCTTCGGGAGGAAGATGAGCATTTACAGGTCTGCCCTGTTAAGCACAGAATAAAATTTCACCTTGAAATCAAGACATTTTAATCTTATTTTTTGGCATGCAGTAAGTTAGATGTCTCATGTTGGAGACTGTTGATGGCCATCATACCCACTATGCAACATGGAAAAAAGCTAAAGATTATTTACACAGTTCTCAGCTGTGGAATAGGTAAGTGGCATGACACTCCATTTTTATCCCTGTTTTATTTTGTGCATAGTCCCTATTTTATTTGTGTGTGGCATTATAAGTTTTGTAAATGGAGCTACAGAGGCTTTTATTAGCCCTAACAGCTTCATAATTAATTCCTAGCAGGGCATCTTTTTCTGCTCTCACAAGAAAAGCTAAGCAGCATTAGTATCTAACCTGGAAATTAGCATTGAAAAAGGCCTAAAATACATAGGTATTTGTTGGTTAAGGTCACAAAGGTCATGAATTTTCTGCTCTCTTAAGTATCTGTGGCAAAGATTATTCCCAGGTTTTTCCATTTGCAATGCTATTATTTGGAAGCCTAAGAAGAAGCCCAAAGTTGTCAGTAAAATAGGGAGAGAGAAAACTGGGGATACCAGAGCAAAACAGTTTAGGAGACTCTTTGTGCACACACTGGCACAAATAATAGAAGAGGATTAAATTTAATCTGCTTAGAAAGAGAGGCAAAATTTAAATGAGGTAAAACACAGAGGAAAGCAAGAGAAGCAGAGGCAAGCAAAATCACTCTCAAAGCAGTTAGTGAAGTGCCTATTAGTTAACTGCTAACATAGCACAAGATACAGCATTTTATTTTATTTTATTTATTGTATTGCATTGTATTGTATTTTATTTTATGTATAAAGGGAAGCCTCATGTATGTACGTAAAATATATTCTGCAGGTTATCTTAGGGATGTGTATTTTTATGACATGTAACTGATGGGAGCATCTTTGAATGATATAAAATTAAAAGAAATATAGGTATTTTACAGAGAGTAATTCTACCCCACTCCTTGCTATTAAGAGATAAGAGCTGAAATGCACTTGGAGAGAGACCCAGGAGTCTTTCCACACAGAGGAGAGTGTGATGGAACTTTGTGTACAGGAGAAAAAACGAGTCCCATTTCAATGGAAAGTCCTCTTGCAAGGTTCTGTTAAAGAATGAGGTCATTTCACATTTATTCCAGTTAACACAGCACTACAAAAGCTCCTGAAGAATATGAAATATAAGAATTAATTAAAATACTAGGGAAAGGTGCTTCTGTCTGGAAGATGAATAGTGCACCTGGTGATGCCTATGCAGGGGCAGTAGCAGACAGGTTGTCAAATTCTATGTGGAAAAATAGTTTCCTCTGGCTTTATAAGTAACAGAGGTAACAGCAGAAGTAGAACAACACGCTAGCATAAACAGATGCCTGCTTAATAATGCCACTTTTGCAGACATTCAAGACACCTACTTACCCTGTTTCTAGTAATGTGTTGATTTGTAGTTTAAGCTGGCATTAGGCGCCCATCGGATTTCATGTGTAATGAGGAACTCAGAGAATTGGCAGCTCACAAAGAGAACACTACAGTTCATCTACAAGGGACTCTGTAGGCACTGCAGCTTGGCAAACAACACTGCTTTGGTGGAAAAGGGGTGCTCAGCTGAAGCGTGGCCTCAGGTCTCTTGTTCCCATGACTGGCAGAATGCACATGGTTTTGGGATGACCTATGAAAATCAAGTTCTTCACTGGCAGTGTTGGCTCAGTGCTCAAAAATGGTCTCCTATTCAGTTTCTTGATAAGCTTCAGAGGAAGCTGTTCACTGACTTCCCAGGCAAAAGAGGCAAATTTTGTGTTCATACTAGTCTAAAATCTTCAAGACATGGCAGAGGAAGAGGGGTGTGAGGGAAAGAAAGTTCTCATGTCACCTTCACACAGATTTGATAAGGACAGGGAGGTTATGGCCAAGAAGCCCCACTGGTCTCTCTGGGAGGATTAGTTGATGAAAACCTTGTGCATTTATATTTCATCTCACATTTTCTTTTTTTTTTCCTTTCTTTTGTAATCTTCAGTAAATCTAGTTTGACTAGAGTTAGAAAGTACTCTTTTTTCTTATGGTATCAAAACACCTGCTTGCCCTGTTTTGACCTTACCTGCATAAAATCTTACTATGTTTATTCTACCTGATATCTTGTTTCTGTGATTACAGTGGACCATAAAATGCTAGAATCTAATTTTAAAAAACCTAAAGCCCATAAAGAAGAGATTCACTTGCTTCCAAGTACTGTTTTCCCATTGGATAAAGGACTAAAAGCTGCTTGATAGGTTATTTGGTTTTCTCTTTCCTGGTTTTGTTTTTGGATTATTTTTTTTTTCCTTTATAGTAACTGTTTTGCTCTGCTTTAAGAGGATTTTAATTTAATTTGTCATCTTTGCTTCTGTATATCAGATTATTTACCTGCTTCCCTCCTCCCCCATTTCAAATGGGAAAGAATCATTGGTCAAGGTTGGATTATCCCAAAAATGTTGCCATTCCTTTTTCATGGGGAGATTATACATGCAATCATTGAATAATAATCTTCTAAGCCTCTAACTGAGATGTGGATGGAAATTACTGCAGTGATTAGAATACGGTCAGAGAGCACTGTGTTCCTTATCAGTTGCAAAGAGAAGGATAAAGGGTTGGAGTGTCTGGACTTCAATTGAAGAAAAGACATTACATTTCTGCACATCTAGAAAAAGTACTTCAACCTAGGAGATCTAAAAATGTAGATTTGTGTTTAGCAGTGCTTGTGCTCAGCACTGATTTTAACTCACTTCTCAGATATTTGGCTGGAAAATGAAGCCAAGAAACAAGTTTTGCTAATCTCGGAAACAGTAATGCAAACACACTACTATCATCTCTGAAAACAGGATATATGTATTTATGACAAAAAATAAGCACTATCAGATTAATGACATGCCCAATGCTGGAGGGGACTTGTCTATGACTTTGTGTGGGCTCCTCCCTCCTAAAAAGCCATTTCTCTCCACTAACAAATGAATAAGCCCCAACCTATATAAGCTAAATTATAAGGCAATTTATGGTCCTCTACCACTGGGTAGAACTTCTCAAAGTTTTAACTGGCTTCTCAAAGATTTAACATAGTGATCCTCCTTTGTTCTGTTTTCTCCTACATTCAAAATCTTTAGCACAGTTGCTAATTATTTATTTTGGTAAAAACACAAATACTCCAGTGATCACTGCCAACAGTTCAGCACTAATGAGCAGCTCTCTTGTAGCTAACCATTGTGTGCATTCAATACGAGAAAGCAAATTTGTAAGGAAAAAGGTCTAAGCAACATTCTGTTCTTATAGGTAATAGTGAGGAGTAAAAACATTATCTTTGCTCTTATTAAAAACTTTGACTATCATCCTGTCAACTGAATCTTATTGGACTATAATTATTATCACTACTGCTACTGTTATTACTGTAACTGGGGCAGCAACGTTTTTTTTGTGATGAAATAACAAGGTCAAACTAGCACTTTGCAGCAGTTCCTTTATGGCTGAATAGAGAACAAGGAAACCTTTTATTTTATCCTAAAATGAAGTTTAAGGTAGTCTATAAATGCAACATGTTTTTATCTCTGTCAGATATGTCAGTCATATATGAAATTTGATTTGAATCTTTGACATGTGAGTATAAATTTGTAATTTTTCAAAAGCTTAATTAATTTAGCAGACTGTAATAGATAGGTTCTGATAGCACATGATTTACTCAGCTTCACTAGAATTCTCTTCTTCACAGTCTGCACTGGAAGTCAAGACTGCCCACCTGCTTATCCCCTTGAGTTTAACATTTCAACAATTTATTAAACAAGGAGGTCCTGTGATATGAATTCTTGGAAGCCTACTGTGGCTTGAACCCACATTGCAGCCTCTCAGCAGCAACTTCAGTATGATCACTTTCCTTACTTTCTTGTTTTCCCAGAAGTTGTAAGAACTTAATCTTTTTTGAAAACAAATTAGCCAATGAATCTGAAAGATTGTCACCCATCCCACACATCTTCCTTTTGGTATGGCTAGTGTTTCAACATCTGCTATGAAGTATGCACTGGAACTCTGTGCATATTCCAACAGCTGTCTCACCCACTCATCTCCTTCTGTCTCCAAGGACTTCATTAAGCCTTTTAACAGTAATATTGTGTTCACAGTTCATGAATGATGAGGCAATTTCTGACCTCATCTTCACCAGACTCATTGTTTTCAAGGCTACAGCCCCCAGTGCCCAACATATATCCTGCAATTCAGATCTCTATGTATTACCCTGAAGTTTTAGCTGGCTTAAAATATATACTGATGGACCACTGTTTTTTAACCAAGAGCTTCATTTCAATCTTTAATTATCTGCTGCATCTTGTTGCTACCCACTAACCCTTCTGTGCTCTGTAGATTAGAATATATTTATGCCCTTGTCCAAGTCCATAGATAGATGCTATTAATATTGCTGTAAAACTGTGGCCATTTTATTTCTTACTGTGATGTAGGAACCTTGTATCCTTGTACAGAATGTTAATTCTTCAAAATGTTCAAAGTTGGGTGTGACAGAGAACTTGGAAACATAGATCTGAGAGAGAGATAAGTTCTCTCCCCAAAAGAGTCTCTGTGCTTCTTATTCCCTGTTCTTGTACTTTACAAGTATGTGACTACTCAGATGCCCATTCAGCCCCGTGCATTGACTGATATCATATATGAGTCATTCTTCAAATCTTAGTGAAAACAGAGTTTGAGATATGCCCTTTTTTGAGAACTTCATAGTTCTGCCAATACTGAGATTCTACCCAGTTGATTTTTGATCTACTTTACATAAAGAAAAAATTTCTTGTTGTATTTTCAATTGTTTTGTATTAGTTTCTCCTCTAAATAACTGTTAATTTTAGTTAAATTAGACTGTTCCCTTTTCTCAGCACTAGACATTTCATCAATAATATTTTCTGTAACATCATAACTTCATTCAGAAGAATATCTTATTTCATTTTAATGTGATGAACACTAATTCTGAAAGTACTCTCATTCTATATGAATGTCCTACTGTGAAAATCCTTTTCTGTTATGGTCTTTTCTTCAGTCTAAATGCTAGAAGATGTATCTTGCACTGATTTCCAATGCTACAGCTGCTCTGTAGATATCTTTCTTTTTGCCTGCTGGCTCAGAAGTGCCAGAAGCCACTTGTAGTCAGTAGAAAGATTGCCTTAGATTCAGATAAGCAATGTATCAGCCCCTTTGGACACTGTAGCTGTCGTACTCAGAACCCCCTTCTTTCATTTTATTAGCTATGGTGTAATGTATCTATTCCATAGGGCTGACTCTGACCATTACCTGCTTACAAATTTAGTAGCAACTAAATAAAATAGTAGTAGCAACTGCATGTTCAGACCAGAGTGTGAATGTATTTCCAAAGGTAATAACGGAGGAAAGGCAAAGGAAAGCAGAAAGTTTTGAAGTTTTAAAAGATACAGCAACTGTTGGTATGAAACAGCTTCGCAGATTTCTGTGGCCAATTCACAGTTTGTTTCTTCTTTGTTGCAAAAGATGTTCCCAGAAATGATGCAGACAGACATTTTAAATGAACTGATTTATCCCTTTATTTTTTTGCAAGGCACCATCCCACACCAATATAAAAAAAAAAAAGCCCCCCAAAAAAACTAACCTCAAAAGACCCCCACCTCCCCCAGTCTCTGTAAAAGCACTGGGCACACAGAGCTTAAGATAGAGAGATATTTGTTTATTCTACTGAATTACTGTGTGGCAGAAGTGACTCTCAGCATGATCCAGCCCCTTCCTGTATATCATCACAGCTGCAGTACAGGCTTTACCCACATAATCTCTTTGGGTCTTGGGCATCGTTGTGGTTCAGCTGGCACTCAGCCATGCTCATACAGTGTGTGAAGGCAAAGAAATCAGACTGTTCCATCAAAACAATGAATTATAATGATTTGGTGTGGGTGCTGATGTGATTTCCGTCTGCTGTCACAAATGTCAAGGTGAGGAGATGCATTTACACAATACTGATCAGATGTTGTAATTCAGGTAAAGTGAAAGTTAAGAATGATTTGAGAAAGGAAAGTTGATGTTTACTTCATTCACACCCACACACTTTAGGGACATCACTGGGGCAGTGCTAAAATAAAGAAGATAACAGATAAGATTTGGATTCACTTTGCAAGTCCTATGATGTCAGACAACATAAAAAAATGTGGTTTAGGCATGCCATTTTTTTTTATGATCCAAGCAACCTTTCTTCCACATTATCTTTGCACAACTTACTGAATTTTCTAAGAATACTTTATAGATTCTATTAGGTTCTGTTAAATTAATTTAAATTAAATTAGTTGAAATTAATTATGGCTTCATATCAGCTTGTTGAAGCTGTTGCTGTGGAATGATTGCTATTGAAAAAGAATTCTTGGTTACCTTAGGCAAGGAGAAGGAATACAGGTTTTGGTCCCAGCCCAACCCCATCATCTATTAATAGCTCAGACATAGACATTGGTATCCAAAATGAATGTTGAAGTAGAGAAGTTGACTTAGAAGTTTTTAGATCAAGTGAGGAGACAGAAATCATTCTCAGGTCCTTTGTCATGCTCTAGTCCACTGAGGCTTTTTAACCAAAACAGCTCCTATATTCTTTTAAACTTCAGATTAAAATAACCCTGAAGCGAAAGTATTGTAAGGAAACGATGTCCCTTTATTAAAGTCAGTTCCTGCTGAGGAACAGTCTGACTCGATTCCTCTAGTAACTTCTATAGATGCATATTAATAGAAGCATTCCTTCAAGTATGAATGGGGTGGAAGAAAGCGCAGCAGGGAAGACAGCAGCATTCACCTTCCCACCCTCCTCAGCCTCTCACTCTCCATGTGCTTGCCCACCCCCACAGACAGAAGAGACATTTTACTTGACAGATAAGAAGGTTGTTTCTCAGTGACAAAGCCAAAATCCATTTCTTGTAGGGTTTTCACTCTCAGCCTGTTACTTCAACTTTTTCCATTTTTCTTAAGTTACAGACATTATCGGGAAGCTTCTTTTTTTCTGTGCTGGATAAGGAGCTGTGGAAGCACCTGTCTGGGTGCAGAAGCTTCCCTCATGACTCAGGAGCCCCTTCACACAGGCACATCATACAGTTTGTTGCTTATGTTATGGAGTGAAGCCTGTCACTGGGAGCAGCAATACCCAAGGGGCCCTTCACTCTGGTCTGCTGGTCGGCTGCTGTGGTGGGTTGCAGTAACATCTCACTCTGTGGCTCCTCTCATGATGGGTTTGGGGGTCCCTCTTGAGAGGATGGCATCAGGCTGAGCTGCAGGAAGTAGCATGAGCTTGGGGCCCCAGTTTGAGGTGTAATGGGAGGGAGAAGGGTTATCCTGGCAGGAAATATTACTGTTTCCTAATTCTGTAAAATAGATTAAAAAACAAATCTTGGAGATGGATTGGTTGTTTTCAGTCAAGATGATTGACCTTGAAAGTCTGAACTTTCACAAGGGGTTTTGTTGTACAGGGTTTGATTGTCTATACGGCTAGAACTGCTGAGATTTCTTTTCATGTTAATATCTTAGACTTATCTTTAAGTCAGCAACACTTGATATGGGACTACAGAAAAACCATGAGACTGCTTTGAAAAATGTTTCCTGAAGAACTTCCTTAGGCTTGGCACAGTGCTCCGTTAGTTTTACAGTATTTCTTTCTGTAATTCTTTCTATTTTCCTTCCAAAAAGATCCTTTTCACTTTGTTTCTCTGGCCTAGAATGTTTCTTCCTATAGAAACATTTACCTGTACTTGGCAGTGTGTGAGCCTTAGAGTCTCTTTTAAGATGCATGACTTTCTCCACTGACTATGTAGGAAGCTGGGGAAGATTAGAGTTTCACATCATCTAATTTCAGTTTTCTACAATATCTAGATCTGCACTAGTTTTCTAGACTCCATTTATCATCAAGGGAGAGAAATGTCAGTATAAGAAATTATTTGATTCATCCTAAGTGACAGAAACTGGATCAGAGGAGCCACTGGCTAGAAATAAATGCTTCTTTGAACTGACTGAATATTCCATCTCCATGTAGACCTGGACTGAGGTATAGTCCATTGCCAAATAGTGGTGTTGGTACGCATGCATATCAGAACTCATACAGGAACTCATCAGAAACTGGGGAGCCAGGAGGAGCTGCTGTTAATCAGCAGTTCTCTGGGCAGCCTGTTTTGCTGTGCTCAGGAGGCCTCTAACTCTTATCTGACTGTACAAGACAACAATTCTCTTCGATTTTCTGCAGATGTTTCTCTCCTCCTTAAAATGTAGTAGTTCTGGAAAGATTTAAAACTACTTCTTTTTTTAAAGTAGTGGTATTGAATGCCACTCTACTTTGTATGTTTCTGAACAAAGTGGAGGGCTGAAAGAGTTGAAGCTACAGGCATTTTAGGTCCTGGTCTGACTTTCAAAGTCCTTCAGTTCAGACTGGCTTTGGTTGCAAATGGTTGCTTCTCTTCTATGTCTAGACTGTAGGCTGAGAACATATGGACTGTGTACATTCGTTATGTTTTGAGGTTTTTGGGCAGCTCAACAGCCTTGCATTGCATGTCCTGAGCTACCTTTAAGAAGCCATCATGTGACATGGTACTGTGCAAAGATCTTAATCAGGCTCCCAAAAAACAATGTGCTCTGACTAGTAAACCTTTCCTCTTCCTAGGATTAGCTCCTGTTAACTGTGCTATGCTGCTGGAGTTGCCCTGTTTTCAATTGAAGACCTTGCAGCTTACAGTGCAAACACAGCAATGTGTACACCGTGCTCCACTGCATGCTATGTGTGACCTTTTCACAGTTAGTGGCAAAAGGAAACTAGGCAGAATAACTTCTTCAAGCATTTGACTATTGATTTCAAAGCTTCAGAAAACACAGAATATTGTGCAACCAGTCACGGGGTTACATTTCCAGTTTTAAGTATCGTCACCAAAGTACTGGTTCTGAGAAAAATACTAGAAAATTCCAGATAAGTAAGAAAGACATACCACAGCCTAAACCCATTTTACATTGAGATATATTGAATGACAGAGTAGCCCAAGCATCTGCATTCACACAAGAAAAGAGAGAAATGGAATCTTACTGAGTGGCAAATTTAAATTCAAGAGAAGAGACAAAAAAAAAAATGGACTAAAGCCCCCCTAGAGACAGATGCTCTAAATCATAGAGTCCTTTTGATAGCATCAGTTCAATAACTACAACAACAGAAAAGATTATTTTTTAATAACTTTGTCTCCAACTAGGCCAGTACCTTGTAAAATCAAGAGAGTGACTGACAGACGTTAATATCTCTCAAAAGAGACAGAGTCCCTTTTTAATAATGCAAGTTTAGCTAAATTATAAATAATTTCATGGTCTTTGCCCAGACAAATCCCATGTCATATGCCTCACTGATAGTAGCCTGTAGCTCAACACCTATGATGCCAAAACAGCTGCTCAGATACAAGTTTCTCTTTTTTGTGTGTGTGAAATTTCCCCATAGTTTTTCCCTCTGTCATCTTAATTGCTTGGAGGCCAGATTCCAAATCAGGTAGCCCCTACAGACAAATACAGAGAAGTGATGCTGTTGCTGCAGGAATGGAAGCCATGGGAGCTTCTCACAAGAATTATTAATCTTCTTTGGGATCACTTTAAAAGTTTGATTGCCTTTGGGCCTTACGTACGTTTTTAGGGGAAGTATACATAGGTGAAAGGAATGTTAACCTGACATATTGTTCAAGTCAGGATTGTCACAACCTCTATGCTTGATAAAAAGCAGGAATTCTTCCATCCACACAGCATCCCATTGCCAAAGGACATTGGGACTCTTTGTCTTTCATGTGTTCTCTGTGGTCACTGGAGACTGGATAAGGGGGATTTCTCCTCAGGCCACCATCTTTCTCTATGGGTCTTCTGCACTTGTTTACTGACTATGCTAAGACTACCTGTACAAAGGGCTAATACATCCTTTCTTGTTTCAGAAAACCAGCTTCAGAGGAGTTAGCATTCACATTTCTTCCTTTTGGTTCATGCTTAAGATGTTGTCTGAGGGGCTCAGAATGGAGAAGGAAGATGTGCACAGGCAGTCCTTTCTGCAAAGCTGCTGCCCCAGTTGCGTAAAACAAGGATATTAGGGAGCATTCCTTGTATACTCTTGTAGGGAAGACAGCAACATCTGTCAAATAAATATGCTACAGAGTATTACACCAGAAAGTATGATTTTTTCTGAGCACAACTATCTGATGAAGGCTTGATAGTAAAAATAGCTAACAAATGGTGGATAATAAATAAGCAGTTTTACAAACCCCAGATACTGAAAAATCTTGACAATATCTTAAAAAGCATGAGCGATTTTTTTTTCTAATTTTTTTTAGGGTTTTTTTTGATACCTTTGGTCTGTATTTCTGTCTTCCAAGTTTGCATGATGGTCATTTTTTATTCATATTCTCAAAAAAACATGTAGGCTGGAAATTTGTTCTAAAGAAAAAGCAAGATAGCTGATATATTAATACATTCTGATAATTCTGGCACCAAGGGCTACTGGGGGGAATGAAAAGCAAACCAACCAATCAACCCACCAAAAGAACAGGACTCCATGAGGATACCAAAGTGCTAAGATTGGCAACCTTGACTAAGTTCCCTCAGGTTGTATTTCTGGAATGTTTTGCTGATTTAATGAAAGTGTTGCCTAGCAGTAAAAGAAGAATGGCAGTTTTTTAGCTCTCAAGTGTTTGAAATACCATGTCACTAATAAAATCTTTCTCATCACTCTCAGCTATTCCCTTTTTCCTCAATCTACGCATGAGCTTGTGACTTAATGTCTACATAGTCTGTTCCCTTTCATAAGATGGGGATGCCATGCTGAGTGGGAGCATGTTTTTTGCAATGACAAACTTTGATCCTATTTTTGTTGTATGCCCCAGATTAAATTCTCTATTTTCTTTCATTAGTTGAAGACTGCAATAGTATGAGTCTTCCTCAACTGTGTTGGTTTATTCAGCAACATTTAAACACCCTTTGTGAGTCTGTGTGAGAATGAGAATATTCGGTGTTATAGAATTGTTTACAAGTGCTTAAAGATATTTAAAAACAAGAAATTTATTAAAGATATCAAAAAGGATGGTTTGTTCTCCTGAGGATTTCTGCAGTGTTTCTGCTTTCGTAAAATATAGTCTCAAAAAAAAAAAAAAAAGAAAAACAAAAAAAAAAGAAAAACCCACCTTGGAAATTTAGTGCCATTGCCTGACTTGTATAGGAAAAAAAGGTATAGTGAGGTACTATATTCTCCCAGCCAGCACATGTTTCTGAGATGTTTCTAGCAGGTAATAGTTTTTTAGTGGGATGATGTATGTTACCTTGTGGGGGCAACAATGTACTGTCATCTCTGCAGTTTGTCCAAGGAATTTTTGCCAACTGTACTATTTTTCTGAACAGAGCACAGCTACCCATTCCTCTCTGACAGGGCAGGATATGCTGATATAAATCACACTGTGGTTCCTGAGCTCTGATGAATCTCATAAAATGAGAGGATAGTCTGCTGTAATTAAATTGTGGAACAATCCCTATAGAAAAACATACTACCCTTAAGGTATAATAATATGTTTTTAATAAAAAGGATAGATCTCAATGCAATGTATTCCATCCCAGCTGCCTGACGGTGCTTAGATATGCAGGATGTTAAATCAAACCCTTGCAATAATAAAACCTGAATTCTCAGATGCTTTATTTCTCTTTTTTTTTATGAGGAACTAATTGTACCATATCACTGGCATGCTGAAGAAACATTGCTTAAAGATCAAGCCTCAACATCAATAAGCACTTTTTGAAGTTGAAGTTATATACTTTCAACTGTAAGTAGAACAATTGTTTGAGATCTGTCAATTATGTTAAGCAATGGTTTTCAAAACCACAACCAAAAGAAGTTCATTGAGACAGCAATTGGAAATACATTGGTCTTTTCAGTTCTGATTTTTTTACTTAATATTTTTTAATTTTAATATAGAGAATACAGAATTACTGAAGATGACTGATATAAAATAGCTCTTATAAAACAACTCAGCTAATTAAATGATGTAAAACTTCTACATTTGAACAACCTCGCCAATATCTATCATCATCAGAGGCCTTCATTCAATGAAAAAGAAGCCCTTCAGTGAAATTCCAGAAGTGACTAAGTGGGCTATTTAATTTAACTGTCTCTTTTGGAGATTCTTCAGTTTTAATAATGAAAACCACTCTGCCTCCTGGAAATGTGCATGTGTGTATGTGCCTGCACCCACACATTTGAGAAAACTTCACATAAGGAAGGACCTGCCACCTGGATACGACACATGGAATTCACACTTAAACATGACCCTTCTTTTCTTGCACAAAAGTCAAAATAATTTTCACATTTGCAGCTGGGAAGGAATTTTCCATTTTGGCAGTTTGGTAGACTTCTTTCCCAGCAGGGCTGAGTAAAAGGCTGATTCATTCTTATCTAACTTTTTTGAAATGTAAACTATATCAGGATGCTTCACTTTGGCTTTTTATGAGAGCATGTTTAAGAGACAGTACTGACTCATCAGTTCTTCAGTTGGCTGACCAGACTGCCAATTTACTATAACATTGCAAGCCTGAGGGTGAGATGGGGCTGCTTATTTCCAGCTTGGTTAGCCACTTTCTCTGCATTTCTCGTGGAATTTACTTCATGAGCATTTCCAGCGGGAATAGGAAGGTGGACAGTCAAGAGGAAAGAAAAAACTCAATATTTCTTTCTGTAATATACCTATATGATCCCCCCATTATTATGGTGTCTGAGCAATTGCTATTCTCTACTACAGTTACCTTCACAAAACTTTAGCAGTGTGGCACATCCCTGTTATCTGCATTTTACTGATGGGAGATGAAAACCAGGCTACGTCTGTGTGCATATTGACAGATTTCTGCTAGGGCTGCTGTTTTATGCAGAAGTGTAGTGGTTAGAGCACTTGAATGGGAAATTCAGCCTGAAGAGGCTAAATTTTCACCACTTAGTTCCTCTGGGAGTGCCACAAAGGCAACACTGTAAGGTAGCTGGACTGAATCGAGAGTGTGGACTTTGTCCCTCCTGGAGAAAGGTGACACAGGGTGCACCACAGAGTGGAGAATTCAGGATGCTAGGAAAAGGTATTAAGAAAGTGGTAATCTGGTGTTATGACCAGTGAGGACCAGTGTGTTTGACAGTGTGCTTCATGCTCAAGGGACTGCACTGGAATTTTTCAATTTGAGCATCATTAAGTGAAATGTATAAGCTGATCAGATTGCAATGCTGAGAAGCAGGGACAGCTCTGCATGAATCTCTTTTGAATGAGGTAAAATGGACTGACTAGAAACAAAACTGAATCAGGGGTGTATTATGAAGGACTGCCTTCCACTTGGTTTCCCATCAGCCTTCCCTGAGGCAAGGATCAAAGAAGCTGGAGTTTTTACTTCATAGTTGCTGTTGGTTTGTTTGTGTGGTTTTAAACGGGAATCCACATAGTAAGAGCTGTAGTGATATTCACTGTAGATCAAAAATACCTCAAACAGCAAAAGGTCAAACCAAATTAGATACTGAACCAAATCCAGTGGAATTCAGCAAAACTCTTCTGAGCAATTGTTTGTGAATATTCGTCCCTGCTTTGCCCTTTCTGTCTTTGGTTTTCCAGCTGATTTTAAGGACTGTACTCGCAATTCAGGGCCATGAGTACCACTGAGCAATCGCAGTGTTCATCCTTGGGACATCGTGCCATCAGGATTCATACTCTAAAGATGTTGTTTTTGGGGGGTGAATAAATGGGCAAGGAAAACCGAAGTGTTTTCTGATGATTCGATAAATATCATTGTTTTGGGGAGTTATCAATATTTTACACCATGATCAGAACTACAGACTATGTCTGTTACCAAGATACTGTCTCTCAACTGAGAGAAAAAGCTGTATTTCAGTAAAGGAATATTGAACTCTGTCTCATCCTGCTTTTAAAAACATAGTCATAGGCTAGCCACAGTATTCTGCCTATTTGATTGGTTGCTTTCAATCTGCTCAATTTATTATGGGTTGTATTTTCTTTAATTGTGTGGGGACCTAAAGTTGCAGACATGTCAGTATGAGTTCATAAACCTTGAGGATTAAATCCCCATTGATATCGAATCTCTGAAGCTGCAGCATTCTTTATTCTTTCCCTGTATTGTTGTGCAGTGATCCTCTGAGCTGCTAAAGTGCTTCCAAGACTCATTGCAGCCATGTCTGCATTTTAATGATAGGTGAAATGATCCTTGCCTGTATTTTTGTATTTTGTTAAACACTTTGACATCCTTTTGAATTATAGGTGATATAGAAATGTAAGATCATTATGTGGTTTTAGATTCCCAAGTATCTCCTACATATATTTGAATATTGATAAACCTGTGGCTTAAAAATGCTGCAACTGCCACTTCAGAAACGTCTTCTGTTCCAGTTTGTTTAACCAAAGCTTGTTTAACATTAAATATTTAGCAAATTTCTTTCTTCAGATCAGCATACTCATTAATAACTTAAAATATAAACTATCATACATTAAACATGCTAATCAGACATTTTATTCAAACTGGGTCCTCCGTCTCCCACACATAGTTATGATAAATAGCACCTTCCACAGTGAGTCACAGCACTGCTTCTGTCAAAATTACTCCCTGAGCAACAAGAGAGGCAGAGAGAGGCTGCAGAGGCTGGCCCTGTCTTTGGCCAGTGCCAGCTGCCTGTTACAACACAACCTTAGACTCTTGGCCTCTGTTTTCCTGTTACTATCCTCTGGCAATACATTTTATGTAACTCACTTTGTGGTGTCTTTACATGGGGACAGCATTGTTACTTTTTTTTAGTGCAGGTGGGTTTTTGGCAGCTTGATCTGTGACATATTTACCAAATTACTGCTACAAAACGGCTTGTCCATTTTAGGAATAATAAGAGTTGAGGATCAGCCAGCTTGGTTCAAGGTATAGTTTTGTGAGAGAAAGTGAAGTTGGAGTCTGTAGGTGTCTGGAGGAACAGGATCTGTTTCATGATGCTGCCAGACTGTGTATAAGCCAAGCTTATATCATACCTTAGTCACTGGCACACTAAAAGACCCTACAGCATTCATATGTAGAAGATGCCAACTCGTGTGGCACTTGGAAGGGCCACAGTGAAATACAAGGAAAAAATACACAGAATTTTTTTCTCCAGGTAAAGAAATTGTAATAGGCTTTTGAGGAGAGTTCCTGAGGGAATCGTGAAAGATTCTTAAAGACTACAAGAACTACTGAACCCTTGGTGGGACTTGGATAGTGAGGAAAATAGGAATATATGGTGATTGGTGTTGACTTTGAAATAAGCTACAATTTCATGTATACAGAGTAGATCCTGAAAATAGTAAGTCATGCCATCCAAGCCTTAATACTTAAATAAAAAGTAATTAGCCTTTGTAGGGGGAAATGAAGTTCAAGGAGACAGTTCATACAGCCTGCCAATTCAGCTTCTTTCGACAAAGAGGAAAACTGAGGTAGTGCATTGCCCAGCCTTAAAATGGGCAAGCTCCTGAAGTCAGCTTGAAAGCATTCGTTATTTATCATACTAAGCCCTATCATAATGCTGAGTTTTCAGATCACATCACATCAGGATTTAACAGACGTGCTGTTCCTCTGCCTTCAGCACAGCCTCTCTGCTTGTGTGCACTGCCAGAATGCCAATGGTGAGCATACAGCAATTTCTTACATTGCATGACTTCAAAAAAATAATGAAGTCATTTCATACACACACTTCTTTACTTCAGATGAAACAATTATTTTTAAGGATTTTAAAAAATAATTACCTTAAAAGATTAGGATGGTTTTAATATGTGAATATTTAATTCCGAAAATGACTGCTTTTAGTATTTGTTTTAGTTGAGGCTTTGCTAGGATTGTACTAAATTCTACCCAGGATTTTAATACAGATTTATTCTCTGGGAATTAGTCTTATTTTGACTCCAGCATGATATTGGTAAATAGCAGACTCTAAATTCTGAAAATTTTACAATCTGTAATATGGTGGCTTATTTTATATCTGAGCTCTTAATTTTAAGTGTATATAGGTCTCTGTCTTGGTTTTCGCAGTCAGGGTGGACTGCAAGCCCCCAAGACAATAATTTATTGCTTACTTCTCCCCAAAGGGAAGAAAACAAACAATGCACACGGCTGTGAAATGTATCAAAACAAGCCATACAAATTTAATGAAACAGGGAAGAAGGGAAACAGGTACAAAGGAAAATGGAGGGAAAAAAGGATAAATATATTTACAAAATCCCGAAACCAGGAGTCCAGGGCAGAAAGAGTTCTCCTCTCGTCTCGTCTGCCGAGAAGCCCGGGGGAAGAGAGAGAAGGGGAAAAAAAAAAAAGTCTCTCTACAGGCGAAGGAAAGGAAAAAAACTGATAAGTGGCCGCTCTGCCACTCCCCCCCCCTTCGCTGAGGGATGCAAACCAGAGTTCAAACAGCAGGGAGAAAAAAACTTAGCTCAGTACTTTTCAGTTTATCAACAGAAGGCTTGATATGGAATAACTCGTTTAACTCGTTCGTTCCTGAAACGGACAAAACTTCAAACTATAACATTCCACCCCTTATTCCATATCAAACTTCATGCCATGAAATTGTCCCAACGAAATAGTGGTATGAAATCCAAGTCCATTTTCTACAATGATGAAACTGTATTGATGGGCTTGTCCTGTGGGTTTGCTTTAAAGGTTCCTTGGGCGCCACTCCGTGATCTGAAAAAACAACTTTATAACACATTATCATTATCATACAGCAATTTGGATCATACATACAGTCTGGAAATTAGACTCTCTCAGCCAGAGTCAGATTTCCTTGCGGTATACACTGGGTTTCCCCATCTTCTCGCGTTACCCACCAGGTATGTCCAGGACCTTGGGCAGACACTATTCCGCGAATGGGTTTACCTCTGCCCACAGCTGGATCGATCCAAACAGTTTTTCCCAACAGAGTGGGAATATCAGTGATCAGTTGCTGAATCCTGGTATCAAGATCAGCCCGGCTAGCTCAGTCAGTAGAGCATGAGACTCTTAGTCTCAGGATTGTGGGTTCAAGCCCCATGTTGGGCACCAATAAATTACTTGTCTTGGGGGCCTGCAGTCCACCCTAACTGCGAAAACCAAGACAGTCTCATCTGATTATCCTCTTTTTCCTAGGTTTCATACCAGTGATTTTTATTAAAACAGAAAGCATCTGAACATTGCCCTTCAGCTTTCAGAGCATTTGGCTAAATGGCTATCACACTGCAGGTTGCCTTTTCTTTTATACTATTTCTATTGCATCTGAGTATAGAAGCTGTTTAGTGTACTAGAGCCATGTGAAAACTTGTTTTCCTTAACTCTTTATTTTTCTTTCATCCTAACTGATTACCACCTCAGTCAGAATTTATCAGCACTGCTCTGTGCACTGGACTGTGTGACCTAAATTTTATGACCTTGCATCCAAAATCTAATTTTCTGGTACAAACTCATATTTCTCTGTTGATCTTTTAAAGACATTTTCCTCATTAGCATGGCAGGAAAGTATGTGGAAGCCAAGCAAAACAATATGCAATTCTGCATTACACTCAAATTCCCTGCTGCAATGCACTCAACTAACCTTCTATTACAAAGGTATTTTCTCCCCATATCCTTCTTTTTCTTCTGCAAACAAATAATCTATTGGTGCTAAGGAATTGTTTGTTTTGTCTGTCTTTGATTATTCCTGTTATCTACCAGCCTTCAATTTGGCCATTTTTCTGTGGCTACTCAGGTATCCACTGTGCTATCAAAGCCTTTCCAGTACATTAAAAGTCCCCAGCAACTGTTTCCACTGCAAGGGTATCTTTATTTAAAATTGTAATATTAAGTTATATAGAATAAGAAAACAAATCTAACTCAGCATAATGCCAACTTCTGGGCAGTAAATTGTTATTATGGACAAGGAATATAAAATACTTTAATCATCTATGACAATGGAAGAGCATGAAAGAGAAATAAGAGGTATGGGCAGTTAAATGACAAGACTGTAATGCTGTCAAGAAGTTTTTGCAGAAATCAGATAAGTGATTGTGAATAGCAGGTGGGTTTCTGCCCCCTCCCCCCAAAGAGTTCTACAAGAATTTAGATTACTTTAATAAATGTGAATCTAAGGACCTCTCCCAGGCACTTATATATTCATTCTTGGGCAAAGAAAGGTACTTATAGCTGTCAGATATGTAGCTGTCAATGCAATTTTATTTGATCATGTCACTTCCTAATAGACACACAATTCTTATGGGTCACTTGCAAAGTTGTGTAACAA
Source organism: Aegotheles bennettii (assembly GCA_013398125.1). Taxonomy (NCBI): domain Eukaryota; kingdom Metazoa; phylum Chordata; class Aves; order Caprimulgiformes; family Aegothelidae; genus Aegotheles; species Aegotheles bennettii. Next base: position 769,819 of record VZRW01006599.1, read on the forward strand.
ATTTCCCTCCAGAAATAGCTAGGATCATCAGCTGAACAATGTTAGATAAAAATTTAAGGTGCTCTTTACAATCATAATATTTTCTAAACCACAACCAGTGATGAAAAATGGGTTTTGTACTCCATGTATATAGAGGAATCACCACGGTAAAAGTTGGAAATAAAACAAATAAGAATTAAGATCATGCAAAGGGTTTTACCATTATGCATGGCATAAGCTCAGGTTGATACATTTTCATTTTTACATGTTGAATTTACTGGTTGTATTTAAAGCTGATGTAGATGACACAACACCTTCAAAAACATTGAATAGGGAAGAAGGTGTTGCTTTGTGTGTTCATCTCTAAGGTATTGTCTGACCCTGGAACATCACTCTTAAGCTGGATCCAAGTTGTGTTCCTGCTCAATATGCCACAGTTAACAGGAACAGAACACAAGTGAGGTTTTTGCTCTCCTTCACATAACAAGACCACTCTAGTTGTTCTGTAGTACATTATACATTGCATATTAAATAAGTAGCTGGAGAGATTAGTAGTATTAGAGCTATATGCGGGAAGGGAGAGGAACACACTGATGATGAAAATGCCTGATGTTTATGTGTTTCCATGTTTTTTGTTACAAAAAATTGACAGATCCTGAAGGTCTGTACAAGATAACATAGTCCTTTTGTAGTCAGTACAAGAGAAAAGCAATTTTATGGAAGAGCAATAAAGTTAGGAAATCCTAAAGCACAACCCCCTTTTTTTCCCCGCTATTAAAATATGTGTAGCTTTACTACCTTCAGAGAAACTGTTCACTATTCACAGTTTATTCAGCACATGATAATGCACTTGATTAAGTACTTAACCTACTGTTAAATTCATTGACTCTTATTGAGTTAAAGAGGGTTGACTTGTGTGCACATTGAACTGGACACCTTTGCTGTGTGTTTTTTTCTGCTAGCAGAGAAGTTCAGCTTCCCAAGGTTTCCTGCTGTCTCTCATAGGTGACATAACTCCTGCCATGTTCTTCATCAAAGTGGCTTGGGAGGCCAAAGTTCCCACCAACTTTCTTGCCTAGAAATGACCTTAAAATATTTTGCCAACAGGATCATCCCAGAAACCCATGTATACTCCCACAGTGGTTAAATGCAAATCTGGCTTAGCTGAAAGATGCTGGGATCACAATTCAAAGACCCATGGTATCACTTCAGTCTCAAGAATGCAAATACCTTAGTTTTGAAATAATTGCATACAGAAGCATTCAAAGCACAAATAATGAGACAATACGCAATGTTTGCTATGGCAACATAAGTTCTAAAGCTAGCAATATAGTAACAATGCCTCCAAAGAGAAAAACGTGGAATTGCTCTGGAAGGCAGATTGGAGACAGCTGGTGAATCCCAAAGTAAAAAGATAGTGGAAATCCTTATAGGTATCTCTTCTTTTGTTGGTGTAAGGTAAACAAATCATCTTGTGGCCACATTACAGAATCTACTGCTGTGTTTGGTTGTATTTGCACTACTACAGTTCTCCATCCCAGGAAATAATTTTGTCTCTAGACAAAATGGTGCAGAATGACTTTCATCTGCACTACCTAAGGGTGTCTCAGCACTGCTTAGCACTTGATCCAGACCTTCCCTGGGTCCCACCCTTGCACCTTAAACAAGGTTATTTATATGTGTGTGGTTTCTTGCCTAATTTAAAATGTCTGAAATAATGTTAAAGCACCCTATAAAAGAAGTATTTTTGTTCTAGCATGAGAGATAACAATCCACATTGCATGCTTTGGAACACAGCAGGGAAGTGTAAACATAGAGAGATTTTAGGATGCAGAAGGTGCTGCAGTAAGATTCGAGGACTACGCATAGTAAGGAGAACCAAAGCAATGCGGTGTTATCCACAGTACAATACAGGGAACTGTCCCTGGAGTAAAATATTTGGAAAAACTCAGTTTTGATTTGGTGAAAACTGGTTGGTTGGTTGACTTCAAAAAAGAACCTAGAATTAAATTAACTTGTATACAGTTTGGACAAGTAGGGTATTAGAACTTACAGCTGAACTGTGGAGTAAAATTGATAACAAAAACAAGCCCTTTATCATATTTATTTCTGTGTTCAGTGATTGAAAGAAAGCATTTGGGTGCTTATATACAAAATTCAATCCAAATGTTACATTCCCAGGAGGAAACATTTGCAAATGTTTCTGTAAGCCAGTGTAGAAATCAAAGGCCAAAATACATCAGAAGCTTCTGATGTATTTTTTATAACCCCTAGGGCTTCAGTATCTTGAGTGACAATAACAAAATATTTCAAAAACCGCTAACATCAGGTCAAGACTTTTGCAAAAGAAATAGTTGAAAGAGTCAGATCACTCTGATAGCTGAATGAACACAACCTTGTTCATGTGTTGACTAGTGTTGCATTTCAGTAAGACTTGAAAAAGTATTGTCAGAATCCATCTGCTACCATAGATAACGTGTTTAACAGGTTGTTTGCAATTAAAGAAGCAGATCTGTCCTCTCATATTAGATGCTTTACATACTCTCAGTTCAGTCACTGAAAAGAGCCTAGATGTGTGTCAGGTGAACAGTGTTTGCATCATTTTTCCAAATCATCCACACTGCAAGTACTGAGGTGGAAAAAAGCAGCTCCTGCTGGCTGTTTCTCAATGTAAATTAATAACAGGTGTTCCAACAAAGTTATGACATGTTACCTAGATAGTTAGAGCAACTGTCAGCTATTAGTGCCACATTATTGTCAAAACAGGTGTGGAGAAATGGATGAGACCTCATGACTTCCTTGAAGGTGATTTGACAGGAGTTGAAAGTGTCATCAAGATCCTAGAGCCCATGCAAACTGTCATTACTGTTCTTGGTGACAAAGACAAGTCACAGGTTCCGTGATCCATCTATGTTATGAAATGATGCATATGTCTTTGGACACAAACACACAGAGTGGTGATGGGGAAGAAAATATGTACATTTTTTTCAGGGAGCTGTGTATAGGATTCCAGATGCAAGATCTGTTCCCATGAGGAGGTCCAGAAAATTAATATTTGTGTTAGATCCTGTCATTCTGGGTCTATAATATTGCACAAGTGGAGAGAGATGCATGTAGGGGGTAACAGCACTTCTGATAGAACTTTAGAAGGCAAATCCTTGCAATTTACCTCATATTTGTGAAGTCTTTAAGTGCAAGGATTCAGAAATGTGAGCTAGAGAAGATATTAGTGGGTGTTCTGGTGCAAGTCAAGAAGGCATTAAATATACTTATGTATGAGATTACCGTCTGAAAATTGAAGACAGTAAGATGCGATTCCCCCATGTGGCTGAAGCTGTGCAAAACCAGGTATTCATTACTGTCAGCACTAGCAAAGGAATACCCTACATGTTCCAGCAATTTCAAGTAGTCAGTGAAAGAATCTGCTCAGCTGCTGGTAATACCATCAGTGTTCAGAAGTCTGCCCCTCTGGGGATTAAGTGAATCAACTCATTTATATTTAAAAAAAAAAAGCAGAGAGAAAAGTTTGAAATGTGGATTCTGCTACCCTGAATTTACAGTGGGTTCGACGTGCTTCTTGTTCATTAAAAACTGTTAATCAGCTTTCCTCAGAGCTGATTTCATTTTGAAACTGTTGCAAATATCTGATTTTCTATAGCAACACATAACTTAAGCACAGTATTGCAATACATATCATATTGTTGGGGACCGATTTTTCCATTCCTATTTACTAATTACCTTAAAAAAGCTGTAAAACTTACAACAGTTTAGGAAGTCTGAGACAATTTTTTAAATGGGCTATCTGAAGCACAGTTAAGAGATGTGAACAGTTGATAGGAAATGTCATGAAGGACAAGAAAAGGCTGATGATTACCAAAGGGAAGAAATAAGAATATGAGGTATATCTAAGTGTACGTGTATGTTTCATGAAAGCTTTGCTTGATAAACTTTCAAGACAAGGTATAAAACTCCTAGATTAGGATACTTTTAAATGTGACAGCTGAGATCAAAGAGAAAAATCACAATGTTACATATACAAAAGCATTCATATCTCTAGAAGACATTACTCAGTCACGGTAAGGAACCCGCTTTAGATTTCCTGATTACTTGAAAAACACTTTGTGGCTTACGCTCTGCAGACATAGCACTTAAGATATGCTGTCATTCATGTATTGTAGGAAATAAGCTAGAAAAAGCATAAAAATCTTACATCTATTACATAGGAAATCAGCTGGGAAGATTTGCATTAAGATGTCAAAGGTAGCTATGTTCAAGGATCCTTTCTGGGGGTTTTTTAACTTCACAAAATAGATGTATGATGGTCATTGGCCTTAATCTTTCAGTAACTCACTTCTTAGAGGTCAGAAATAGTGTTAAACAAATGAGAAACAGTAAAAGTTATATGAGCACAGCTTTTCCAATTGTAAGACACACAAGATAATGTGTGTTTGGCTAGGTTAATATTCTTAGCCAGGGACAGGAGGCATTACAAAGGTTTTTAATTAACATACTCAGAGCATTTGTTACAACAGTGGATAATCAAAAATACAGAGAAAGTTCTTATTTGTGTCTTTCTCCATATGAAGGAACACTTAGAGAAATAAAAGGAGTGAGAATGAAAACAACAAAAAATATTTTTTTCCCAGTGGCAATAATTATAATTGTGTTTAGTGACTTAGACACACTAAATGGATGTTTCATAAGACACAGTGATGATCACCTTGAAGAGTATGTCTAGATAATTACCTGTGAAAGAAGAGAGAGTAGGAGAAAAAAACACCTTATTTTGTACAGCCAATGTTTAGGTGAAACTATGCACTGATGGAGAAAGAAGTAGTGTCATAAGGAGAGCAACCAGTCATTTATTCCTGACATTTATATGGCACTTTACAGGCTTAAAGCATTCAAGATTGAACAATCTGTATTTATAGAAGTGGTTTTAACTCCCCGTGGGCCTTGTGGACAGTGTTAATATGTGCTATTTTTGTTGTTCTGGTGTTTAGTTTTGTATCTGGGTTTGGGTGGGGCTTTTTACCCCTGCAAAATTGCAACCTCTTCAACAGGCAGCCATGTATAGTTATCTTGATCCATTTTACCAAAAGAAATGTTGTTTGACATTCTCATCTCTCAGTAGTCATCTGTGGAGACACGTCAACTGGGTATCAAGAGGATGGAGCCAGGCTCCTTTGGGTGGTTCCAACCAACAGAACAAGAGGAAATGGACAGAAACTGGTACGCAGGAAGTTCCACCTGAACATGAGGAAGAACTTCTTTACTGTGTGAGTTCCTGCATACTGGTACAGGTTGCCCAGAGAAATTGTGGAGTCTTTCTCACTGGAGGTATTCAAGAACTGTCTGGATGCAATCCTGTGCCATGTGCTCTAGCATTACCCTGCTAGGCAGAGAGGTTCGACCAGATGACCCATTGTGGTCCCTTCCAACCTTACCGATTCTGTGATTCTTGCTGATGCGGTCTATCATTCCTTTCTTTCTGTCTTTTGGGCTCTACCAAGAATATTATCTCACAGTTTAACATTTCAGTAGTAACCTACAATGAATTTGAAGCTGCTTGGTAAGAGTGATATGATGGATTTAGAGCTATTCAGAAGTAATTTATTAGTTCAATCAGGTGACTGGTACCTTTTCTGCTTGATAAGAAAGTGTAACTTCAGCTTATTCTCATAGGAGTCACTGGAACCATCCATGAGTCAAAAAGTTTTCTGTTTAGATCTGGCACACCCATTTTCAGTCTGATACTTGCTTTTCTTGTCCTCAGAACTGCGAGGCTTTCTCTGTGGAGCATATAAATCACTCTGCTTTTTTACTGCTATTGCATCTCTTATTATTTCATTATTTATATAATTATAGACATTCATTATGAGCAGCAAAATGTGTGCTGCTGTTTCCTTCATTTCTATTGATGACAGGCTGGTGGCCATAGTCATGCTACGTTAAGTATGGCAAATCTTTACGTATTTTCATTCTTTTCTTTCCTTAATCTTGGATACTACTGTTTCTTTCTCCACTTACTGGAACTAGTTTTAATTCTCTGTGCCTTTTTCTTCACTGTCCTCCTCCAGCTTCTCATCCTAAATATTGTATATGGAAAAATTCCTTTTCTCCTCTGTTAGCTCTCCTTCTTCAGCATTGCCTTGGTAACACTCTTTCACATTCCTGTCTAAAAATGTGCCCTCTGTATCTTGGCTCAGAGGCAATCAGTGCCCAGTATCTCCTGCAGTATTTCTTTGGTGTATATGAGTATTAGCTGCCTGTCCAGTGTTCTCTTCCGTGGAGTCCATCAATGAAAAGTTCACAGAAGTGCAGAATATTTCTGGTTGTGTATGTGATCATGCTCTAGCTGATCATGTTTCTCTTCTGAATTGTGACCTTAAGAGCAATGAACCCTTTCTAGACCTTGTCAGAGGGTCAAGACCTCTAAGGCAAATGTCCATGTAAAATTTCCTCTTCACATAGGTTTTGACTGACTTATTGGTACTGCACACCAGGTAATATCAGCTCTGAGACTTTACATCTCTGTGACTTTACATCTCTGTCTTTAAGAAGTGTATCTGTGGATAGATATTTCTACAGGAGGATGGTTTTTCTATGGTTTAAGACTGTGGTGTATTTCTGAAAGGTGGCAATTCTTTTGGTTTAAATCCCTTGAAAACTACAAAGTGAACTATACAACACAAACAGTCTGATCCCATGAAAGAGTATCCTTATAGATTAAAACCAACCTTGTGTTTTTGCAGCTGAAAAAAAACATCCTGGAGAAGGTGTTTGCCCCAACAATGAGTGGGTGTTTAGGCTTTGAGGCTTATTTTCACTTATTGCAAACTGAAGTCAACTATTGTGCTTCAAACCATGACCATATACCTTCATTTTGGCTCAGGGAATGGCATGCTCCTTCAGTTTTGAACTATTGCGCCTCTTTCCAGTGCCGAGATTGCACAGGCTGCGTATGTTTCAAATAGATTTTTATTTATATGGGTAACTTGAGACAAAAAAGGTTCTTTGGAAGATATCTCTCATTAAAAACATGAGTACTTCTGCAAACTGCACCAGTATTGAAAACCTGGGACTTTGGATAGTGCAAGTGCATGCAATTACTCAGTATTTTGCAAGTTTGAAAACTGCTGGGGCTCATATGCTACTGAAAGAACTTTTCAAAGGTATAGAGAGCACTGAACTAGCTCAGCTCCCTCAGCTGCTGGGAGCTCTTTTCCATTCACCTGAAGCAGTGCTCAGTCAATACAGAGTGCCTTTGAAAGTGTTATCCATTCCACATTCACCACCAATTATTTCACAGCTCCAGAATTTCTTTTTTTCCAATTTGTGTTTTCTAATACACTGTGGTATGTATTTCTTTTCTTTGGTGTCTTACTTAATAAAGATGTTGTTTGGAGTTAGTATGATATCTGATGATGGCTGGAGTCAGTTTCTCCACATCTGGGGACTTTCTGGACTAATATGGTTTATGTAACTATCTGTTTTGCGTTTGCTCTTTGGGGGTTTTTGAGGTTTTCTTGGGTTTGTGTGGAGGATGTTCAGCACTAATACCTTGTTGCTACTCTGTTTTATGTTTGTCTCTGACTTGCTGTATTTTATTGAAAAGGCATCTATACAGGCATAGGCTTTTGTAAGCTGTGTGTGAAAAGTCAGATATACCAGAACTTAAAATTAGTCAAATTATTTTCATATACTGTTATATAGTTTTTGCATGTACAAAGGTACAAAACTTTTTGTGGCAGGTTGAAGATAACAAGCTCTCGCATAAGTGTCTGCTTGTAATATAGCAGCAAATTACTTTCATTTATTGCACTCTAATTGCATAGAAAGCCCATGAATTGATATGTCATATGCTCAAAGTAATATAATTTAACTAGAACAATTATGTATCTAAATAGAATTAGAAATTGATTGCTAGTGTATAATAACCTCTCATAGCAGAAAAAATATTATTTATCCTTTTTTTTAACAATAATGGAAGTTTAGATAGTGTCTTCACACTTCAGGAAGGGAAGGCAGAAGAACGAAAGATAAAAGTAAGATGGAATTTGTAACTGAATAAATCTATTTTTATGTAGTGTTGTTTATTTTCTCAGTATATGTGGAGAGATAACAAATAAACAAACAAAAATCTCCAAAAACCCAGCCAACCGAAAACAAACCCAAAAAAGAAAAAAGTCCTTTATCACAATATTCTAGTTCAAGCCCAAGATGGAAACAAATCCTAACCTTGTCCCTCCAAAACCCTACTGTATCCTAATGGATAATTCACCTCATGTGTCATTTTAATGCAAGGCTACACTTAATAGGTACTGACAGCTGCACTAACTAATGCTGAAGAATCAACTGTATGGTGGTGTGAAAAATTTATATGCAAAACTTGTTACCATTTTGCTTAAAACTGCAGGTCATTGTTGTACTTTGCATCAGAGGAGAAAAGGCAAGACAACATCTTATACCAGTGACAGACTTTTACAAGGTGTATTGCCAAGTTTCACTAGCAAAAAATAATTGGTAAGTCTGTGTTTTATGTACCAATATTGAAAGGAAGTGAACCTCGGGAAAAGCAGCAGGGGTAGAATAGGAGACTGATGGAGAGGAGTCCATAAGGTTCTTTATCTTACTGTGACATTACTTCTTCTGTGACTTCTGTGACTATACCTCTGAGGCTAATTTCTGATTTGTGGTGTGCTGCTCTGTTGAGAGAAAACAAGTTGCAATTATTCACAGCTACTCCACAGAATACTCACTTAACAGTTTTCGAAAGGTGTAGGGTCACTGCTGATATGTCAGATACATCCTACAGACTCAATTGTTAGGCTAGTATTGCGACTTATGCAGTCCCTTAGCAGGCCTTGATATTGCTGCCAGGGGAGAAGGGGCTGGGTGTGATGCAGTCTGAAATGCGATGTCCTTGATTACATGTTTTATGTTGCAAAGGAATATGTTTCACTCTGTGCTGGTTTTGGCTGGGGTAGAGTTAATTTTCTTCAAAGTAGCTGGTATGAGACTATGTTTTGGATTTGTGATGAACACAGAATTGATGATAATATGGGGCTGTTTTAGTTATTGTTGAGCAGTGCTTACACGGAGTTACCCCTTTTCTGCTTCACAGCCCACCCCAAGTGGGCTGGGTGTGCACAAGAAGTTGGGAGGGGACACAGCAGGGACAGCTGACCTCAACTGACCAAAGGGATATTCCATACCATATGGTGTCATGCTCACCAATAAAAGTGGGGGGAAGAAGAAGGAAGAGGGGGATGTTTGGAGTGATGGCATTTGTCTTCCCAAGTAACTGTTACACACGATGGAGCCCTGCTTTCTTGGAGATGGCTGAACACCTGTCTGCCAATGGGAAGTAGTGAATGAATTCCTTGTTTTGCTTTGCTTCTGCACATGATTTTTGCCTTACTTATTAAACTGTCTTTATCTCAACCCATGAGTTTTCTCGCTTCTACTCTTGATTCTCTCCTCCATCCTACGGGGGTGGTAGTAAGCGAGTGGGTGGTGCTTAGTTGCCTGCTGGGGTTAGAACACTACAAACCTTCTACTCATGGTAGGGAGCAAGTTTTTTCTTCAGGCAGAGAAACAAGGAGGCATGCTAGTTATTGCATCCCACCACCCACAAGTGCAAGAGTCCAACATCTTTCTCAGTATCAGCAAAATGAACAGAGAAGATGCCTTCTGTTAATACATTCCCACTGAGCCGGTAGGGTAGAAAGGAAATAATTAACTGACATGTACTGCCACTAATAGCTGCTCTAGGCAGCACATTAAGCAGTGCACTAATTGATATATTAATTGATTTATAAACACCAGCTTCCTGATTAGCTTGATTATTACCATCGTACTGGGATGAGGAGGAGGGGAGTGTGGGGGTGCTGAATAAGCCTTAGTGACAGTGTAATTAAACATTTCTTTTCTTATACACTTTGTGACATTCATTAAGTCAGTGAAGATATGATGCATTTTTCTCTGCTTGATTAATGGGTTGGATTCATTTCAGCAAACTTCACAATGTTCAGAGTTGTATAAGGGTTTTCTGAACTACAACTTATCTAAAAAATAAGGTGCTCTAGTGAAATGAACAATGAAAAGATACAGGAGTCCAGAAGGCAGAGAAGGGTTAAGAACCAGGTGTTTAACTGTAATAAAGTGTGTAAGAAAAGCTGTTCTGCTCACTGCCACATCTGGACCTTAGAAGATAGTCTGCCTGATGAGGTGCTTTCCAGATCCCCTTTCTGACATGAACTTCAAGCTTCAGATAGTCACAAGGAATTAAATTGACTTTGCATCACAAGCCAAGCAGATAGATTAATGATGCAACTCTCCTCCCTTACTGACTCCACTTTTGCTACAGACCAGCTGCTGTCCCTCCATGTTCTCAGTATTTCCACTGGCAAGGGGCAAAGGGAAAACCAAGAGAAACAGAGAGGTTGCACATCCCTGATCAGTCCTTCCCTGATACTGGCACTGTATCTACATGTTTCTCCTTGACAGAGGTGGTACGTAAAGATTCAGACTGAACCAGGCTTCCTCTCTTCCTCTGCATCACCATTTGATCACCCTCCCTTTGCAGCCTCTTCATCTCTATCTACCTCTGCAGCCTGCTACTCTCTCCCCAGTGGATCAGCTGGAGCTCTGACTCTTTCCATATCTCATACTGAAACTCAGAACAGTATTTAATCCCTTGACATTCCCCTCAAGTTTTTAATGGACTCTGTTTCTTCTCCTTTTGCCCTCTCACCACAGCAAGGGCAGAGAAGCGTCTCTGGAGTCCGTTAGCACTTTGCTCAGTTGATTGGGCATTGCAGTGGTGCAATGTTGCAGTTTAAAATACAGATGCTGCCCAGTGTGTAGATAGGGTGTCAAGGATTCATTGCTAAGTGGTGACCACAGGAAAACAGAAAAAACTTCTATACATACATTCCTCTCCCCCACCTGCCATTTCAAACATCCCATTGATTGTGTTTAAGGTGAAAGAGTTTGTCATTACCTGGAGCACAATGACAGAAAGAATCAGAAACTGCAGTGAAAACCCAGAATAATAATACTAATGTAAAAATCCCTTATTCCAAGATTTTTCTTTGCTTTATTTTCAGTTAGATGTCTTACACTAATTTCTAGCAGTTCAAGATATGTGTGAACTTCACAGAAATGAAGTTCTAGTGGTCATGCTCTGTGTTTGTTATGAATCAAATGTATTGCTCATACCAGTGACGTTTCATTCTCACAGATGTTGACCTATTCTTTCCTCACATACAAATGTTTGAGGACAGCTTAGTAGTCAGGACATGAAACTAGTGCATTTGGACTTAATCTTTCTGAGTTGCTAGATTGCAGTAGTATTTGGGCAGTGAAGAAAGCTACCAAATCTAATTGTACCTTGGGAAATGCTGCAGACATTTCTAATCTAGGTACAAATCTGGTGAAAGAAATGCCTTAGACTTAATGAGGAGAGTGAAAAGCAACAAGTAACTAAAGTCCCATTAGTTTCAGTGGAATTTGTGTTACTGAAGTCTCTCAGATACTCTTGAAAGTCTAGCTTGACTAGAAATGTGGGAAAGGAAGCATGAGATATGTTTCTATGCTAAAGAACTCTCCCAAGTCTATCTTTCCTTGCTGATTGCAACTGACAACGAGTAGTCTTTTTCACTTGAGTCATTTGCATTGTCTGAATGATTTGGGGCAAGAAACCAAATAACTTCAGTGATGTTTATCTTATGACCCACTTATATTACAAATGAATATAACAGAACAAATTTCATGCAGCTCAGTAACTTACATGAGAGCGTCTTGTCTCTAGAGAGGTCATTTCTATTTCTGTTATCATTGAGACAGCTCTTCTAGACAGTCCTTTTCTACAAGAGTCCTTTCCTGCAATAAATGGTAACTCTTTACACACAAAGTTTGTGGATGAAAACAAGTTTATTCTTTATAAAGGTCCAGAAGATAATATTAAGTTTAATCCTCTCATATTTTACCACGTACTGTTTTTTCCTAAATGCTGCAAAGGTGATGAATTTGGGCCTTTCAACTTTCAACAACAACTAGTATGGCTTACATCTAATCTCCTGTTAATACATTGTTTGACTGATAGTGTCACTTTAGAGTGGCAGCCTTCCTAACTGCAGAGGTGCATGTAAAATCTAATCAGAATCCAGGGACAGGTACTGTGTCTTAGGTGTTATTACATGTATGTTAATTACATGGGTATATCAGTCTTGCTGAGTATTTTTCACTTATGTCTCTTAAATGGAATGATAAATATGTATTACTGCTACCTTCTACAAATATCAAGACAACAGCAACAGACACTATGCATGCTTTGTAGGGATTAACAGCCCTAAACTAGTGCCTTTTAGTAAGTTGGTTGCTTATACATTGCTGCTACTCTGCACTTGCCATACAGGAAGCCATGTCTGTCTACTCTGGAGAACACTTTGAATAGTTCAGTGTCTCTTGAATTCCATGCTGTAGTAATCACAACACCTGTTTTAACCTGCTCAGCAAATGATTCCATATGATGCAAAATGTTATTTCTGAAGATGTGGATTGTTACTGTTCCTTACCTTCAGTGCAGTGAGAATAAGATGATTAAAGATTGTCAGGTATCCCGAGATGAAAATGGAGTAAGTGTCTCTCATATTTCTGGAAAAGCGTCATCTATTTCTCCTGTGCTGCTGGGGGTTAGCATCAATGGCATGCATTGGCACCCAGTCTGTAAGTCCCTTTGAGCCACAGAACCATTACTGTGATTCTGGGGAGCTGAAGGTGGGGTGAGAGCTTGTGGCTGGCATTCAGCTTTCACTAACAAGTCTGGTACTAGTAATGCTCCTCTTGGGTTTGTTGGCATTCTGCAATTTTTTAGTGTGTGGTAGAACAGGTATTCACCTGAGCTGTCCTGTAGTCTTAATAAACAGCAACACTGTTGATACTTCAAGGGAATAAAAGATAAATGTGATTCTACAGCCCACCAGACATATTCAGATGTTTTCTGTTAACTATTTGGGATGCAGTAATACCTTGAGTCTCCACTGGCAAATCAGGCATTGTACTGAGCTGACAGAAGTGAAAGGCAACCCTCCTGCCAAATACTATGTGCTGAAAATTTTGACCCTACAGCCATCAGGGCAGGATTGTCACAGAGGGTGGTTCCCAGTGCTATTAGTGACAAACAGCTTAAAATTGACTTGAGGAGAAGGAATCTTGTGACAGTAGTTAGAGGCAAAGACTCTAACTGTAACTACAATTGAAATGGTAAATGAGCTTCTCTAGATTAAATAGGCATTAGGTCAGGTACTCTTCGAGAATTTAAACAGGAAAGACTGAAGAACATGACCAATATATTACCTGGTTTTGTCTCATTTTGCTCCCCCTAAAACATCACCGTTGTTATGTTCAGATTTTTCCAGTCATGGGAAGATTTGAAAGCAGGAAGATTCTTGAAGGTTCATTGGTATGATGAAAAGTGAAGAAGATTATGCTGGTGGGTTAAGTTTTCATTCTCTTGGCTAGTGATGCGGTATTGGAGAATGAAAAAATCACAGAATCACAGAATTCTAGGGTTGGAAGGGACCTCGAAGGATCATCTAGTCCAACCCCCCTGCCAGAGCAGGTTCACCTACAGTACATCACACAGGAACACATCCAGGCGGGTTTTGAATGTCTCCAGTGAAGGAGACTCCACAACCTCTCTGGGCAGCCTGTTCCAGTGCTCCGTCACTCGCACAGTGAAAAAGTTCTTCCTGATATTCACATGGAACCTCCTATGCTCCAGTTTGCATCCATTGCCCCTTGTCCTATCATTGGATGTCACTGTAAAAAGCTTTGCTCCATCATCCTGACCTTCACCCTTTACATATTTGTAA
>VZRW01006599.1:783868-1028684 GCA_013398125.1 Aegotheles bennettii
CTGGCTCATGGTCATCCTCCTGTCCACCAGGACCCCCAGGTCCCTTTCTCCTACACTGCTCTTCAGCAGGTCAGCCCCCAGCCTGTACTGGTGCATGGTGTTGTTCTTCCCCAGATGCAAAACTCTGCACTTGCTCTTGTTGAATTTTATTAAGTTTCTCCCCGCCCAACTCTCCAGCCTATCAATGTCTCGCTGAAAAAATGTCAGTTTGGGACATAAAACTCCAAATACTCACTCTTCTGTAAGGCTGGATAAAGCAATGTAATGAAATTACTGCTAATGCAATGAATTATGCTTTAGATTAGTGTTTACAATGTCTATCTTTTTTTTTTTTCCCTGTAATCAAGGCATTTTGATTTCAGATTTAATAATCTCTAATAGCCTCTTTTTTAAGGTCTGCTAAACTAACATTATGGAGTAACTACCATTGATCTTATCTTGATTTATGGTCTGTAAATGACCAAACAAACACTTGTAAACTACTTTGCACTAAAAAATAGTTACAAACCTCTCTTCCTCATCAGAATGAATTTTGTTCGTCTGAAGATTCTGGTAGAAAAAACCTCGGTATCATGCTCACCAGATAATAAATTATCTGCAACCTTTCCCAGTCTGCAATCAATATGTTATTCTCTATTTATTTCCCAATTTTAATCAAATCTAAAGACAGAAAATGCAGAAAAGCCAACCCAGGACATAACTGATTATAACAATGACATTTATTGACATTTCTGAGGCACAAGGAGATTTAAATGAAGTTAAAATACCTTTCAGCAAATGACAAGGGGTGTAATGAAAACCCAGTGAACACAATAAAATACATACTGTCAGCTGCATGCAGGTCAAAGATGGAATTTATATAAAAGTAAGATAACTTTGCTTCTGTGTCAGTTCATCCTCCTGATAGACAGCTGCCTGGTTGTTGCAAGCCAGAGCAATAACATCACACTGTCCAGGTCACGTATTCTTACTTCTGATTATATAAAAGACAAGGAAACTGTAAGGAAGGGATGAGAAGCAGAGACAATCCAGCACCTAAAACTCAGACATCTTTAGGTACTCTTTTAGTAATTTATGACATATATATATTTAACTGGATTTCTCTCTGCTAACAGACAAATTTCTTTATTTACATCTCTGATTCTGATGGATACATGCAGTTTAATATCCCACGTTGGGACCTTGAATTCCTTATACATTTTGTTCTGTTCCACCATGTCTTCTGTGTATACAGCTATTGTCAAGCCCAGTTTCAACTAAGGAGACTTGTTTTCCCAGTCTCACCAGGCACAATGCTATTTGATATTGCATTTCTCAGTATATGACCTTCAAAATGTCTGAAAGGTTCCCTCAAAGCTTCACCTATAATTTTTATGATCACTTTGGCTCTAATCTGCAGTGACAGAGGGGGCTGTATAGGAAAAAACCACACTTTTAGGTAAATTCCTGTAACAGATGACTGTAGGTGTCACAGCACCTTCAGCTGATTCTTTGTAAAGCTGAGTAAATAAAAGTCTTTTTAAAATCTACTTGAACTGCTATGTTCAGCCCCTCCAAAAATCCGGATCTTACTTGTCTCTGAAAATCACAGTTCTGGAGACAAGGCTTTCAAACATCTGTAAAGGACTTGTTGGGTTGCTGTTTCATTTCATTCATTAGACCAGTTTCATGATGCTATTAAAATCTGTAGCTGAAGACAAATCAGGCAGTATGAGGAGACAATAGGGAACAGTTGTTACTAGTGCAGCAGTCAACTCATGGAGTTTGCTGGGATGAAGTCATGGCATACAGAAACAAATGAAGTGCTATGAAGATCGATCTATCTATCTATCTATCTATCTATCTATCTATCTATCTATCTACCTACCTACCTACGTATACAGGTAGAGAGCATCCATGAGATTCTGTAGACCATGTGAAATACCTGGAATATTTAGCATAGCAATGCCCAGTTCCATACAAGCTATCTGCAGCAGCTGTGTGGACAGAAAACATGTGGGAGTGTAAACCTGCAGCACTTGAGAGGTCATTTTCAAAGACCAGGGTTCTGCATGAAGAAGGTATACTAGAAATTTACAAAACTGAAATTTATGACTTATTTTATAGAGTCTTCAGAGAAACCACTGTCATTTGTTCTGGCACCTAGAGGTCTTAACCTTAGAAGACAAGTAATTTAGCAGTGATCACAGTTTGTATCAGGACCTGCCATACCCCCATGGGAGATGTTTAAAGGGAACGGTTTTTGGAAGCAGCATTTAAATGGAACCAGGCAGGGCTGATTTTGAAAGGATATTTGTATATACCTGTGGGTTGTACATCATAAGACTGTCAAAAATTGCAATGCTATTGAAGCACTGCACAATAATAACCGTTCTGTTAAAATTCCTCCAAATTGCTTATTAATGGCTCTGAAATAGAACTGCAAGTCCAATGAGAAGTTGAAAAAAATGGGGAATTTTCAATATTCACAGTCCTACCATGGCTGATCAGAGAGATTCAGGTTTTCTTTAGCAGTGCAGTGGTGTTTAGAACTGAAGCACTGCAATTGCAGACCTGGATTTCACACAGTTACAACACTATACAACCACCAAAACAAACACAGGTCCTTGTCTGAATTTAAATTCAAAATCACATGAAAAATAGAGTCATTACTATGAGTATATATTGGTAGCTGATGCAAAAAGACATTTAGTGTATTTTTGAATGCTGGATCAGGCCCTTGGTAAATACATACAGCCACTGTATATTGTTTATCAGTCTTTGTACTGTAAATAACTGGAATACTGAGTCTTATTCTGTTGGTATTCATTTTGTATGACTATAGGAAATGACATGTATAATTACTCCTTTGCAATATCACAAAGCAAAAAAAATACACAATCAAGAAAAATTCTTATTTTAGCTTTTTTCCTAGGCTGGCATAAAATTTGTGATATAGTAATTTTAAAGGTATTTTTTTAATATTCTTTCAGATAGAGAAATGAAAAAAATTGATGTGAGATAAATGACAGCTTCTGATGGAGTACTTCCATTTACTTAGTTCTTCCATTTTATTCTTTCCTATTGTATGGCTGATGACTTGCTTTTAAAGTTGTTACTTTGTATGAATTGTGTAAATACCTTTAATGATCTGGGCATCTGCTGAAATATTTTTACAGTTAGGCAGCTGAAAGTGTTAGATTGTCTTTTGTTATAAGTTGGGTTTTTGTATTTCTCTTTGCTACTTCATGCTCTCTTGTGATCTCTTTCTGTCCTGATAAGGTGGAAATCACAATAAAATAAAATTTAGATTGATTTTATATTTATAGTTATCATCCTACATCATACAATTTGTTGAGAGAGGAGCTGTAGTAAATCTGCTGCTGTACCTACTAAAGTCATTATATCATAGCTCCATTGTGCTGTTTTATGAGACCATAATCTGCTTCCTTATGAGGCAACTAGATTAGTGCCTCATAAAAATGGCAAAAGCACCACTATTACTGTTCTACAAGTTTTTATGCGTTGCTGAATTTTATCATTATTATTATTGTTGTTTTATTGTTAGCGCGGCCTACTGAAACTGTGGTTAGAAGTGAGAATTCTTTGTCTAAAAAAAACCCCAAAAACCAAACCCACTATAAAATTGTAGCTCCCTTTGACAAAAGCAGGAGTTTTGTCAGCGAGTTTTGAAGAAGATACATGCCCAGGCTATGTGTGTGTCCATGATGCTGCTGATGGAGATATGTGTGAGGCTAAATACAGGTTGTTTCAAAAATATAGACCCATTTCAAATGGACCTTCAACAGAAATTGAGTCCATCTTTTCGAAACACCCTGTAAATTTGCAAGTCTGACTTTTTAAGTGGGGTGAAATAGTAGACATCAAAACTGTTACAATGATAAAATGGAGATATGTATTTCTACATTTAGTTTTTTAAATACCTGTAACAATATTTGAATACTAAATTTCTGTAGTTCTTATAGAGCCCCTTACTTGTCACATTTGACACACAAATTTATTGGCACATAGCAGAACTTGCAAAACCAGAACCGTTTTTTAATACCTCTGAACTTGTGACAAAAAGGGAGTATTTTGCTTCTAACTGGAGGTAAGCAAACAGAATGATACCCATTTAGTCAGTGTGAAAATTTCCTAAGGAAGCTGAAAGAGACTTGTCTGTTTATTTGCATATGTATTTATCTCTGGAAAAGTTATGAACAGTCTTTCCTCTAAGTGTCGCCTTAATGTTAGAAAAGTGGGGTAATCATAGGGACAGAGGTCTGCAAGTTTTAATGACCACTTCTGCAGATGCAGAATGATACAAATTGTGTCCCTTGTGCCAGGGGAGGAAGGGAAATCCTTGGAGTGAGAGGGCAGGCAATTTGTCTGCCATTGCAGCTTTTGAGGGAGAAAAGCCCTCTTTTAAGGGGAGAGATCTGTAGTTTCTCGTGGACAGCTAGTCAGGGGAAGAGCTGAATCCAAAGCATCTGGAGTGCAGGTCTCTGCCCCTTGCTCTGGGCATTTTGCCTCTGCAGGACACAGAACCCAGGGCTGACCTCTGCAAAGGCTTTGAGATTCAGGGACCTCTGATAGCCCACTCATTATTGATAGCCCAATCATTATGCCACCTGGCTGAGTCAAGTCCAAAGAATTTATTTCTTTGTAGCTGTTTTCTAACTGACTTGAGCCTTTTAGTTACCTTTTGATGCTGCAGTTTCTGAATACTCCACCTTTTAAAGTTGTAAGTGTGCTAAGACTATGCAGTCTAGAGTAAAAGTGGCTACTTCTTTTTCTATTCCTTAAAGGTAGATTTTCTGAAAAATACCTTTTTTCAGGAAAAAGAGTAAGGAATTTAGGGTAAATTTAGAAAAATTTCTATAGCTGAAATTGAGATTTTTTTATTCAACAAGATTATAAATAATCAGTGAATATGGATCAAAAGTTATTTTCACACAATTTCCTAATATTACTGACAAGTCAGAAGCATAATTTGGTGACTTGTTTATTTTGTTTCCCTAAATAACTCAATTCAAATTTGCCAATAGTCTCTTTCTTAGTAAATACACATTGAGTATCCAAGATGTGAATTCAGTTGTAGGAAGTGAGGTCAGTGTGGGGTTGTCACGAGGGATACCAAAGTGCCTGCCTTTAAAAATTAAAGGAGCCAGTGGATATGGGTAATAAAAATTTTTAGAAAAATATTAGATCAAAGCATCCCTTTACCATTCTAAGCACTTGGAAGTTTATGTGGAGAGAAATAGTTCCAGAATAGATTTTTTTGGGAAACAGTTGTGTCAAACTAACCTACTTCTGTTCTACAACATGCTGGAGAAGAAGCACTGAATCCCTTGTGTCTTGACCTTGGGAAGTCTTCTGACCCTGACACTCCTGACATCTTCAAAAGTAAAGAAAGCATGGTCTGCAAAGGTTTGTTACAGTATATGTGCAAAATTGTTTGAATCTTCAACACAGAAGGTAATTACCAGTTTCCCTATCAAAATAGAGTGATATATTGGCTATAACCATTCTGTGATTCTATGATACTATATGGAGCTCCCCTGTACTGCTCGTTGTACATTAATGACCACCACCCTCAAGGCATTAACAAGTTGAGAGGGAAGCTAGGTGCTCTGAATGACAAGAACAGAATTCAAAATGATCTTGACAACCTGGGGAATATGAGCTGAAATGGAATAGAGGGAAGTGCATGGTACTTCACGTAGGCAAGCTGAGTCAACTGCATAAATAAAGAATGAGGAGCAGCTGGCTAGGAAGCTGTTATACAGAAAAGGGTCAGGGGTTGTACTGAACCACAAGCTAATACATATGAGTCATGAGTTAAAAATGTCATACTGCTGTGGTGAATCCAAATACCATACTGGGAGGCAGCAAGGCACTTGAGGTAATATTTCCATTCTGTTCAATTTTGATAACGATTCAAGAGCCCCAAGGCTAAAGGGCTATATTAAATTTGGGATCCTCACTGAAAGAAAGATCTGGGTCAGATGGAGACATTTTTAAATGAAGTTACGGGAATTATAGAAACCTAAAAACCATCATCTTAGATCAGAGACCAAATTGGAATTGTATATCGAAAAAAAAAAAAAGGAGAGGAGCATATATTTTCAAAATCACAAAAATTTCTGGAAGGAAGGAAAAATGGATCTCTTCTCCCTGCTTATGGGGTGAACCGGAGAGTCTATAGTGGGCTACAACTGTACCAGGGTCAATACAATTAATTGGAAGATTCGGGTATGTAAGAAGGATTTTATGAAGGGGAAGAGTTCAGGAGTTTCTTGACTATGTAAATGAGGATTAGGAATTGTTTGGATTATCAGGCAAAAGGTGGCATAATGTCACTGGTGGGCAAGTAAGAAGGTGGGATGGTTAATCTTCTGTTTCCCAGGTGTATAAAAATTTCAGATATAGTTTTGCTGATGCGTAGAAAATGGGTACTGACAATTTAGAATGTGACAGAAAGGCAAATGTGACAAGGAACAACCAGCTAGGTAAAATTGACCTGGTAAACAAGAAGAATAAGGGACAGATTATTTATGGAGAAAGAATAAGAGACTCTGCTACAGAAGAAATATTACTATATTGCATACACCAAAGGTTTACCTGCAAAATTTCATTGTATTTCTCCCCATTTTAAACTACAAGTAATTAAAGTGCTTCTTTTGAAATTTTAGGAGACCGAAGACACTCAGGAGGGGCTAGGCCTGTTTCTGATAGTCCTTACTCTGCTGAATAGAAGTAGTTGATATACAATGATATGTGTTTGTAAATGCTTCAGAAACCTTCTAAAAATTCTTTGGCTGTCACTGCATGGTGAAATGCATATCATCATTGCTGCGTAACTATCACGGTACTAGCCAGATACAATTAGCAAGGATTATATTGACACTTACTATAATTACACCTTTGTTCTTTGTAGACATCTGCTGTGGTGGAGAAGTCTTATAGAGTGCCCATGGGCTTTGCAGAATGAGGCCAGTTCCAGTGGACAAAAATAAAGGATCAGTCAAATGTCATCTGACTTATCATCTTACCAGGCTTCAGTCAGATTTTCTTGCTTAGAATAGCCTTGCAAAGTGATATCCAGTCTACCTAGGACTTCCTGTAAGAATATTCTTTCCTCTGTGCATTATGCAAAATGGAAATACCTTTTTCGTGTGTTCCTGAGTGAAAGTAACTTGGCAGTAAGGACATTGGATCCAGTGCTACTGTTACCAGCATGGTTAGATCCCGTGTCATCAAAGCACACAAATAGGTAAGATCCCTTTAAGAGTTTACATGAAATTAAAATTCCAATCTGGAATTATGTAATTGTATTTAAGCAGTGATTAGGTGCCTTTCCAGACCAGGACACTTCTGAGCATAGGTGGGTGCCTTGTCGGTTCTGTTCGAAGAAAACCGTCATCCGTGACTTGGCTTGTATTAAAGAAAATACATAAGTCAAGAGGTGAAGTCAAAACTTCAGGTTACATTGTTGAAACAAAATAGAAATTTTCTATCCTTCAGGGACAAAAGAGACAAAACAAAACAAAACCAAAAAAACCCCAAACATAACTGGATCTGACTGATGCAACAAAACATTTCTGACTCTTTGGCTGATTGGACAAGAGAGATGAGAAAGAAGGGCCAAGGTGGAAGAAAGAACAGGGGATATACTTCCTCTATCTGTCATGGGCTTTGGCTAGGATGGTTAGAGAACCTGGATTGTGGCTGCAGAAGGGGTTTGCTTGCTTCAACAGGCACATTTACGTGTGAGGTTTCTTCACAACTGTCTTTCATTTGTGAGGAGAAGGGTCCTTCTTTACTGTTTAGTTATCAATAATCCAACCACCGATGTGTCAGTCTACCACTCCTCTGTGTCCCATGTTGCTATCTCTATGGCACAGAGAAAAATAAAATCACAGTCAGGCCAGGTGAGGATGGGTAGAAACATATAAATAAAACATGGAGTCATCAGCATGCACTTTTGGTAGAGACCTGAGTTAAACAGGTCTGACTCAACCAGAATCCTCAGTCCTGAGCGAATTTTAGTTCATACTTATACCCATGTAGGTTTTGGGATGAGTTGTTCCTTCTTTATTTACTTAGATTTTTTTTTTAATATGTTACTTTAAAGTACCTGGACACTGCACATATCTATAAAAATTATGTTCTCAATGAGATCAAGCAAGCTCTACAGTCTCCAAAAATAGTGTCTGAATTTTAAGCAAAAAAAAGAGAGAAAGGAAAAAGAAGAAAAGAACCCCTCACTTCCTAAAGGCCATTTATCATTCTATCATTAATCTTCTCATACTGAGGAAAGATTATGGGAAAAATGGTAGCTCTTCAGTTACTTCATTATCTCTTTAGTCCTGTGTCTTCTGCAAAACTTCAGTGTTTTTCTGACCCAAACATAGCAGTGAGATAACCTCACTTCTTATTAATGTTGACAGAGGTACCTCGTCTCAAAAGACTCCACAGATCTCTCTTCCTTTGGCATTGTACATCACAGAGTCCTTGTATGAACATCTCAAGGATATGCAGTAGCTGGCTTTGCAGCTGTGTCCTTTAAGGCTTTTCAATCTTTCACATAATTCCACCCAACCTTTAGAAATAATGTATTATCCAATTCTTCACATTAAGAATTTACCATTCCTTGGGATGCCATGCTGGCACCCATCCTCTGTGGTGCTTAAAAAGACAGCAGTATTTCATAGCTTTAGCCACTGTAAGAGTAACCTAATTTTACACGCACTTTTAAATAGGATTGATCTGACAACATTGGAGTGAGCTTTAAAAATTATTTAAACTCACCCCATGACCTGAATATTCACATTCTTGCCACACCCATCCATTTGAATTCTTTCTTCATAAAAGCTAAAGCACTTTACATCTCATAGTGCAGGAGCTAGACAATGTAGCTCTGTGTGCTTAAAACAAACATTCAGCATTGAAATACACTGGAAGGAGTGGAGGAGAGGAGCTTTGGACAATATTTATACCGCTGAAGCCAGGAAAGAGGTATTCAGGACTTTATCATTTAGTGATAAATTCCAGATTAGTTATCCAATCTTTTTACTACAAATCCTAAGAAATAAAACATATACCAGAGAGGTGCAGTAAAATAATGGAGCACAAATAAATAATAAATATAATAACCTAATCTAATTTTCTTTGTTTGTTTGTTGTTTTTTTTACCTATATCCTACCACTTGATTATACAGTGTCAGTTTTCTTCACGGTCATACTAGTAATTGTGTTTTCTTTTGGGGTATTGTATTTTTTGTGGCTTATGCACTCTGCCATCCATGTTGCTACTGCATAGCTCACATTCTGCCCTCCCAGTTACAGCAGGAGTATAAAGGGAATGAGAGACTAATCAGAGTGAACACAAAAGGAGACAGAATGTGTCCCTGAATACTTAAACTCATCAAGAGAAGGCCTGCTGCCTTTTCTATTTTGAATGCACTGTTGGTGCCCAATGTCAAATACTTTTCTTTTGGTAGTCAGGTCTATGGTTCCCTGCACTGAAAGCATTATGATCCAAGCACTAATTCCTATTCCCTCCTCTATTCTACAAAAAAGTTGTCAGTTTATCTCTTTAGGTTTGCTTGCACCCATGTGAAAATTTGAAGTAGTTTAATTCTACTGCCTTTCTGACACCTGAATAAAACCCTACTCCCTGCATGGTTTAAGGGGCTGAGCAGATGTTCCTACAAGGCAGAAATGAAAACAGGGATATTCAGGTCAACAACACTACAAAGAAAGTAGTCAAGGGCCAAAAAAAGGCATGAGTTGTACCAGAAGTTAAGGTGAAAGTTCTCTGGCAGGCCTACCAGAAGGTAAAGGAGACCAGGACAGCATCTGCTAATTCCCCACTGGTTGTCCCCTCCTACATAACTACGTATATGAAGGAAGAGGTGAACAAGACCGTTTTTGTAGGTACAGCAAGTTACACATAACTGTACATATATTTGCCCATGCAAATGCAGGAGCATGCTTTCACTTGGATGTAGTTGTAAATACATTAAAGTACCACAAAAAAGATAACATCATCAGAGGCCAGGAAAGAAAGTTACATGAGATGTAATCCAGGCTTTCTTAGGCAATTGTAATGCTCTGAGATTTAGCAAGATCAGACACAGGGAAGCAAAAAAATGCACAATAAAGGAGGAAGTTAAGGTAGAGATAATACATACGATTATTTTTCCAAACAAAAAAGATTGGAAACAGTCTTCAAAAAATAGTGTTAATTTCATGGCCAAAAGTCATAAGAATATATTTTGAAAATACATTTTTTATTTAAAGACCTAACAGTAAAACAAGAGAATATTAGAGCCATTAGTTATCTACTACATCTTAATATCAGTGGTAGAATTTCAGCTTTTTTAAAGCAGCAATATCAGAAAATGTAACAAAGAATGCAATCAGAATCATGGCAACAAAGAAAAATCTACAGATCTAGGTATGTAGCTAAAAGAAAACAGACTGCATCACAACATGCTTCACAAAGAGCAATGGTGATTCAGTCCAAGGTCCCAGCGTGGGAGAACAAATTCTCATAAACCTCTAGTACATAGGAAATGTAAAAATTGCAGAAGGCTGTAGTCCCATTTAGAAATTGAATTTTGCCAGTTTCAAATGTCTCGCACCTGCACTGTACCTTCACAAGGGTAAAGGAGCAATTACAATAGCAATGTACTTGATTCGTGACTTCTGTTTTCTTTGGTCTTGCAGTGTTATGTGCCAAGGACAACTTATCTTTCCTTGTGTGGTAGCTGTGTTGATCTGTAGAGAGATGTCCTTTTTATGCTTCATGTTAAACAACAGCATTTCCCAGGAATAGCTCAAAAACCTTTTCCTGGGGTTTCTAGGGTAAAAGTTTTATTTCTTCCATCCCTATCACATATCTTCTTGTATCTTTCGCTTAGCTCCTATGGGCCTTCGTGCAAATAACTGAGCAGCAGTGAGGCCCTCATGCCATTGCTTGCTCATAGCTTCTGCCTTACCTGAGCCCTTTTCAACCTCCAGAGCAATACATTTGCCATAATCAACACATCTGGAGTAATTTTGTGGCATCTGCTCCCCTGTTCCCACCCTGATAACCTGAGACCCCTTGAAAAGGTTGGGGTTATTTCTCTGCAGATTTGGCCTTCCTGTGAGCAAACTATGATGTGGCATTCCCTTAAACATATTCTCTATTCTTCAAATAATTTCTCAGAAAAGACTAGGAAGTTTAAGACTGACTTCTTTACTTTCCACAGTTATCTAAAAACTTGTGTTTTCTCTATCAGATTTGGCTGGCAGGAGGGTAGCCTCCCTATTTACTGAAAGACTCACCAAGAGTCAAAGGACCTGTACTGTCTACAGATTCCTTAAGAAAAAGTTTTTGCAGGCCTGAGAGGGAACAATGGTGAGGTACCAAAGCACTGTCTAACTCTTGAGCATCAGATAGTAGTACTGTAGATTATTATGGACTAGAATCAGCAAAAGCTGATATCTCACTAATTTTAGGAGACCATGTACTACCCCTACTATGACAGACACACATGGCCAGCATCCTTCTCTATTTCAAATGGATGCCAGTGATAAATCAGGAAGATCTGTGACACTCCCTACATCCCTAAATCATGCTATACAAGCACTTTGTTCTCCTTAGAGATATTATGGAAGAATTGCTCTTTTCCTGTTTGTTGTGAAGTGTTTACACTGCTTCTTTTTCTGATATTTGCCTTCAATGAAATGCATACATTTATTATGAAATTTATTAGAAGGTCATAGATGCCCAAACAGCACTCTTCTCTCCAAAACTGTTCATATAATTTGTTTATATGGCACTTAATTCCAATATTCTAACCAACACACAGTAAAAAAAAAAGCAGGCAATTCACTACTCAGACCTACTGTCAAAATCTTGTAGGGCCTCTCTGATCTGAGCAGGGTCTTGGTAGATTTTCATAACTGCCTTTGTATCTAGATGTTGAAAGTTAGTGAGAAAAATTTCTAATTTTAATGTGCTTTTAACCTTTGCTGTTAACAGTCACCTTAGCTTACAAAGATGATTCAGTGTACTGTAGATAGCAATAATAATGGAAACATTAACTTTGCTAATATTAGTCTGACTCATGATACATTTTCATATCCTTTCAGGAAACAAAATGTATATTAAATTTAATCTGTTCATGTTCTCAAATATTATCTGAATCTCTGCGGTACTGGTCAGATGTCTCTTTTATGGGCCCAAAAGTGATGGAAGCAAAGGATAAAATTACCCTAGATATTGCAGTTCCAGAAATATGTAAGGCTTGGTTAGAAAAAAGATCCCTCCCTGCCTCTTCTGAAAATTACATACGTTCCTAATGATGTAAATGTTATGTTACACACCACCTTTGACCAGCCAGCACAGATATTCAGTGAAATGTTCCCACTTGAGACAGGTGCATACGTAACTGGAGAAAATGAAGAGATTTCCTGTTTATGCAGTTATAGGAAAAAAAATCTCAGTAGGATATGGGTCCTATCTGTGACTGCACTGCTCTTCAGAAGGCTATTTCCTTCTGACTTTGTGCAGAAAAACACAAGTAGTAGCCTTGCATACTTCAGTGACCGTCCTTTTCTGTGTGTATTTTCTGACCTGAAACTGATTCCTAGACAAAATTTTGGCAGCCATTCCCAATAGTCCCAGATTTGCATGAAAGAGTAGTTCTGTCAGTGTTTTCATTCTTAGACCCTGAAGCATTGTTCTTCCCTGTGTAGCTGATAGATGCTTGTACTAGCCAGCCTTGTTTGCTCATTTGCTTCAGTAAACTCTGTATCTTCTTCCTGATGTCTTCAAATGCTGTTTTAGTTCTACTTGTTGAATTTCTGCATACCCAGAAGAATTGCCTGGGATGTCTATAGATCAGACACAAGAATGCTGCAGATCTGTTCAGTGTCCATGGAGGTGGCAGAAAGACTAAAAGTAAGAAGGTATGCTAGGATGTTTTCAAAAGGATGAATATTTTAGAAATATTCAGAAAACCTTGTAGGATAGAAAAAAAAATAAGTTTCTGACATTCAGCTGGCATCTCATTATACAGTGCAGCTGTATCCCTGTGCATCCTGGAACATGGAGCCACCCAAGAGATGGGGAACACAGAAGTACTGGTCATGGGGTGCTGAGTCTTTGTTGTGCTTATTAGCTGGCAGTAATGATACAGAACTGCTAGTGTGAGCACCTAAAGAGCATAGACACAATTAAAAACGCAGTAATGTTTACTAACAAAGCTTCTGGAAGTTTATTCCAGGAGTAAATTTGGCTGATGTTGGCAGAGAAGTAGATCTACATACACAGAAGGGTGCTAACTTATGCTGTAAAATGGCACCGATCAAACTTACCATTCTTGTTACTAAAGAGTAGCATACAAGAAAAGAAAAAGAAGCAAGAGGGAAGAAAACAAACCAAAGAAACCCACCCAACTGACGGCAAGGCTTTTAAATGATTTTTTTTCAGTGAAGACAAGCTGCTAATTGTGCATAAGAACAAAAGATTGCCCGCCTTCCTTGCAATCATGACTTGCAGTGGTACCAAGGTGACACACTGAGGCTCTTTGCTCACTCACAATCAAAGAACTGAAAGGAGCAGTTCACAGGAGAATGCTGTAATAAAGGTGTCCTAAGACATTAGTGGTTTGCTGCTGAAGGGAAAGAGAACAAATATAAATATTTCTTAACTGTCTGGTAAACGTGAACTTGGTTGAACTTTTTAAAAGTCGAAAGTTTCAGGCATTTTTATTTTTTTTTCCTAAAGAAATCCCTTTTGAAAGGAAAACATGTACCAGTTGAAACCTTTTAAGATAGTAAAATTCTTCAAAATAAATTGTCAGGAGAGATCAAAAAATGAATCGGGAATGTAGGAAATGCTATGTCATATCCAATAAATAATGAGTGTTTCTTTAGCGTGTTGCTAAAGGTAGCCAGGCTCTGGTCTTTTGCATAGAGCACAAGAAGCCTTGATGTAGGTGCTGGGTTAATGTGCTTGAAGAAAAGAGGAGGAAAAAATAAAAGAGGAAAAGTTTTTATCATCTTCTCTTGGCTGTAGATTATTTTTCACAATCAATTAATTGATCAGTTGTTGGGACTGGTCAGACCTTATAGAAGATATTGGCAAGGATGAAAGAAATGCCACCAGAAAGGGAAGGAAGGAGCTGAGAGCAGTGACAGCAGAATGACTCATCTATAAACAAGATATGGGTAGCAGAAAAATCTGGTTGGCTGTATAGCTCAATTAAACAAAAAAATAAAAAAATCAAACAATCTCACTGCATTTCTCACGTATTTTCTTGTTGCTTGGAATTTTCTGGAGTGTGGCAGTTGTTTTTCTTCAACTTGTTACTTTCAGGTGTTACATCTTTTGCAGGTCAGCTGCTTTTCTGTAGATTACATCTGAGCATGTAGTGCTCTTATAGTGGTCCAGTGAGTGCCCTGTTCTCTGCCTCTTCCAAAATTGAGACATGGTTTGAAATACTGGATTTTTAAATCCCCCCAAAAGGACTCATCAAGTGGCAGCCCTGGAAGGACTTATTGTGGACTGAGAACAGACCTTACATTCTTTCATTTTTTCCTCTATTTTCCCATACTCAACGCAGCTTGTCCCTGCTGTATTTGCCAGGCACTCTGACAAATCTCTTTGGAGGATGCAGGTGACTGCAGCATCACCACTGTGTATTGCACAGGCCAGGGTTGGCAGACATTGCTGTTAGTCATGTCCCTGAAAAGCAAAGCTTAATGTCACTGGCGGGATAACCCTCTGATTTCTGAGATATGACTGCTGATATTATGCCCAGGTTAAGCAGAGCAATGTGAGGGGTCTATACCACAAAACGTTTAGTGCTGAAAGCATGACTAAATGAACTAAATGCTCTGCTAAATGTAGCTGTGTGACAGAATCGAGGCATTATGTGAGGGGCAGCTCACCCTTTAATGTTTCTGTATAACTTCATTTCACAGGGGTAGAGTTGTCTTGGGATGGCTATCAGGAGGATTTCTGTGACTATTGTGTTTCAGAAGTGCAGTAGGTCATTACAACACGGAATGTGTAAGAAATTGTGATATATGTTTTTGTGGCAGGCTGCACAGCTAGCAGTCTGATGGGTGGGTAGGTGAATAGTCTTGCAAATACAAATCATGTGGTGGGAGTGAATGTTCCCATATGATGATAGACATTTATTTAAATGGAGACCTAACTGAACTTTAATTAGCAAAAAATAATAGTTATTTTAGCATAATAAAACAGTGCATAAACTGGTGAAAGATAGAAGAGGAGGGTTAATGGAAGACATTCCTCTGAGTCAGTGATAATACCCAGCTAGCTATAGAGGGTAGGTTTTTGGTTTTTTTCCTTGATGATCTGTCTGGAATTCCCTCCTCATCTGCATTTTCTTGGCAGAAGCAGACCTTCCCAGGGTGAGAAAACAGGGTATATATTTTGCTAAAATTATAAAAATAAATAAATTAATTTTCCAGTCAAGCAAGGGTATATGACCATGTTGTGTCTCAGTACTGCTTCCACTTACTTCTGAATTGTTCCCCAATTCAGCCAAGACTTAGATGGAGTAGGAGATCTCAAAGATGAAAGCCTTATTTTGTGAAAAGTTGCCCAGGAGAGAAGCTGGAGTCCTTTCTTCTACAAAGGAAAATGCACAGCATCAGCTCAAGAATGGACAACCCTGCTGACCTCTTCTTCAAGCAAATCCAGAGCTTAAGAGAAGTGAAAATGATAAGGCCCTGTTGATACCGGGAACAGGGATTTAAGTCATATACAGAATTAGGAGTATTCTCGTAATAAGGGGGTAGAGAAACCTGTCTCTGGAAAGATCTGCTTTTCATGAAATTAGTTGTTTCCTCCCTTTTCAGCCCAGCTGGTGAAGCCAGTCCTTATTTGGAGATAATTTTTTCTTAAATGTTTTTTATCCCTACCTAACCATGGTTTCTGTGGAGATGAATTGAGATCTGTATTACAGAACAATTCCTTGAATCCTCCGTGGAATGATTTCCATCTCTAGTGCTTGTGTATCATGCTGCGGTAGTGATGTACAAACAAGGCAACAAAAAGCATGTGAAGGAGTCTCAGCAGGAGAACATGATTGATTTATGAGCATGGTTTTTTTTCATTTTTTTATTAAATTGTCTTATTTCCTAGCTACCATTGACAAATTTCTCTTCCAAGATCCTCTCTTGACTGTCTATGTCAATTTTCAGCTTGGAGTTCTCTGATATTAACTCCAAGGTCTTTGTTCAGTTGTTTTCTTAAGTGGACAAAAGGATGCTTTGGTACATCCCTGTGAGTGCCTGGAAGCAGGGCCAGTGAGAAAATTGAAGACAGGAAAGTGCAAGGCAGTGGCAGGTTCTATTTTATCTCACCAGCATTGCTCCATGAGCTGCTCTCGTAGCTGCTTGGCTGCTGAGCCCTGGCCCAAGGTAGGACCTGGTCTGCCAGAGGCTTGCAGTGACAGCTTGATGACATGGTTCTTCAGTCATTATGTGCAGAGAGAAACAGGGGAGGAGATTTAAAAAACAAACAAACAAACAAACCATAACCAGGGTTGACTGCACCTGTCTACAAAACAAGACCACAGGAATTGCCATGCCCTATTAGACCAGTGGTCCATTGAGTCTTGTGTCCTAATTCAAATTCTGGCCAACACCAGATGCTTCAAAGAATAAAACAAGGCACTGTGCAGCAGGCAGTCATAGTAAGTAGCAGGAGGTGTGTCTATTAATAACCACTCGCTTATATTTTTTTTATTTCCTGCTTGGTTTTGCCTTGAAAGCTTAACTCACTAAAGGAATTTCAGCACATTCCTTTTTCCTAACCTTTCCTCTGCTTCAAAAAACCCAGTTTGTTTCTCCTACTGCAATAGCAGTTTCCCAGTCATCTTTGCTAAGCAGTTGAAGGATTCTCTCGCAGGGAGAAATATGTGTTCTCTTAATAGTAGTTTATTTCTGTAGGGATTGAAAGCTGAGGGAATTTGTCTGCAGTTATATCTGCTCTTTGGCTGTGTGTAGTAACTTCTCAGGCAGGTCATGTACTCCATTCCACTGCTATCTGCTGTTTCTCTGTATATTTTTCTGCATTTTGCATTATCATTTGTTAAATATATTCCAACCTGCAATTTATCTTAGTCAGCAGATTTAGGACCTTTGTATCCCTCTGCACACCCAGGGAATTTAGAAATAAATCACTGCTCCTAGGGTTTGTTTTTAATACAACAAATGTTTTAGAGAAAGTCAAGAGGGGTTTGGTCAATATCGTCTGGACTTTCCTGTGTAATAAAACATTTTTCACATGGTTTCCCAGGTGGTAGGAAAATCCTGGCTCAATTCAATTTTCTGCATTGCTATTTTTAATTTTTAATATGTATTTTTTTCATTGAATGCAAGCTCTGATGGTTAAATTCCATGTATTGGAGATAATGCAGGCAGGAGTCAAAATTATTTTTCCACTACCTATGCGTTGATTTTTGTTGGCAGGTTTTACACAAAAATATCCTTTCTAAAATGTTTTGCACGTTGGATAATGCAAAATAAACTAAGAAAACATGAAACTGCATACAGCTCAAGTGTGTTAGGCAAGATTTCTTAGATATTGAAAAACAGAAGCTGTTTTCAATAAGATGTTTCCTAAACTACATAGATTTACTGAGGTGGAAACTGCATTAATGCAAGACAAACATGTCTTTTCCTTAAAACTTGTCAAAATAGAATTCTTTGAAGTGAGGGAAAATATTTCCATAAAGTTCTAAGTCTCCCTCCTGCAACCATTTAAACAAGTGAAAATATCTATGCAATCTAGTCTGATCACCTGCACATGTGAAGATGGAGAACCTGCTCCCAGTGAGGTGAGTTATACTTGCTAGGCTTGCCTGCTTTATCTGATCACTTACCTAGCCTGGTGTAAATGTTACTTTGGTGCTCAAATTAAACACTCATGCCTCTGTGCTCTTCAGGATCAAAACCAGAGCACTTGTCACTGGCAGGATTGTATCATCACCCTTGGCCTTCATATCCCACTTGGGTGATGTGTGGGCTGGTGATGGAGTTCATCTTGCCACCCCAACCAGCATGTTTTGAAACCTTGACTACACTTCGGAGCGAAAGCTGTTTGCCCATCAATTTGTATATTGCTCTCAGCAGGACAAGTCCTCCGCAGGGATGGTAGTCACTGAACACTCAGGTAATAATGCATAATAAATAATGCAAAATAATCACAGAGTAAAAAACTGCTGTGAGGCTTGTGTAAAATTGATTTAAATGGGAGGCAATTGTCACAACTTTGTTCAAAACCAAATGCAGTGGTTTTTAACATAGCTGTAGTTATAATGCTTCATTATGGCAATGAAGTTTCTGTCAAGAGCTAAGAAAGGCTGGGAGGTCACAGAAAGCCCTCTCGATAAAGAAGTTAACACTCACTTTTCGTTTGTGAAATTAATGTACAGGTTTAATAAATTATAAATAATTGCTGAAATGAAAAATGATTGAATAATGCATTCAAAGGACAGTTTTCATATTACCAAACTGATCTGGTGTATGTTCAGAGGAATTCTCTGCCATGTTATTTAGCAGCAGGGATCAGAAACACTCATTTTCTCACAGTAAGATGCATATAACGCTTTTTTTAATTTGGAGACAATTAAGACTGCAATGTGGAGGGACTATTGCAGTGGAGTGACTCATGCCATACTTATTGGGGAACAATAAGATTACTTTGATTTCTGAAGCAAAGCTAAATCTCCAGACTATTTATTTTTAAATAAGTGCAGACTATGTACAAATTGGGATAATCGGATTTTTCACTGTTACTGAACCAACAAAAAGCTGACACATCTATTTGCTGTCTGAACGAAATGGAGAAAAACCCAACAGTCTAAAGAAAATTACTTAAGTTTACAAGTACAGTTGATGTTTGCATGTGGGAGTTAATATACTCAGTGTGGTTTTTTTGAGGTGGTCCCAACAGTGGTAGTGAAGTTATTTTCAGCTGAGGCAGTGGGCAGGTATTTACAGCCTGTGCTTCCTTATCACTTCATCAAAAGTACTGTCATAATAAGTGCAGACAAACTGTGGAAGAAGGAAGATATTGTCTTGCCAATGTGTCTACTCTTACCTATTTATTATATTGCAAGACTCCTATGTGTTGTAAATGTAGATTTAAAACACGTGAAATGCCTGTGCCTCCAGCTAGATGGACATACCTCTCTTCAAAGTTGTTTCCTCTACAGATAGACACAAGGTCATCTTTTTGCCTTATTGACCTAAAAGTCACCATCTTACAAATGGTTTTCCAGAAAGTCCACTTGCTTAGATGTCTATGGCAAGAGAATATAGCTGAAAAAATGTGTCTATGCTTTTCAGGTTTTATAGCTTTATTGAGTTAAAATGTCTTATGCAATTGTTCATGTGGACTTCAGTGCTAAAAATTTTACAAATAGAAGTTCTGATGACACAAACAGATGTGGGGCAGAAGTAGAAAGTCATTGAAATAGGAGACACTAGCAAAAATGCTCATTTATGTTGAAAATTAGAGTGGGAATATCATATGCAGCCTTAGTGGCTTTCTTATGTTCTTTTTTGGAGATAGTTGTCCTTCACTGAACTTCAGATATATCTATAAGGAAAGAAGAGATCAGTTCTGTTCAAAGGAAGAGTTTTATAAAGATGTGTGGGAAGAGTATATGAACTGAATAGGGTGAGAAGGAGAGCATGAAAAAAAGGAGCTTGCTATAGCTGCAGCAAGAAAGGAAGATGGACTTGGCCTGGAGGCAGGGATAGGAGACAAGCAGGAAGAGTGAGATGAGGAATTTTAGTTATTGCAAAGGAAAGAACAGGCTTAGCAGTAGGAATAATGAGGAATGATCAGCTATGTAAACCAGAGACACAGGTAGCTGTCAAGGAAAGGAGGATGAAGAGATAATTACGTACAAGTAAATCACAAAGCAATATGTCTGTATAAAGAATTTAAGAAGAAATCCAGTAAAGAATAAGATTTTATTTAAATTTTCAGCTAGATTTCAGCTCAAATAGATTTAATTTAGATATGACTTTTTTAAGGATCAGTGAGGAAGTTCTTTGCCACATCCTTCTGAGTAAAAAGTTTTGTGATATACACTAGGAAACAAGAATTTTCAGAAGATAGCATTGTCTGTTTGCAGAGTCAAGCCTTTAAGAGAAATTAAAGCATTTTAGGGCATTGGTAAAGTAGTCAGTGGCATTCTGTTTGAATTCTGCAAAGATCTAAACATCATTTTTGCAATAGTAATAGCTGGACACTGAACACTTTCAAACATGTGTCTTACTGTAGTCACAAGCACTTCAAAAACAGCTCCTCAGCAAAAAATACCCTTCTTTTCTCATGAGATTTCTACGGTTTTTTGTTTGTTTGATTTTGTTTTTTTTTCTTTTCTTTAGCTTTATTAAAAGAAAATAATCCAAGAAAATAGGATCTATTTCTTTTAGACAGTTTTGATGAGAGTGATGAGGGCACTGTCAATAGGGACTAATTCTTCCATACCTGAACCCACATACTACCAGCAATGGAGTATCTGGTGAAAAATTAATTCAGTGTGACCTCACAAAAGATGTCTGAACTGATACCTCAACTGGATTTAGTAGAATTGGGTATGTCTTGAAATCACAGGAGAGTCATTCAGTTCTCTTAAGGATCATATCAGCAAAAGAGTTTAATAGAACAACAAGTTATGAGTTGCAGCAACATTGGGATAACTTCACTTTATAAGATTCCTTTATATTTTTCTTACTCTGCTGATCATTGTGATCCTAAATGTAGAGTATCTTAGGAAAAGCAATTTACTTATCTAATTTCTCATAAAAAAAAATAGGCAAAACTACAAAAATTCAAAAACTAAAAATGTAGGGAGCTCAGGACTGTTTGCAGCCAGCTGCGAGCCATTACTCACATGAGTAGTCACACTGATTGCGGTGGATCTATTTGTGGAAGCTGGGGCTTGCGCCTGGAACAGAACCAGCAAATGGCATAGGAAACATAGGCACTGGTTTAAGAGGCAGGCTGTAGCAGGGAAAGGCTGTTCTGCCTGTGTTGAAGGACATGTAGGTCAGCATGGATGTACTCCTACAGTCTCACTGTCTAGTGGCACTGGCGTGCACTAGGTAGCTATTTCTTTATTACTCCCAAACCTCTGCTCTGCACTGCCACCCTGGCCTAGGGGCAGCAGAAGCAGTAAGCAAGGGACTGGTGTTACAGTATCATAGAATCATTTTGGTTGGAAAAGTCCTGGTTATTTGATTCATGAGCAAAGAACAGGAGCAACAGAAAATAACAGAGAGCAAGAGAAGATGAAGGTGAAATTTCTAAACGAGGCTTTCTTTTACTCTTAGTTATAAGATCATTCCAGCAATGCCTTTCTATACTTTTCCCATTCTAGTCTCTTTCCTCCATGCAGACACCCAGCTCTACCTTTCTTCCCCAACTGCTTTGGACCCTAAATCCCTCTCATTTACCCAATAACATTACAACTCCTCATTCATATGTAGTCCCTCCTGTCACATGGAGAGCCTCAAGATTTTACTACATTTCCATTACCACACAAATCATGGAATATTTCAAGTTGGAAGGGACCCAGAAGAATCATTGAGTTGAACTCCCAAATATGGATTTGCAACTCCTTGTGCCTTTCCTGACCCTTCAACAATCCCCATCACCAAGCTATGCTCACCTGCCAGAAGATGACTCCTTCAAATTTGACCTGTAGCTTGTTCTGCTAAATTGAATTTGTTTGAAGGATCTTTGGAAGGACAAAACAGAAATTTGGTGTTAGGTCAGAAACCTTGAGCCTTCTCACCTGTAAAAGAATTTGGAAGAAAATTCAAATTCGAAGTCCAGCATTTACAGATTCATGTGTGAAATGAGTTTACAGTAATGTCTTAAATGGGCTGTGACACAAAACCTAAAGCTCTCAGCCAAAATCTCAAAACCAAAAGAATAAAGCATGATGTTAAATCCCCATCCTAAAAACTACTTACCTATTCTAATTGCAGAGGTGTTTCATCAGGGGGTTGAAAGATGATCTAGAACCTAGTATTCAAACTGGTTTTATGGTGATAGAAATTTCTGGTCAGTTCACAGAGAAGAAATATGATAGAAAAAAGGGACTAAAATGGGACTTTTTATCCTTGTTATAACTTCCTCATTGGATAAAGGACTTGGGGATCTCTGTTTTTGCTAAATACATGGAGTGTGGTGGACAGATATATGCATCTCAACTTTCACCTGACTGTGGAAAACTGGAAGGCCTAACCTGTTTCTCCTTGACTTTCCTTTTTTTCATTTTATTCCTGAAACAGTAATATGTTTCTGACATAGGATTCAACTGAAAAGATCTAAAAGTGACATACAACTAAATACAGCTGAAAGTTTTGGCCAGCTTCAAGATGTCCCTGGAAGCCAACACTTCACTCTAGGAAAGTCTCTCCATTCGATATAATATTTAGAAAAATACTTAAGTTTATGGTAAAATAAATATGGATTGGAGCAGGTGCTTTCATGGATCAGAGGCTAAGATTGTAATAACTACCTAATTCAAATTTATTTTGTCTTTAAATGTTCAAAGTATATCTGCAGGGAATCCAGACAGTTATCCAATTCAGTTAATATATAATTTAATAAGATAGCAGCCACTTGATATATATTTTGTGATTCTATTATATTTGTCTTACACCATCCGAGTTGTTCTTGTTTATTGCTGGGTTTTTATTTCTCTGTCTACAAAGCTGAAGAAGTATCCAGGATTCAGTTCTGTTGTTTAAGGGACAGTCTGGCATTCAAGGCATTTGAGGACAGTTCTCTGACCCAGCTGTAGAAATCCATGCTTTCAGGTGAATGGCTAGAGCCACCAGGATATGTGCACCCCTTATTCACATTTGTTTTTGTAAGAGCAAGGACAACTCCTCAAAAAACATTGCTTATCTCATTGGAAGTCTATATTATTATAAGTAAAACAGCTTGAACAAGATGTATTTGTGAATATGCCTCACAATACCTAATCCTGATAAAAAACCCACAAAGAAAGATTTTCTCCTCTGTCTTGCCTGTGCGGTCAAATCTATTGTGTGTCAAAGCAAATCTACCTAATGCTTTCTTGCACAAAAGATGGCAGGTCATGGTGGACATTCTGTTCCTCTTTTGATTTTCTGTTACTGTCAGGCTAAAGAGTAACATCCCCTCTGGCTTCCTCCCTCCCTTTTTCTGATCCAGTTGCTAGTTAATTTTTCAATACAAAACAAACTATTTCTAGCATTGAAAATGAGAGCCTCTGATGACTCCTGAATACCTGTCAATCATTGCTAAAACACCTCCCTCAGAAGACAGGGAACATGGGTTGAAATAATGTTCGATGACATTCTTCCTATTTCTGTCTATAAACTTTAAAATATCTGCAGAACTACCAGGCTGTGCATCTGCTGAGCCCAGCAATCCCAGAAATGTGTCATATTTAATCTGTGTGTATCCAGTGCATCCAAGACACACTGGACTCCAGGCACATTTACTCTAAGTTGATACCGAATCTACAGTAACATTTGTCTGGTATTTTGGGTCATCCAGACCTCCTTCTCTGATGGTCGAAATCATCAGGGTCTGCAGGATGGAAAAATAATTTGTCTGAAGGAAACCTGGATAATGTGGCTCAACGGGAAAGGTAGTCTGGGTGTGTCAGAAACCTGATTTTGCATATGCAAGGAGTTAAGTATGCAGAAGACTCTGAAAGCCTACACAGTGGGCTTTGGCAGCTAACCATGCAGTCATTAAGTACAAGTCAGCCATTACCACAGACTCTACCTTGAGATAAACAGCAGACCTGGACAACTAAATCTCGAGATAATGGCAAGTGTCTTAATCCCAAATGGAGATCAAGGAGATGTACCTCTCTGCAGCTCATCATAAAGCACCTGCAGATCTTGGAAAAGAGTAACTCTATGTCTTAGGTTACTTATATTTGGTGACTCATTCAGCAAGTTGAGATTGGTTAAAACCCATACATAGGCACCAATCTCTTCCAACACACTTCATACATTCCTTGCCCTGAGCAAGGGATTGCAGTAGGTAGCAAAGAACCTAAAGTTTGGGAACAGAATGGGGTTAGAAGCTATGGTTTTATGGGTGGCTGAGCTGATCTTGTGCCTTTCATCCAAAAGGAAGCGAGCTCACTTTTTCCTCTTTCATACACAACTTTTGCACTTGCCAGATGCTGTTGGAGGTTGTGCTCTGCCTTTCCTCTTTTGGTAGGAGTGAACCGTCAGAGCAGCTCCCAGAATGTCTTGTGCAGCTCTGTTCTGAGGTTCACAGTCTATAAATCACAAGCAAAAATTGCTTTCCTTAATAGATGCTGACACTAAAAGACGGTGAGGAGCTCTGGTGTTCCAGCAATGGAGATGATAGAAGTATTGCAAAAAAATTTAGCTAGATTATTGTATCTAAACTAGATAAAATATTTCAGACAAGATAGCGTGTTAGGATTCTGGAGTGCAGCATGATTAAATTGTGCACTATGTGTTCATCACAGTTGCAGAGCTCAATGATGCAAAGATATGTACTGGCTGAACTGGATACCCTCAGAAAAGTTCAATATTTTTATGCAATTATTGCATGCAGTCATGTACATCATGCAAATATGTGTTCTCTACATGTGCCTTTGATTTTTATATACCAAATGGGACTTTTTCCATCTACACAGAATTGTGCTGAAGTCAGATGTAAACAAGACCAGGTATTCTCATTATTAATTTTAGACTAATACAGATTTTCTTAATTAACATTTGTCTAAATGCGTGCTTATTATTACAAATTCTAAAGAGTTTCATTTTTATTTTTCAAGGACAAATTAGAAATTATTTTTGCAATTTTGTGTGCTGTTATATAGTATCTTTATGCATAAATAAGTTTTTCACTGATAGTTTTCTGGTTTTTGTTACTTTAAACATTGTTAAGTTCTAGAAGCCATTTTCCCACCCTATTCTGCAACATAGGGCAGTTGAACTCCAGTATGGGCCATTTTACCACCTCGGGCTGCTCACTGAACTTGCTTGGTTTAAAGCAGGTAAATATTCTCATTTCCATTCTGTTTTCCCTGATTGCTTTTTTTACATTTCTGAGGAGATGTCATATTTGTGAACTCATGAAATGTTTTAAATAAGATTATAAATGCTTCTTAAGTATTGTTGAGGTTAGGGCAGAAATGACGCAAGTCATAAAGTTTTCAGTAAAAATAAAAAGTATTTACCTCCTGCTGCTTTGGTGAATATGAATTAAAGATTACATGAGTTTCTTAAATCAGCAAGAGAGAATACAGCCTAAAATAATGTGTTTTGAAACAAAATATTTAAATAACAGTTTCTCATTTTGATCCAAGGTTTGCATGGTTATGAATATATGTAGCATTCAGTATATGCACATTAAGTAACTTTAGGTATATATGCGTGTATGTGTATACATAAATATACATCTAAACATATATATAAACACTCGTATAGATAGCAATATTTATAGGATTCTCTGAAAAATAATATTGAGTTTCCTTTGTAACAGTTAATAATCCATTTCAGATTGCTGACTATTTCAGATTGCTGATTGATATATTTAAGGGCAACGCTCTGCCATTTAGATTTGAAGAACTAACTTAAGAAACCAGAATATTCCAAAATTCTAATATAATACTTATTTTTAAATATTTGTGCAGATAATTAACCTTCTTTTTGTGGGTTAGACATATATGACACTTTTTTTTCTATAGTTTTAGATTCCCTGGTGTTATTTAAAATAATGAATGTGGTATTGGATGCCATCCACTAAAATTTGTTATTTAAAATATGATACATGATATACCCATGAAACATATTTTCCTGATGAGAGAAAAAATTACCAAGAGAAAATAAAAATTGTAAGTCACACATGAATTACCTGGAGAATGAAATTTCCTTCTATTGTATAATAACTTTTTTAAAGGTAGTGGTCCCACTGAAGATTTCATATTCCTAGCTTTAAAATACAGCTGCCTGCATGAACTTATGACAACACAAAAATGTTGGAATGGGAGTGAATTCACTCCTTTATGTTACTGGGCTATGGCAGCCATTTCTGTGGAATATATACCGACTGAGAAAAAAAATATGCTCCTGATGGTAAGGCATTAGGCTGAGAGGGGATCTGTGTTTATTCATTGACTGTTCTCCCAGAAATATGTGGTTGACCTTTTCAAGGTGACAAATTCAAGGTGTTTGGATACAAGCCCATTTTAAGCTGCAGATCTTGTTGGTGTCCTAGAGCTCAGTGAGGGGGAAGCCTTGACCAGTTGCCCAAAGTATGCCACCTCTTGCAGTGTGGATGGGTTGTGTCTGGCTGAATCTACCTCTCCCCATTTGTACAGGCTGATCAGAGTGCTAACTGATTGTTGATTGATAGAGCAGCCCCACTGACCATTACACTCAGGTGTTAATTGTTTTGTAATAATAAGGTTAACTACTTAACAAGACTAAGGACCTTAAAAGGCAGGGCTGGGGGCACCAGGGTACCTCAGTGCCTAAGCACCAGAGGAGAGAGCAGGATGTACTCTGTGTGGGGGACATTGTTAACTGCTAAACCTACAACACCAGCAAGGACATCAAGTGCTGGAAGCGCGGCCGGCTCTGTGCTCCCTGCGCACCCAGTGCTCCAGGGCGGCTTGCTGCTGGATTGAGGTTACATTGCCTGCATCCCTGACACATTGCCTAGCCTCACCTGGATCCCCAACTCCCATTCTGTAATGCCATGTGGCTGACTGGCAGAGCAGGTAAGACTCTCCCTAGAGTAGCACAGCACTTGGATATGTGTGTGCATTAGTGCTGCAGTCTAGGTCAGGAGTGCACTTTTGCATCAAATCCCCAAGTTTTCCTCACATATTTATTTATGTGATGAGCATTGCTTTGCACCATGACGCATCCTCAGAGCACACAAACTGTGTCCCCTGACATGAAATTAAGCAGGAAAATATGCTATTAAGAACCCAGACCACAGTCTAAACCATACCAAAGTAAAACCTACTGAAATGCTTATAGTGTGAACTCATCTTAGCCACTAACTGGGGTACTCAAAAATCATTTTCTACTGAGTGCAGTTGTCTGGTAGGAGCTGGATAAGCATCGAATTAGCAGTATGGTCTTCCTGAAAGTGTGGTATGTGGGGTATAGTGAGTACAGCATGCCTGAGTACACTCAGACCAATTCAAGGCAGGATAGACATGCCCTGTTTGACTCAGAGAAACTAGTTTTCCAATACTTTGCCATTTTCCTTTTTTTCATTTATTGTATTTCATTGATATTTATGTGAAAGTGAGGCAAGAGCACCTGTAAAATGCCTACAGTGATAGAGATTTGATCTCCTCGGAGCCTTCTAAGCACCATTCTTATACAGATAAGATAATAATGATGTTAATAGCCTCAGAGAACTTGTGACAAGGCACTGCAAATTTGTAACCAAAATATATAATCCAAAGCATCTTTTTGACTGCAGTTTAGTTTACCACAGTAACGTGAAACCACCACATTTCTTAAATGTCCTTCAGTTTGAGGGCTTTCTTCATGTAAAAGATAATTAGAGTAAAAGTTATCACCATTCTACATAGTTTAACAGCTCCTTTTCTTCTCAACTTTCTTGTTGAAATTACCTTTGAGGCACTTTCTCCCTCACCCCCAATAAATGATGACATAGCAAGAGCAGTTTCTTAAGCAGAATGAAGTCTGTGGTGTTTTAAGGATGTTGAGTTTGGGGTGCTTTTCTTTTTTCTTTTTTTTTCCTTTAGTAAATATTTGGAGTCCCTCATTCTGGTTTGTTTTTAGAGATTATGATACAGACGTGGACTCTGACAAGTTGAGAGCTATGGGAATAATTCTGATCTGAAACAACCTTTTAGTAAACACAAAAATGAGTGTATACCAATTTCAGAAAAAAACAAACAGCTTTGAAATTGGAAATGTTGTTACCCTGGCCCGTCAGCCTGGCAGAACAATCTGGCTCCATGGAATGGAAACTATGCATTTGAAACATCACAGGTGCTATAAAGGTTTGGAGACTAAATATGGAAAAAGCTGTGAGCATTCTGGCTTGAAATACATAAAGAAGGATGGAAAGAGCTAGCTGGATTCACAAGATAATGTTAGAACCTCCAGTTGTACAGGGTTAGCCACAAAGCATTTAATTTTTCAATGCAAGCAACTAATGTAACATCCGGAGTCTGGAATTCCATGAATGCTGAAGTAACACTAATTATTTTCCAGTGACATTACAAATGTTGTAATAGGAATTGTAGTATCTGTACTATCTATCTACCAGCAGTAAAATAAGAGGCAGGAAATTATTCTTTTATAACTCTACAGTTACCAGTCTTGGAAGTTTTCGGCCAAAAGTATTATATCTTGCTATTTTCTACAAGTTAAAATTATGAAGTTTACAAACTAAAATATATACAGGGAAAAAATTAATAACTATTTTTTGATCCTAAATGTTAATGATTAAATAGTTTAGTTAGGTCTTCTGAAAAGGTTATGGAGAAAGGTCCCATCAATAAATTTTGTTTATTGTTAAAATACATGTCACTTGGCAAGAGTTTTAATCCAATGTGTTTACCAGAGTTGACCACTATTTTACACACATAATGAGCCAGAGCTACTTGAAAATAATTTATCCTAACAGTATCTATGGACAAAGTGCTTAAGCATATTTTTCCTATATTTGATGTATTTGTAGGGATCATAAGAAGCAGGTAATTAGTGCATTGCAATTTTATTTCCAACATCCAGTAGTAATGAGTCTGTGGGCCAAGTTCATGGATGGCATAGTCAACTTTAACTCTCCTATTGTGTTGTCCATATCTAATACACCAATTATTTCAGAATTAAATTTGTAATTTCATCTTTTCCTTGGTAATGCTGAAGCGTTCGAGCCAGTGCTGTCTAACTTACTTGTAGTTATAGGCTGGATTTATTCAAGGTATAATAGTGAGCTGGTTATATTTTTCTCCAGATGTGTTTAGGCACAGCAGAAAATTGCAGCCTTTCCAAAGTCGTGTATATGTTAGCAAGATAAGCTACGCAATGGAGTGGCTCTGTGTAGAAAAGCAGGTGGTGTTGAGCATCCAACAGACACACTGTGGGCATTCCTTCATTTTCCTTTGGACTAGCTCTAGACTGATCCCATGGACAAAACACCCAGTTATGGCTGAAGCCAAGCAGGGTGAGATCACAAAATGCACCCTTCAGTTTAGCTTTATCTGAAAGGAACCAATTTGTGCACTCTGAAACTGCTTTATAATGCAGACTAAGACATGGTGAATAGGAACAACCAAAATTTAATTCAAAAGCTCATTGTTGGTCTGAACTGAAATGCTAATACAGAGGCATTCTGTAAAAGATATTAAAAGTCATTCAGAGCCTGGATAGCAATTTAGTTTATCTTTTCTTTCAGCAGTCTTGTTTCAAGTGAGAATCACACAGCCTGACTTCTGTGTATCTGTGAGAAGTAACCCATGACACAGGTCTGGAATTCCTTCCAAAATACTCTCATTATCTTCTTTTTTGTTTTATGATGTCCAGGCAACCCTCACGTTAGAGAACGAAAGCTGCACTGGTTTGAGGATTTTTTTTTCTTTTCTTTAATACTATAAGGAAAAAAAAAAAGAAAAAGTCATGAAAGTAGTTTGCTCCAAAAGTCCGGTGCAGCAGAGGAAAGAAAAGCAATGATTTTTCAAAAGAGAAAGTAACACCATGAAAGATCGGTTATCAAATTAACAGGGAAAGTAAAAATTATTCAGGGTTTCTTCAACTAAGGACTTTACAGTACAGATTTCTGTAAGTTTTTGTGATGACATCTAAACTGCGATAACTATGTAAAGCTGCTGCAATGAAGTCTCAGTTTGTAAGAAATGCTGTCTTGTCTTTGAATGGGTTGCAGTCTTCATGAACAAGTTTTCAGGCTTCTCTTAAAAACACTTTAGTCTGATAATTTCCATACCTCTGAAAGGCTTTATCTCTTGGCAGCCAATGAGTGCTTCAACAGAATACTGTCTCATTCTTTGTTGAATGCTTTATGAGCACTTTATGAGTGATGTAATGTGCATATACCTAGTTGATGCAGTGAAGAGCAGGATTTTTAATAGGAACAAATGATGTCAAGTCTTTGACTCAGATGGGGCTTTTAAGTGAATAGCATCACAGTGTCTGAAAAAACTCACATTGGCAGTGCAAAACTTCCTTCTTGCATGTTCTAGCAAGACACCACAACCGTTATCATCAGTCAAGGTATGCGCCACATTTGAGCATACACTGTCTAATGAAGCCTACCATTTCCAATAGCTGTCACATTTTTAGGACATTTTTTCGACTCTTTGAACAAACTCTGGGCAGTGTTGGTAGAAGAAAATGAGCAAAGGCAGTTCTTCAATTATACCTGTTTCCATGCATACACCGAGCAAAACCACTCAGCTATG
The DNA here is from genome assembly GCA_013398125.1 of Aegotheles bennettii. Classification (NCBI taxonomy): domain Eukaryota; kingdom Metazoa; phylum Chordata; class Aves; order Caprimulgiformes; family Aegothelidae; genus Aegotheles; species Aegotheles bennettii. The sequence continues at coordinate 814,375 of VZRW01006599.1, forward strand.
TAGTGACAGTAGGATCACAACTTTCATGGTTTGCAAGTAAAATAATTTATATGCAGCTGTTTAAAAAGTATTTTTGGTTGATAGATCATTGGGCACCTCCTCAAATCCTTTTCATCATTGTATTATGTGAAAATACAGCCCAATCGTTATCTGCTTTTTCTGGGTCACTATTATGCTCATCAATGTTGGCTGATTTTTCAATTCTTTACTATTTCCTGTAAATTTGAATTAGGGATATTTCATGTCATCATCATAGATTGCATTTTATTTTATTAAATATTATATATCTGTCTTTGTGTGTATATATCCTATGCCATTACACATCTACATCCATATATATCAGTGTGTAAAAGTATATAGATGAATATATATATGTCTGTGTGTGTGTGCATTTGTACAGAATGAATGAACTTCAGATGAATGTTTTACTGGGTGGTTGTCCTTTCTGGTAGGCGAGATGATCACACAACACATTTGCCAAGACACTGTGCAATAATGTCTTTGTGGTTTCCATGAAATGTTACCCTGTACAGAACTTTTTTGTGGGTGTAGTCTTACCAGCCTAACAGGCTGAAAATTAGTCTATAAATAAGACATGGCTTTCCCATATTGTATTAATTTTGTTACTTACTATGCTATTGTCTATATTTTCTTATTTTTATTTTTTTAGTGATGTTTTGGTCTTTCTGTTCATGATTGCAATATACCCACTTATAACAAAATTTGAAGTAACTTTTGAAGTTATTTCATAAAATGATACAGGTGAGACCCTGGCTTCATTTTCTGAGGGCTTATTGCCCTTTATAATTTTCTTTTTCTGAAGCACCATCAGTCACAGATGAGGCAAACCTTGCACTGTGCAATGCCAGGCCCACAGGCAGCTGTTAAGGATTTGTGCTGCTGTGACTACATGCAGAACTTTTCATCACTAGGTGTCTTCCTGACTACAGATTGTTCATTTTGGTTATTTGCTGCTTGAGTTTTGTTGCTTTACAGGTTTGTTTTCTGGGAGTGCCATGCTGGCTTATAATTCTTTCTCTCTTTGAGATATGAGTTCTGTCACAACTGAGAGTGTATAGCATCCCTCGTGGCGTGTGAGCCATAGTGGTCACTCCTGCTTTAAACTTCGAGAACTAAAATAAATTCTGTGGCTCTTAGTGCCTCCCTTTGGGTTCTTTGCAGATAAACAGCCTTTAGAAGAAATCTGCAGACCATGACTGCAAATTACCATAAACCCTGTAATAAAGCAAAATGAACTAAATACTTTAAGCTGCTGTATGACCAAGCCATCATAGGAGTCCTAGTCCTTTATCTTTATAATTCTACCTGCTAATGAGTTCTGTGACTTGCTTCTGTATCAAAATGCAGCTTATCAATGTTAGTGAACCGTTATCGCTTTTCCCTTAAAAAGCTGATGTTCTGAGCCTTTGGGCTTGAGGAGTGTTGCTAAGAGAGATGCTTTATAAAAGAGCTATTGGTCTTGTGCAGCCTAGGATTTGACAGTCTGGGAAGTTACTGAGACCATTTGCCAGTATCATTTCACATTCCTTAGGCATCTCCTTCAGCAGCCAAGGAAATAGATGATACCTAGACTAGTTTTCTTGCAAACCTATGAGACATTATGGAAAAGTGTTTATTTTATTATAGGTTGAATCAGGGCATTTCATCTAAATGTTTCTTATAAGTTATTTTTACACTATTATGTTTCAAGATTGGCAAATATGTCGCTATACAAACACGAAGAGTAGTTGAGATCAAAATACCTGCCTTTATTTTTCTTAGACAAGGGTCTTAATCAGTTTAAGGAGTTATTTTTTCAGACACTTATTCAGAAGCTGGAAAAATTTCAGACTTGGAGATGCATTATTCTCTGAATTGAATTTAAAACTATAGCTGACTTTGCAGTGAGGTATAGGTCCCTAGTTTAGAGACTGAGAGGCAGACTATACTTCTTCTTGACGTTTTTGATTGGATTAATGTTGGGTACAAATAAAACTATTCTGTATCTCTGAACATGGACATTTTTCAAAAGGACAGAAATGCTTAAATGTTTAAATATTAGATATCTGTGTCAAATGTTCCTTTTGTACATATTCTCTCAGTATACTGGTATTACCTAGTTTTAACTTACTGCATTTCTACTTGAATAATTTATAAATTATTTTCTGGATTCTGTTTTTAACATTGATAACTTTGTCACATCATCCATTTCAATGTTCTGCTTCTCTTTGGAAAGCATTGCTCTACTGGAAAGTAGAATTAGGATTTCATGACAACAGAACGTTATCTAAAACAGTCGATTACAATTGTAATTTCTCACAGATGTTTTAGTCTGGTGGGTTTAAATTGATATCTAAGTAAGTTCTGAGAGACTTCACAAAATGGATGTGTATCGCCACTTTACATACGATTATCTTCCTGACAGTAAAACATTATCTGTAAGGAAACACCATATGGCTTTAACTCAGATGAGACAGCACCACTGCGTGGTAGATGAGTTTATCTAAAGCAGAACAGCAAAACTTTAATGCACCATGTTAAAATGCATGTGTGAAGAAACCAAGAGTGTTATATACACAGATGACAGCCTGGCAGGCTTTTCTGGAAGCATCACCTTTCCTATCAAGATGATGCATGATGAATAAGATATTGGCTGTAAACCTTCTTCCTCACTTAGTGCTTGGTGATGTTTATGTTGCTGATATGGTTGGGTTCTTTGGTAGTACAATTAATAATATTGTCAGTTTGACCTCTAAAGACCTATGTAGTAAATTACACTCTCCAGTGCTTTATATTAGTCAGTTGACTCTCAATCCTTGGGAAATGCATGTATTATAGAGAAGGTTTCTTAAAAGTTGCATTTTCCACTGGGCTGCCGTAGCAGTTGACATATGGTCTCCTACTACATGCAAAAGTTAGCACTGTACAATACCCACTGCAATTCTCATGAAATATATAAGAACTACCTTAAATAAGAAATTCCACAAAGAAATTGGGGTAGGGACATTTTTCCTGGGATCATCTAGAGATCTGTTTTTTACCAGTATTATTCAATAAGTTTCTTGTGCCTTGGCTTTTGCAAAACGATGCCTTGTTACTTTTCACCAAAATAGTTTGGTGTTTGGTACTTCGCTGGAATATCTGAAATTTGTGGAATATTTTGGTAAAAACAGGTTTTGTTGAAATGCTTTCACTGGGGAAATAACTTTTTTAAAAAGGAAGAAAATTAATTTCTAATTTGACACAAGTTTTCTTTTTAAAGTGCAAATACAAAGTTCACTGTGTAAAAGTTGATCAGAGTGCTAACTGATTGTTGATTGATAGAGCAGCCCCACTGACCATTACACTCAGGTGTTAATTGTTTTGTAATAATAAGGTGAACTACTTAACAAGATTAAGGACCTTAAAAGGCAGGGCTGGGGGCACCAGGGTACCTCAGTGCCTGAGCACCAGAGGAGAGAGCAGGATGTACTCTGTGTGGTGGATGTTGATAACTGCTAAACCTACAATACCAGCAAGGACATCAAGTGCTGGAAGGGCAGCTGGCTCTGCGCACCCAGAGCTCCGGGGCGGCTTGCTGCAGATTGAGGTTATATCGCCTGGATCCCCGACACATCGCCTCGCCTGGATCCCCAACACACTGGAGGTGAGTTGCACTTATTTCTTCTCAGTCTAGCTGGTGATGCTTTTTAAATGGGATGAGTGTTCAGTTGAGTAATCTTTGTCTTTGCCAAAAATAAGATTCCCTCAAGACAATATTGAGAATATGCTATTTCTCTAACCCACCCTAGGTGTTGGTTTACTACTGATGCTTTTTCCCCCCCTAATTTTAGTATGTATACAAGAATTATTTCCTTTTTTATGCTTATCTCAACTGTGATTTCCCTACAGCTAGGGCAACATTTTCAGTAGATTGGTTTTAGAATTGCAACTCCAGATAAAACCTGATCCAGTACCCAGGCTCTCAACTACAATACAAAATACACTGACAAAAACCTATAATTTATGTAACCATTGTAGTGTTTATTGGAAAAAAGGATAAGAAGAATATCACTCTTCCACATCTGTTATCATCATTCTTCCTCATCACTTGGGAAAACATAGTGCAGAACTTCATTGCTCCCACCCTCTGAACAGAACTAATGGAAATTCTCATTGTAGAGCAGGGAGCAATGGATAAAAACCTCAAAGTAGTGAGACTAGGTGTTTTCCCGTTGTTTATGTGGAGTATTTTTTTAAAGAATGGTGTAATTATCTAGTATCACATGACTGTGAATGCAGAAGTATAACTTGAAGACATCAAGAATAAGAAGGCACTGAAAACTAGGAAATTGAAGACTTAACCTTGACAAGCATGTAATAATTGAGGATGAGCTACAGATCTGGCCAAGTAGGTCTGTTTTCTGTTGAACATCCTAGTATTGCCAGGGACTTTCTTAAGCCTTCTTGCACCTCTGTAGCCACTGAGAAAAAAGACCTTGGTGATGTTCTGAACAGCTCAATCAGTAACAATACTTAGGATGTATGGAAAGAAAAACAGAACCTGTAACACAGATAAAGTATTTGATGCTCTGAATGAATGCTTACTATCCACCTTAAACACTGTGTAGTTTTCATGCTTTTAAAAACTATGTGTAGAAAAAACCAAGTTCATTGGGGAGTAAACAAGCGTCACACACAGTAAAATAGGAAGTACAAGAAAACTTAAATTCATACAGGGTTTGGGTTTTTTTAATCATAGTGCTAAACTGACCTTGACTTTCATTGCCACAGGATGAATAAACAGATATTGATGTAGAAGCAAATATAAAAAGAAACAGGCAGTTCTCCATTTAGATAGCATATTGTTGTTTTCTACTTATAGCAACATAAATATGCTTCAGACTTCATGCTTCAAGAGAGGAAAAAATTTCATGCCTTTATTCAAAATACTTGGCATAGAGAAAAGAAGGACAGAGAGATCATTGATTTGGTCCATGATATGATTATTGTGTACTTAGGCATTATTGTACTAATAATTCTAAAGTCTTTGAAATGCTTCATTCAGGGTAGATGGATTTTGTTTTAACTGCCTAAAAGAATCTTAATAAAAATGCCTTTATCTTCTTTTAATTTCAGAAATGAAGTAAAATAATAATGACTGCATGTATAGCAATGAAGTTCTGTGATCTCTAGGGTGTATATTCTCCTCCTCAGTGTTAGTTGCGGGTCAAAGTTTAAACTGCCCGTTTTCTTCCTCATAGATTTGAATTTGTGTCCTCAGTCCTGAAGAAATGTTGAAACAATATTTTTCTTTTTGTAAAAGTAAGAGCATTAATTCAGCAGCACTGGCTGCTGAATGTAACATTAGTTTGTAACATTTGTTTGTAACATTAGTTACAAACAAAGAGCAGAACTGCCTGTCACTGTAATTCTCACACAAATAACAGTGAGGAGGCAGAACACTTCTTATAAGTATATCCTTCTGAGGACATTTTTATGGCCTTCAGTTGTGAAATGTTTCATACTCCAAGATGACAGATCAAGTAACCACAGTGAGTAGTAGCTGCACCTTTTGGACATTTTTGGGGGTTATTTTAGCTCATTTAAAAAGTTGTCATACAGTGCTCAGTTTTAATGTTTTGAATTTTCATTGCAGGTGTGGGGTTTTGAGTTTTTTAATAATTTTTTCTTATGCTATTTGCTTGTAAATGACTTCTGGAAAGATAAACATTTATACTGGATAGCTAAAATAATCAGCTCTCTTCAGTGTTAATAGATTGATTGCCACAATAATTGCAGAAAATGATCAGGAGGTCTTTAAATTACCGAGTACTTACAGAAACAGGAGAATGAGACATGTTATTCATGGTACTAATTTCCTTTGGCTTTTCAACTTGTGAAGCTGAGTAAATTTCTTCACTGAGTTCCAAGCAGAAATATCTTTCTGAATTCTTGAAAAGTAACAGTCTTAGCAGTAACAACGGCCACATAGGAGTAGCTCACCTGGACTTCCAAGTTGGTAGAGTTTTCTGCCTAGCATTTGTTCATCCATTCACTGATGGGTGAATGCAGTATCTTTTAAATTATGCAATTTTCTTGAGCAGCAAAAATGCATAGAAGTCTCTTATACATTTACAACCAACATCTCTGGTTATAAAAAACTCTGTAATGAACCCTATTATGCCAAATATTGCCTAATTAAACTGGTGAATTTCCAGCTATCACTGTGAACAAAGTGGAATCATTTAAAGAGAGCTTAAATGGGCTGATCAAATAAACTGTATAAAATAATAAATGGCATAGATTTCATTAGTGTCTTTTCCCTTTCTGCTGATGTTCTCCTTCCAGTTCCTTGAGGTTCTTTCCATATTATTCCTGATGTTCTTTTTCCTTACATTTACTTGTCCCCTTCTCCATCAGTCTCTTTTCCTTTGCATCTAACAGGTTTCCTCTAAAGACAGCCTCTCTGTGATTAGTCATCCTCCTTTCAAGGCACACACTCTGAACATATGAATTAGGAAACAGAAAAGCATAATTTACTCTCGTTATCTCTGCAGGCTATATGAATTCTTTTTTTACCTTGTCATTTATTTAAAAAAAACCCCTCAGATTCTTGTCCATTCAGGTTTCTTCCTTTTAGGCTCTCTGGTACAGCAGAATGATGTGAACATTCAAGAAACTGCAATGCAGGCTAAAAGTGGAGATGAATACAAGAGATTTCTGTTGAGACCCAAGAAAGTATAGAATGGAGGAATTAAAAGCAGGGAGTAAGGCGGAGAAGGAAAACACCAGGAATCAACCACATACCTGTAAATGGTCTGAGCTCCCTGGATTATGCCTGTAGCTGCATTTCCAGATAGTTCACTAACAAGCCCACACTTCTCATCTGTTCTGGAAGCTTACTCTCACCAGCATCTTTAACTTTTTCTGTACCAACCTTTCATGACAGATATACATTTTGTGCTCCCTTACCCATAATGTAGTAAAAAACAACCTGTAAATAAAAATTGCCAAATATTCAGAAAAAGTTTAATGGAGCTTTTTTTAAAAAGTGCAAAATGTTAAATGATCTCATCTGTATGCCTCTGCCACAAACAGTACCACCATCTGAATTCCTTCTTTATTTATGCTTTCTTTGTATTCCTCTTCCTTGTATTTCTCTCCCTTATATAGTTTTCCAGTCTTTTTCAAGGTGGAAAACACTCCTAACTGGGAAGCTGATGTGAACAGCCAGATAGGTAACATGATTATAAAGGGGAAAAGAGTAATATATAACAGGTAGGAATAACATACTGTAATATCATCATGGTGAAAATATATTTAATTCAGGATGCCCATGCAGTTTAAAGCACAGTGAAATCAGTTTAATATGACAAATTTATAGACAAATCATTTATTATTACAATTGTACTTTAAAGTGCATTTCAGTATTTTTGTTTGCTTTTGGTGGGTGGGAAGGAGAGGACACGGGGGATTGTAATCTTCTGGCTATAGAAATGGATTTCCATTTTACTCTTGTTCACTATAAATACATTTCACTGTGCAGGCTTTCCAATAGCTCGGTAAAACATTTCAGATCTGAACTACTATATCACTCCATTGACTGCACTTTGAAATTTAAAACTAATGCGCTGTTCCACTGTCTAAAGGCATTCCTGATGGGCAACTTTAACATTGTTTAGATGCCAGGTTATTTGTTACAACCTAGAATTTCCTCTTCTACTTAAAGGCTGAAAGTTAAATGTTTGCCATCAAAAAACGGTGGTCTGTTGAGCAATGATCCATGTGAGAACAGTGAACCTATGTCTCTGCAAATTTGTTAGTCACCTATGAGGCAAAGCAGAGATGACCTTGTAATGTCAAATCCCATTTAGAACTGGTGAATGGGTTTTAAAGAAAGTACTTGATATCTTTTGTGGAGTATTAAAAAATACACTGCTGTGAGAAGGATGAAAACCTTAGTAAATTAATGTGGAGGTTCTGGCCTTTCCAAATAACTTATAGTTGAATTCTGTTTTTTAGGAGGAAAGGAATGCAGATAATAAAGGTTGTGACTTCAGTAAACAGTTTCAGAGCAGGGATGCTTCCATATAAACATTTGAAGCTGTAGCTATGCCCTTCTGTGTGCCTCCTTTTCTTTGAGTGATCTTTCCTTAAACCTCACTAGTGGTTGCACTTTCTAACTTCACTCAAAAGCAGTCATTCCTATCACTTTGCTAAAACACCAGGTTAGAATTAAAATGTCATATATGTAACTACATTTTACTAAAAAATGCAGGTTTCTTCTAGTCTATACTTTGCTTAAATTCTTCTTATTCATTGTCTATAGACTACAGATCACCTAGGCACAGAGAGCCATGAAGCTGGGGTTGTTGTCCACAGTGATGCAGTTCATGTTAATATTCATAACTAGTGTTTCCATTTCACTGCCAGGTGACTGTGTTGTACTCAGTCTACTCACTTCCCTGAATGTCAGCTATGAAACTTAAGAGGCATCCATCTTTAAGATCTGCCTCACAAAGTTTTCAATTGTCTGCATAATTTACTGGGTAGGTATCTACTTTTTTTGCCTAAACTAGTAGATATTGTTGCTGCTTTAACACTTGATTTAGCATATTAGAAATTAAATTTTAAGGAATATTTTTTAAAACCTAAATAACCAATTGTACTGCAAATATTTAGGTAATCAAGCTTTCACTTGTAGGTCTTGAACGGGCTCTGAGCAAATGCAAGAGATCTCCATCCACTCTCCTGTTAGAGTGTCACTGCATCTTTTTAGACACAAATCCGCTGGCAACACCCAAGGTAGGATTTGAAATCAAAACAAAAAATTCTTTTGAAGCACAGCAAGAATTGATCAGAATTGTCAGAAACCAATGAAGAGAACAGTGGCTGAGTATAAAAATAGGATGTGACTGTGACAGTAATACATTTATGAGTTTGGGCAGAAAGATGACCGGACACTTCATCTGTGCCTAATGCAATTTCATGTAGATTCTCACCAGTTATGACCTCTTTGCGTTGCTCCAGAATGCTGTGCCTGAAATAGCTTGCCCTCTTCATCCCAGTATTTTTATTAGGCTTCTCCTGTGGCCAAAACCTACAAAATCTAACTATGCAGACTGTGAAGTGCAATGTTTTCTGAGGAATTTAAGAGAAGCCAAAAACCAGGCTCCAATTAGACAGCTTGCTGCATTCTCACCATGGAGAGGAGACAGCATGTAAACTACCCGTATGCATTAATTATAAGCTGATCCCCTACCTTTCATTTTTCAGCTTGCCAAGTTTCTCCCCTAAATGAATTGTCCTGCTCTTCCAGTGTGGAAAAGGAGCAGTCATCTGGGGTTTGTTTGTGACTACGACTAAAGGTCTATCCCTATGAAATGAAAAAGAGATGGGCACAACCCAAAAAAAGGCTGACCCAGGGGGACACTATCAAGCTGGTGTCTGCTTTCTTGATTTTCCTGTTTTTGTTTTGCGCTGAGTCATTGGTGGTTAAGAAGGAGAGTGGAAAGCAATTAGCGTTTTCATAAAACTCAGACCTAGGGCTGAGGAGAGAGCAGGAAGCAATTTATCTGTGGTGAGCATGCCTCAAGAGTCATAATTTCCCTGTTTGTGTTTCAATTCAGATGAGTGCAATCCTGTTGTTTGTTTTATAAACTGTTTAATAAACTGCAATGTTTATTAAGAGTAATCCATTAAGACTGTCTCCTGTGAGACCTTTTCTGTACAGTCAGTGCTCTGCACTTCAACTAGGAACCCATCTTTATTTCCCTCTTGTTTCTTGCTTTCACGCCCATTCACAGACTTTAATGATTTTATCTGAACTTTTATACTGTTCTGCACAGAGAAAGGTGTTTAGATACAAACTCTGTCAGCTGCAGCCTTGCCACACAGAAAAATAATGAAGTGTAAAATATGTGTATATAAGCCCCATAGTCTAAAATTTTAGCAGTTCAATTTTCTTGGTAGGAAGTGGGAAAATTAGCTGTGCTGTCACGTGATGGATCGGGGTGGGAGGTAGCACAGGTGGTCATAACAACTGCAGAGGGTTTATTATATAAGGCTCTGCTCATTTTTAATAAAATTGTCCTTGAAACCCAGCTAGACCAGAAATTAATAGGAAGCTTGCAAGAATTTTTTCTTAGCAAAGCACTCTGAAATTTTGCATGGTGAAAACCACTTATCAGTGCATCTAAACTGAGTTTTATTTTAAAATACAGTTTTTAATTAAAGTTTGCAACTCTGAGCCTGCTGCTAGTGCCTGATATCTTGCTAAAAGGTCGCAATACTGGTGGCATTAATGGTATTGGAACCTGATACAGGAGATTATGAACATTTGAATTGTGTTTCAGTGCTGGTTTATCGTTAGGAGGGATACAGCTGCAGCTGTTCCTGGCTAAACACAAGCTTAGTGATTAAAGTGAGGGGCTCATTCCTCACCTTAGTTGTAGTCACAGGCAAATGAGGCAGGTTCATAGGGTGGGCATGTGCAGGGAAGGGGCAAACAGTTTTTCGTGGTCTCAGCTGCCTCCTTTGAGGATGGTGAGGTTCCAGCAGCTCCCAGCATAGCTGGTGTGGTGGGTAGGGTGGGAATGGTGACTGGGAGGCAGGCGTGGTCTCACCTCTGGATAAGATAGGGAGAAAAGATTCACCTTACTGTCCAAGCCCCATGCCTTCTTCTGAGTTGTCCTAACAAGAACAGGAACTCTGTTTGATGTAGCTTGTGCCCCTTATTCTTCACGTGACAAAAGTGACTTTGCTTGTATTGCTGGAAAGCCTTGAACTGCCTTGATTCCAGTTGTATATTAAAATGTAAATCAGAACATTGCTTTATAGCAGTTGACTCTGATACAGAGGGACAGTGAAACAGTGGACATTTGCCACAGATGAGCTACAGCAGTTCAGAGTGGCATTGTAGGGAGCTGAAGAGGAACAAATTTAATTTGGAAGCTTTGATAGGACCTCACGAGAGAGGTAGAAATAGTTATTGTATTGTGCAGCACTGCTATTTTCTTCCAAGTTTCTGAAGCAGACCAGTATCTCACCTGCTGGCTCTGGAGGATATCTGAAGAAATAAAACAGAATGATGAACTTTGCACAGCAAATTGTCTAGCTGTGATGTTACCTGAGCCAGGAACCTAAAGGCAGGCAAAGGACGAGGAGTGCAAATCCTCCAGCATGGCTTAGAGGAAGATGCTAAGGAGGCCTTGGAGCCAAAGTTCTCCAGCAGTAAGCACAAGATTAAGTTGTCTGTAAACAACCCCAAGGATAGATAGGACACAACCATATTACCACTCTGGTCATAATGCTAGTTTACTATTACTGTAAAAATATATTGGGCTAGTGAAGGCTGAAACTAAGTGGAACATATTGCTGATGCCCAGAGGGATCTGGCATATAACCACCACTGAAAGCAGAAATGATCATTTGGGAAGAGAACAGAAATCAGAGCTCTGATAGTCAGAGGCACATTCTTCAGAACATCTGCCAGATGAGCCATGGCGTAAACTCTGGTGTTAGATTATATGTGTTGGGCTGTTGGGTTTTGTTGTCATTTTCTTTTTAAATTGCTGTTTAGTCTTGGATAAAATGATGCCTCTGCCAAAGCTACTGCTGAGGCTGGGACTCTGAAGAAAGCAATTAGGACTAGCAAAGAGTATCTGAGAGAGCATATTTCTAAACTTATATTGTCAATATGAAAGTGAGTTATCAATAGCAGATAAGTGTTTCTTTAAAGTATTGAGATATTCAGAATGCTTCAGAAAATAAACCAATACATAAAAGGGTACCTTTAAAAGACTTTCATTTAGGAATGGGAAATGTAACCCATAGTCTCAGTCATACTGGGGGAATAGCTATTCCAAAAACACTATCTACAACAGCTAAAAATGCCTATACAGTGAGATAAGAAAATAGGCATTTTTCTGTTTGCTTTTCCTGCATAGAAAAGAAACTGCACTTGGTTTAAACTGCTATTGTTGTTTTTCTGAAGTATCCTTTCTGTAAAAAAATCTGCAGCACTTTCAAGAAACTAAGTCTATGGAAATAGGTGGTGAGAAACAGAGGTCACAGGTCACAGTGTTATCAAAAAGGACTTTTGTCACTGCAGAGAAATACATGCTCTGACACAACAAGTTGCATCAGTGTACTGTCAAACTGGGAGAGAAGCCTTTTTGGCCAAGACAGCTTTAGGTGGGCAATAACCAGACTGGGATGAGTTGGCTGAACCTGGGGACATGATTCATCTGGTACTAATGAGGTTTTTGCTGCCTCAGAATAGGTGAGATGGCACAGGGTGTCTCAGAGATTAGCTGACTACAGTTAGTAAGTTGCTTTTATGTGTTGAAGATTTTTTTATTACGCTGACTCTGATTAAGTTTGTGTTTGCCTGAAGAAGGAGGAGGAAGTGGAAAACTGTTATTTTAAGATCTTCATGCAGAGGTTTGTGCTAGAGGTTCAAAGCCAAGCAATAGATCTTAGAAACTGATGAGTGTCTCAACACAGCTTTTGTGTTGCTCAGCACCCAGAAAACTGACCTGAAGATAATGACTTTCTCAAAAGATAAAGACTGAACATTTTTCAGTTTCTTCATTAAAATCTTCTCATTATTTAAAAAGATGCTCACTTAAGACAGCAAGTTGCTGTTTTGTATTTCAGCCGTGCACTGAGCATGGAGCCTCTGAAAAGTTTATACTGTTAAGCAGAAAAAAAGAGCAAAAAAGAGTAGGACCTTATTGCCCGAGGTGACAAAACAAATCCAGGAATTAAATCCAGGCTGCCTTATTCTCCCACCCTACATATAGCCTGAGGATGCTATTTTGGCCAATGGCAGGCTACTTTCTACTAGTGATTCACACATAGTCGAACACATAGTTCTTATGTTTATAAAAAAAAATTATAATCCCTGATAAGAGTCTCCATATGTCTTGTCCTTTTAAAAACAAAGTTAACCACTAGAAAAGGCTTTGCATGTAAATGAGGTTCTCTTCAGGTTTCAAGTCTAATCAAAATGGATGCAACTTTCTTCTAAAGCATATGCAAACTACTTGGTCAAACATCCTTCATCCTCTGAGTTTATCACCAGTCTGACGTCAGTCTGGAAATCCCAACTTTCTTAAGAGATGATAAATGTTATCTGCCAATCTCTTCCACTGAATAAACTCTGTTTGATCTGCATTAATCACACTTGGCAGAAGCTGTTCAAGCCTGCTAGCAGCAATCCTGGTGAACAGCTTGGCATCATTGCTTAATAATGAAGTGGTACAGTATGAAAAACAACATGAAGGAGCCTTCTTTTCATTCCCACTCCGAAGTTAATGAAACACACATTAAAGTGAAGAGTTTAAAATATTCAGTAGATCTGAAACTGTCTTGTTGTAATCATATTATTACTCAATTACTCAAGGGTAAAACATATCCTTCTTTTTTTTTTTACTTTTTTGTTTTAATACTATGTGCCAGAATTGCACAAAACTGAGAACTACCAGATACTTCTGTAATTTTCTCTACTTTTCATACTTTTAATACATAAGCATTTAATTTTCTGAATTAATCTTTACAAATTTTGCCCAAGGATGTTTGAGTCATTATCACTTTCACTCCTACATGATCAAGCATAGTTCAGAGCTCAGCTTTTCCTGTCATTTTTCTCAGTTGAGAGAGGTCCAGAATAGGTCTGTGCATCATGTCACTCAAACAAACCCTATTGTGGGGGCTTTCCTGGTATTTAAGCAGTGAGTGGAATGCATGCTGAGTATTTCAACAAAAATGTTAGATCTGGTTGCATGTTCTCATCCAGCAAATGCTCCAAAATGTTATTCAGCAACTTCACTTGAGTGTGTAGATGCACTAAATTCAGTGGGACTGTTGACACAGGAAATATTCATCACAGAAATAAGGCATTGGGAGAGATAACTATTAGAGTACTCAGGAAGGGTGAGAAGTATACTTCTGTGGGGTTACATAACACCTGCCTTGGTTTAGAAAAAATAGGATGAGGGAGCAATAGAGAAAGAGAACAGGGATGAAAGTGCAGAAAGTGGAGGTGCAACACTGAAAAATGAAGCAGAAGAACGGAAAATAAAAGAACTGAGGAAACAAGGAAAGACAACAGTAGAAATACTTTGTTGGACCAGATGGAGAAAATGGCATTTTGAAAAAAGGAAAAGACTTCCTGAGGAAATTCTGTGACCTCCTTTACAATTTCTGGGAACTCCTGGTTTGCAGGGCCCACTCAACAGTGACTTGCAATGTTTTACTGAGGAATCTGTCTTGTAAAAAAGAGAATTGGTAAAAACAGAAAAATTGTCAAAGGAACAAACACAAATGAACTTTTTCCCCTAAAAAGGATATTAGTCTTGTCTAGAGACATTTAAAAATATTTCCATGTAGAAGAGTAAAGGGATGTAAGGATAATGCAGCTCAGCTTCTGTATAAATATATGCTGATCTCAGCTTAAGCCTTAGCATTTTGAGACAAAAAGACAACTTATACACAGGTTTTTGAAATCATCATTTTGTGATCCTCTTGTCCCCTCTGGACCTCTTCGCAAACATTTCTGGATAACTGGAGTTACTTTAAATAAACCACTTTAATAAGTAAAAAAAAAATCATATTTCTTCCTAGTATTCTAACAGATTCAGTGAATACACTCTGTTCAGATATATTCTTCCTCCTCTACCCTATGATATAAACTACTATTTTTTGTTCTGTAAAAACTGTGTGATCTTAATTCTGAGAGACACACATATTATGAAATCATTTAACATTGAAGTTAAAGTAACAATTAACCTTCCTGTTTTTTCAGGAGTTTATTGTATTGCACCAAATTTTATTATAGATGGGAAATTCTTAGAATAAATAAAGAAATGAGGGCATAAACATGTATCAGAGAAGACATTAGCAAGATGTATGATATTGTTTCTGAAGTTTATGGATTCAGACAACAAGGATATCAAGAAGGAATAAATTAAATTACCATATTTTAGAAAATGTGTCCAAATATCTCAGCTTTGTGCTGGCCACAGATGTTACTTTGGTAAGGTAAACAAATATAATTCAAAAAAATGATTGCAACATAACTCTTCAGACAAATTTTAAGTCCTTCTCTTCTGTGCTTATTCTGCTTTTGGTGATGTACCACACATTCATAAAGCTTGAAGAAATATGGATTGAGGTACATTGTGTAAAATAGATACACCTACCATTTCACTAGTCAGAAGCAATAAATTAAATCACTGTGATTCTGAGTTTTTTGGAGCACATACTTCTGTCATCACAGAGATACAGTTCTTCAGTCCACATTCTTGTCAATTAATCAGTCAAAACTGGCAAAATTTAATCAATGACATTCCAAAAAGAATCTATACTTTAAACACTTGGAAGTCTATGAAAATATTTAATTACTGAATTTAATGTACTGAAATATTTCCTATTACTGGTAACATGTTTTCTTTCTTGCACACTCTTAGACACAATGTCTCATTAGTTTAAAGGGATTTACTACCTAGTAATTTCTCTAGAAATTCACTTTCCAATACTCACAAATAACCTATGCTTTTAATTTTAATTCATTAAGAATTACAGTAACCAAATGGCAATATATATAATACATAATATATTAGTTCAAATTGCTCTTTTGTCTACAAAGCTGTCAGTTTAATGAGACATCACCAATAATGCGTTATCTGACAAAAAACTCTCAGCTATAATTGCTCAAAGCATGCATTCTATCTCTAACCTGCATTTTCACTGCATGAGTAATGTTTTTAAAGTGGTGTTGGCTGTAATACCTCTTACTCTGAACACTCTTCACTTTCTGGCTTGAAATTCCTTCTTGATAAAAGTGGGAAAAGTAGAAATTGCTTCTAGACATCAAGGGAAACCACTAGAATACAGATGAAATTCCTTACAAGATTTTCATTTATCAGGCGTCCACTCTCTTGGAAGCAGTTAAACTAATCAATAATGAGGCAATGTTAATTACTTTACGTACTTGTACTAGTGCATCATCTTACATGCACATAAGAACTGGCAAAGGCCATATTCTTTTTTCTGGTATTCAAAGGAGCTCTTCCTAAAGTCTCTACTGAAAACTGAAACTAACCACACAAAACCGGAAGAATATAAAATAGGAAAAAATATTAAATAAGAAAGAATATAAAGGAAAAGAAAGAAATGTACAAAGAAGAATCTAACAAAAACTATGGATACAAAAGTATGGAAAGTATGGAAACAAAAATGTATGGATAAAATTTTCAAAAGCAACTTATTCTTAGGTTCAGAAATGCTGGACTATACTGAATTGAAATTTACATCCACGTCCTGGAATATCTGCTCTCAGTCACATTTAAACCCAGGACTCTAAAAGCAGCTGATGCCAAAGGGCATTTTGTTAGCAAATTTTGTATTTAAATGTAGATTTAATTATTTAAATGTAGAGTAATTTATAATGGGATGATATATACATATTGGTAACCACAGTGTCTCAATTTCATTTGTTTTTGATGTGTTGGTTTTTTTTTCCTGTAAATGGCAAGGTTCCTGTAATCTCAATTCTCTCAACACAGCTGTTTTGTTGGAAAAGGGTAATTTATGAGGAGTGATACCATTTTGGAAATATGCAGCTTTTAATATCAATCTGAATTTTTCAGATAAATCAAGAGTAAATATTGTCTTGAATAAAATAAAACATGGAAGACCTTTTAAAAGGTTAATGTAAATAGCAGGCAACCATTTAGATTTTTTTTTTGTTCTGTTTATGAATATTAAAGGATTTGTTGTTGTTTTTCTGAAATGAAACTTCAGTGCACTGGGGAAAAAAAGTCTGCTTAGAAATTCAGGTACTGCTTACAGATACACACTATGGGGTGAAATATCTGAGAATACTGCTACCTAGCACACTTGCAAACTTGGAAGATTATTAGCAAGACTGAAATCTTTCCTTGCTTCAAGATGAGATAAGTTTTATTAGTCATATATTTATACCATAGCAAAAAGGGTTATTACTTAACATTGACACAACTTAGCAAATCAAAATGTTCTTTCATAGCATATTGTCATTGCAGAATAGTCAGGACTGTGAAGTACTTGGAGATTAAAAGGTGATATCAGGATAATGAACAATGACTCTATGTGCATGTTGAATAGATGAATTTGATCGAGATGCTATAAACACTACTGTTATGGAGATGTAAAATTGATGGATACATACTTCCTAATACGGCTCACCAGGATTTCTGGTGAGCACCTTTTCAGGCTTCTTTATTCTGCTTTAACCTTTGGCATTGACAACCAAATCATTCCCCGGGTTTTAGCTTCACAACTACAGGCAGCTGGGATTTGAGGTAAAAGTATTTATCTTTTCAAGGGAAGAAACCACTCATTCTCATGGAGAGCACAAGAGCTTCTAGCCCAAATTTTCTTCCTGTATGGGTTTGACTTTCTGGGTAACCTGCCAAGTGTCTCTTCTCACCTCTTTTTTTTTTCTCAAGTCATGGCCATGTTTGTTGTAGGTGTTCACTAATGCTGTCTCTGTCCATCAATACCCTTTCATTTCTGCTGCCCATGGTAGTGTTTTTACTGTAAATTTATCTAGAACTACTGACAGAAATTGAAGTGTAAACAAATCAACAACCAGGTCTGGTCAGAATCATGGCAGATTTGTACTTGTCTTCCAAGTAGCTGACAGTGACTTAATTTTTTCCAAGTAAATGACATCATTCTTTGAGGGAAATGGCCATTAGAGTATCTGAAATTGCATGAAAACTTGTAAATTACAAGATACAACACAATAAAGCATACAGTAATTTTGTTACTTAAATCCAAAAATCTAGATTCAAAACTAAAATAAACACAAAGACTTAGTATACTTCAAGTCATTTTTTTAATCAGATCACACACAATGCATATAAAACTAGTCAAGTATCACCTGACTCAAAGAACAGAAGAAAGCTGTCTGATCAGAAAGGAATGATTCTAACAGGATTATCTTTGGACTGCTGTTAGAGAAGCAGAAATGCAGACAGCTGACTTCAACAAATGTGTTCAGAAACAGTGGTTACCAACTTCAAACTTGATAATTAGAAAAAACTGCAAATTTTTTGCAAGATTGAGGTAGAACGAGAAGCACCCTGGAGTAATATTTCTCTTTCCTTGACATAGGGGAGATTTTGAACTTTTATTTGAACAGTGGAGTTTATACTATTGAACCTAGAACTTGGAAGGACCTGGGTTTGAACCTGGGTACAAGTTCAGTTTTATTATTTATTTTAATATACGTAGCCAAGATTCATTTACCTCTTGGTTTAACCTTAGCATATTGCCATGGGTCTTCCTTGGAAGTATTTTGTCCCTTTATTACTTTCTTTTTTCAAAAAAAAAAAGCATCAAAATGTGTCAAGGTTCTTATGGTGAATAGTGACAGTGATTGTTATACTGGCAGTATAACATTTGGCAGTGTTATAATCTTTACAAAAACACTTGCTAAGAAGGTATGATAGTATCGCCAGGTCACATATCTCAGTCAACACAGATTCCCTTTAAGGACCTTGGTGACTGTTTCTTCAAAAAGTTGATTTGATTGTTTGTAAGTCTAGGAGCTCACCCAACAGAACTTACTCTGTATCTGGTTATGCAATTTTCAAGAACTTCACAGTTTTTTGGAGATAAGCTAAACAGATATACGTAGGTTAATTTGATTATTTACTATGACATAGACTTTAAGAGCCAGCTTAGTCATCATTTGTCTTTCCAAGCAATGCTTCCTCTTCTAGGATTTTTAAAAATAGGACCAGTCCAGAGAAAGAAACTTTTTGCAATTTCAGTGTTAACTCTACTTTGGACAGCCTGCAGGGTTTCTTCCAAGGCATATCTACTTAGGCATCTGGCCACAAGCAATCACCCTTATCCCTGTAGCCTTCATCCCTTGCTGTGAAGATGCATGGGTTTATGGATTAAGATCCTTGCCATAGTAACTTTAACAACTCTGACCTTAGCTTACTGTTTGCAGTTGCTGTTGTCTCTCAGGGCACTGACAGAGTTAACGGCAGCCTTCCTAAAACACAGCATTGTTTTTCCTGTAGACAAAATAACTGCAAGGAGAAAAAATGAAGCTATGAGTTAAATAATTAAACAGCCATCTTTAAACAAGGCACATTGCATACTAGGTAATAGCTATCAAGGAACTGAGACCTTGTTTGATAAAAACACAATCCTGCTTTGTCTTCACATATATGTCCTGCCATAAGCTCATGCCTAATAGTTTAAAACCTTTACCTCTAGACCCTTCCTCAAAAAAAGAAAAAAAAAATGTTTGCAGTTAGGCTATAGAAGGACAAGGGAAAGAGAGCAGAAGGGCAAGGGAAAGAAAGCAGAAGGGCAAGGGTAGAAGCTTTTAGTTCTGCTGTCATTTCAGAAGATTTGCAACAACTACTTTTTGTTCACTATGTAACATATAAATTATGGAATGTATTAGGGTACCAGGATTTTTTTTTATCCTTCTACGTTCATGACCTTACATGACCAGTAATGGCTACTGCTTCACATTAGTACAAGCAGTCAAGTCTGAACAAGTCACAGAAGATACATCCCTTGGAGCATTAAAGTCCTTGTCCTAGTAACAACAGACGCAGAGAAATTTCATCTTTAATGGAATATGTGAAAAAGAGAACAAAATTTTCTCTAATGTAATTGCACCTGAGCTTTTTAATAGACACAATAAAAGGAGCATACATTTGTTATTGACTGAGGAAGGGAAGATAAATGTTCTGCCATCTGGGGATTTTTATCAAGCAGCAGTTTGAAATATTCTCAAAATGAAAGTAAGCAGACTGATCCACGTGTTGGCAATGGAGAGAATGATTTGAATTAGTTTTACTACTGTTGGTTCTAAGAGTTTTGGTCATCATAACCTTGGAGGTAAGAAAGGTGTAATTGCCTGTCTGCAATGATAGGTGGAGTTCATATTGGAAATACTTCCTCAAAAGACGAGGGGAGTATCCGCCAGCAGCCTACTAATGCAAGTCAAATCATCTGCCCATAGAAATAGATACAACTCCACTGATGTTAGAGATTTATCCATTTACAATAGCAGGGATCTGACTTCTTACTGAGGTTTATTGTTGTACACATTCTAGCCTAGGGTCATTCTCTAATTACTTTAGAAAATAGTATATTCACTTGATAACTTTTTCAAGCAGAAAAGCAATTAGCCTGCCAAGTGACTTGATGTTCCTAAAAAGGAATTGAAGTTTTGGAGGCTGGAAGTTTTAATAAGAAGAAATAGAAATAGGAGTGAAAGAACGAAAATGTCTGGCTGGCAGACAGCACACAAAGGAGAGGTCTGGGTAGAGAGATAGAGATGGCCATTTTAGGAAGTACAATTCACAACAAAAGGCTCAAGCTTCAATATGATACCAACAACCAGAAAAATACTTTGCTAGTCCACTAACTCCTCTCAGCACTGACTCTTTGCGATACTGAAAAAGACACCTGGACTTTCTATTTGAACAAAATGCCTGGGCTATTCATGAGTAGGTGAGCAGTGCTCACATTCCATAAGATCAGTTGTCATACCTTTCTGATCTAAAATGTTATTGATGCAAGGAAAGAGGTGCTTCTATACAGAAGAGTTATTAGCATATTAATAGCATTGCTAATATGTAAAACACTGTTTGATCACTGCTTCAACCCTAGTTTACTGGATTAGGATGGGACAGATGATATCTCAGTTTCCTGGACACAAATGCAGAGAGTGAGATGCTAGTGGATATCTCAGATTGTTGCAGTATTGTTATCACAATAGCCCAAAGTGTTATTGTTTTGTTATGAAAATCAAGACAATTTCTCTCATCCAGAAAATAGATGCAACATATGATGGATTGTGCAACATTTGAAAAAACTGCTTAGGCAGCTAGGGAATGGAAGAATAAATTAGATAAAGTGCATCAACCTTAAAGCATAATAACCATTTTTTACTCTATTAGAGGGGAAAATGATTTTGGAAACTGTGATTTACCTGGTTCCATAGAGCAGACTGCATTGCATGCCTGTGTTGAATTTTCTTTTCTCTTTATAACTGTACAAACAACAATTTAGAATCAATAGGTTGTGGAATATTGGAATGTCAGTATCTATTGAAAATGAATGGGTTTATAGTGATCTGATATAATTAAAATCAATGTAGATAACTTTTGAAAAATATGCTTTCTTTTCTTGGTGAAGCCATATTGGGTAAATAAAATGCTTTTAATTGTCTGCTTTCTTAGAGGAAGTATTTGCGTGAATTGAATGTCTATTTATTGTTAGCTTATGTTCTCTTTAATTTCATGTAGACTAGATTTAAAAAAAAATATTCACACAAAAATGTATTCTAAGATATAGGATTACATGTGTGTAAATAAACATTATTCTGAGATAGCACATTACTAACATGTAGTTGGAACAAAAGGAATGTTAAGTTCACATCTACCTAAAGGTTTCATGTTTAGATGCAGGAGAAATCCTTATATTATATTTCCCCTTCTGCTTTTAAAAAGTGTAAATAAAACACCAGCCATTAAAAAAAAACTTCTTTGAAAAATCTCAATCAAGATCCTAGAAGCCTCCTAGTAGCCTTATTTCAGTTTTGTAAATCATAAAGTTAGAAGGAAATGGATCTATGTTTTATTATGCAATGTTTCTGAGGAGACTAGGAACATAGATTAGGCCTAAGAAAATCGGTTTGATTTTTTTCTTTTTAGTCCTGTCAAAAACACACATTCATCTAACTTCATCAATTCTTGAAATCTACACTTTTTTAAGCTAAAAAAAAGGGTGGGTGGGAAAGCATTACAAGTTTGTATTTGTTCAGGAAAACTTAAAATTTTATTTCACTTTAAGTTTAAAAGGAAAAATAAACTTTATGCATCCAAGAAAACGAAATTTGGTCAAATTCAAGTAGGCATTCAGCTCTGAGGTGTCAATAACACCCATAAGAACAGTTGCTAGAGAGAATTCACTTCATGCATCTCTCAGAGGATGTCAAACAGCAGGAGTTCCCACTTGTGGTCAGAGACACAGCTGATGGGAGACTACCCTAGGGAGCCAGAGGAACAAGAGGACAGCCATGCAGTGGAGTTATCCTTCTTGACTTTCTAAGTTTTACAGGGACAGAATCCTGCAGATTCATGTACAGCATTCCTACTCCCACTTTAAGGAGTGAAATTTCTGGGTTAAAGAAAACACTTGCAGGTAAAGTTTTATTTGCAGACACATAATTTTGAACATACATTATTTTTCAGGGATGTTAGATGTAATGAACAAATCCCGAAAGTGCAATAGGCCATTCCAGTGCGATCAGTTTTAATCTCGCTTCAGTCAGGAAAGCTGAATCCAACACTCAAGTTTGGTTCATAAGCTTAAAAAAAGGCACTTCTTGCACTAAGCTGTTGCCAAGGACTGCTGTTCTGAATACAAACCTGGGATTTCATTAGACCAGCTGGAATAATCTTACCTTAAAATGCACATAACTTCCTTTCTCCCACACATATACAAAATACCAGCATTTTATGTATTCTGCCACTGGACATAGAGAACACCACTTTCAATTTCAAAGCATATGTTTTGCTTTTGAGGAGATACATGTTCACATGCAGAAAAAAGATATGCACCCGTAATTAAAATGTACATGCACTTTCTTAAAGATGTCATAGTGTTATTTCTGCCTGCAGGGTCTACACATATAAAAGTATGGTTAAGATATATTTATAGTTCAGAAAGTATTTAAGTGTAAACTCATCATAGCTGCAAGTTGGGAAGTGATAGTTATATGCAATAGAGCTCAATCTGCAAGTATTTGACATCCATACACAATGTCAAATAATCTTCTAAGGCCAGATAGTCATGAATAAAAGTTCATAGATTAATTCAACACATTTTCTTGCTACACTTTTTAATGAGTTCTCTCACTTAAACACAGATTTCCATAAGACAATCTGTTAAAAATGAAATTGAGATGCTTCCACCATCAATCTGAGCATGCTATAACATCACAGCTCTTCTAGGGCAAAGTAAAGTTTGAAATATGTTTTTTTTAACATCACTTTTAATTTTGCATTGCTTTTGGAAGGCAATTTAATGACAAAAATTTGATCTTGTAAAGGTTATTTAGGTATGTTGAAGAAAAAATTGCTTTCAGTCTACATTCTATTGTAATGACTTGTACTATGGACTGCCCCTCAGCCCCTTCACTCCAGCGTAAAACATCTTGTGGTGAAGCTTGTACAAGGTATGCTGTGTATGGTCACAGGTAAATACAATTTTGTACAATTGATTCAGGTAATTCCACGAGCACAGCTTGAAGTAATGCTTGTCCTGTCACCATAGAAAAAATTACAGAAGGGAAAATGTCATGTAATTATCAGAGATGACTCCTGAAGCAAGGTGTTGTATCTACTTGTCATTTCCAGCTATGGAAGTTTCAGAATCTCTGCTATAAACTTACCCTCTCATAAATAAATGTTCTTGCTTTCATGCATCCCCTTCTTTTGACTGCAGTTACAGCAGGTTTTCCCCCCTAATTCCATGTGCACTCCTAAATTGCCTGTGCTGGTAGCTGTTTGCAGTGAGCTAGCATCACAGTTTTGATAATTTAGTTTGTGGAAAATTTTTTTCTAAGAAGGCATATCAAGCACTGCAGACCTCTAATTAGTGGTAGTTACAGTCAAAGTTCAGTAGTCAGGTCTTTTGAGGCATTAAGAGATTATATCCTTTAATGGCTCTGAAATGAATGGAAAACATCCTTATTTGCTTCTCATTTCTCACCCTTCCCAATTTCAGGACATAATTTGGTGTATTGGAATGTGTGCATTACATGTGATCAAGAGGCTATGCTGGTGCATTGGCATATCACCAGAACAGGGAGAAAGCTGTTGTCTATAAAAGAACAATAAAACCTGAACAATTGGGTGAATCAAAATTAATGTGTCTTTGTTTCTGTCAGGGAGATAACTTGTATTTCTTCATCCTTGGCTACGAGCTTACAATAGATAAAATTGCCCCTTCTCTTTCATTTAACTGACAGTGGAGCCAACACTTGCTGAAACTTTTTTTGGTTCCTCACATTTCTCAACCCCTTTTTTTTAACTTCATTTTTCTCTCTTCCTATCCAGAGATCCATCACAACAACATGAAGCTCCCAAGTGTTATCTTTGATTTGTTGGCAGTGCATGTCTAAATCAAAGAGAAGGGGCAGAAATTATCCTGGCTGATGTGCAACTTTTCAATGATTTTCTTCCATAATTCCTCATAGAGTCCTATTCAAGGAAAAGCTAAATAATTACTTTTAAAACAAGACTTCAGAGCTTCACGATCATGTTCTGCACATCAAAAGCTCACTCAGTATCTCAAGTGTATGAAATAGTCTATCTTGTCAATCAGTCGGTTAATTTAGAAATCTCAAACAACGAAAAATCTAAAACAAAAAGGAGTTAAACCCTTAAAATATACCCTAACAAAACAGTGATCCCAGGTAGTTGGACTAATCATTAGGCTCCATCCCAGATACACAGAATATTCCCTTCTGTGACTACTGTCACTAATGTGTTACAGCAAAAGTCAATGAGGACTGCCTTGAGTTATGTCCCCACCAAATTAAGGGTGCTGAGTTGTCGATATACGAAAGGCTTTATAGATCATACCAGATGCAGCTAAAATCTGCAATTTAAGAGCATTTTTTCTTTTTCCACTGTGATGTTCAATTGAAGAGCAATTTCAGTATTTTGTTGTCAACATCAAAATCTTTCAGCAACTTACACTCACGTCTCATTTCAAAGATAGCTTAGCAGGAATTAGAGAATCAGAGAATAGCTTGGGTTGGAAGGGACCTTAAAGGTCATCTAGTCCAACCCCTCTGCCATACGCAGGGACATCCTCCACTAGACCAGGTTGCTCAGAGCTTCATCCAACCTGGCCTTGACATTTCCAGGGATGGGGCAACCATCACCTCTCTGGACAACCTGTTCCAGTGTTTTACCACCCTCATGGTGAAAAACTTTTTCCTTATGTGTAATCTACCCTCCTTCAGTTTAAAACCATTACCCCTTGTCCTATCAAAGCAGGCTCTGCTAACTCTCTTTTATGGAGTTGCTTATATTTTGTAATTACGGAAGACATTTATTTATCTGTGATGTTTACAATTCTACTGCCAACATATCTGTTTACTAGGTATATTAATTTGCTTATCGTATTTCAGTTTTAACTGTGTGTCAGCACACATATACACATACATGTAAGTATAGTAAAGCACATGCATGTACATATTACCAAGTGCTTAGTAAAATATACCTTGGTTCATTGCTGTTCCTATTTTGACAGATTAAAAGAAGGATGACCTTTTGATTTTTGAATGCAACTCTCCCTCAGTTGAAGCCAGTGTGAAAGAAACATTCCAGTGTATTTGCATGAGCTTCACTCCTGTAATCAAGTTATAGCAGAAAAAAAAGTATCCTCTCTTCAGTTATTCATAATTTTTTAAAAATAATTTTGTCTTTGTGACCTGCACCCTGCCAGACATTCTCAAGTTTGATGTAAGAGCACTTGCAAGCTACAATCTGAACTATAATCCCCAAATGTTCATTTCAGTGTGTGAGATCCCCTTGGTACCTAAACTTTTATCTTCTAAGCTGTTCAGGTTCTGCTAATGTATATATCCAGTAGCACAGCCATCAAACCTGAGCTAATGGCAACAATTTCATGCCTTAAGACCATTTTCTATGCTTTGAGAAGTCTATTCTACGGGGCAAATTCGGTGTATTGCCTTTGCAATCACAGCAGTGATGGGCACTTCTATCTAAACTGCAACCAGAGGAGATAATGTCATTCTCTAATTTTTGAACAAATTAATAACCTGGGCTCCCAACTGGGAAATGGAAGAATTGCATTCTTAAATATCAGAAAGTTCAAACCTATATTACTTTTCTATCAGATGAGCATCCTCATTAATGATTAGAACCACAATTTTCTTTATTTCCCTCTGTTGTCTGTTTGTTCCTCTGAATCCTGTGTGGTTTTTTGCAATATGGTGGCAATGAAATGTTTCTCTGCCTCAGTCTAGGGGATAGCCATCTGCTTAGGTCATCATACAGGAAGGTCAAAGGTATGAACCTAACCTACTTCTGGCTAAAGAAGGTCAAGAATTGTGCTTCTAATTTCAGGTAAATATATCTTGGCATAACTGAGGGTAGTGCTGATATGGCTTCTTCTTGTCCTACCGTCCTAAAATCCAGTCATCCTCCTTAAAAATGCACTTTGCACCTAAATGTAGGAATACATTTCCTGGATAAATATCCCAGTCTTACATAAATTATAACCCTGAGTCTGAGATGATATTTCAAACATGTATTTCTTTTGGGAATATTTGGGCTGTTTGGATTGATATAAATCTCACTTTTAATTGGAAGCCTTGTCGCTGTTTACTTAAGAGATAATTTTGGACCTAATCTGGATCAAAATTTGAACTAGGTTGGTCTGGCCTTTTATTTACACACATTCAATGGAAATGCAATGAGAAGCCCAGATTGTTGAACTATTGTCCTGATTTGACCCAGGACAGAACCAATTTTCTTTTAGTAATTTTACTTTTCAGTTCAGTCTCTTCTAAGTAACTGCACCTGCTGAAATTAACGGCATGTTTTTCAATCAGTGTCTGCCTCTAGGACTGATAACGCCCAATGTTTATTACTCAGTATGAAGCTGGGACATCACAAAGGTCACAGAATCACAGAATGGTAGGGGTTGGAAGGGACCTCTGGAGATCATCTAGTCCAACCCCCCTGCTAAAGCAGGTTCATCTAGAGCAGGAGGCACAGGATTGCATCCAGGCAGGTTTTGAGTGTCTCCAGAGAAGGAGACTACACAACAGCTCTGGGCAGCCTGTTCCAGTGCTTTGTCACACCCAGGGTAAAGTTTTTCCTCATGTTTAGATGGAACTTCCTGCGTTCCAGTTTGTGCACATTGCCCCTTGTCCTGTCACTGGGCACCATTAAGAAGGGTCTGGCACCATCCTCTTGACACCCACCCTTTAGATATTTATAAGTATTTAGAAGATCCCCTCTCAGTCTTCTCTGCTCCAGGCTAAACAGACCCAGGTCTCTCAACCTTTCCTCATAACAGAGGTGCTACAGTTCCCTCATCATCTTTGCAGCCCTTCGCTGTATTGTCTCCAGTAGTTCCTTGTCTTTCTTGAACTGGGGGACCCAGAACTGAACACTGTACTACAGATGTGGCCTCACTAGAACAGAGTAGAAGGGGAGGATTACTTCCCTAGACCTGCTGACTACATAATACATCCCAGGATAGCATTGGCCTTCTTGGCCACAAGGGCATATTGCTAGCTCATGGCTAAATGGTTGTTCACCAGGACTCATAGGTCCTTCTCCCCAGAGCTGCTTTCCAGCAGGCCAGTCCCTAACCTGTACTGATGCTTGGGGTTATTCCTCCCCAGGTGCAAGACTCTACACTTGCCCTTGTTGAACTTAATGAGGTTACTCTTCACCCAATACTTCAGCCTGTTCAGGTCCTGCTGAATGGCAGCAAGCTCTCTTCATCCATGGTTGGTGTCCTGGGAGGACTCCATCCATTCTTCTGCCTTCACTCCCCATCTGTGTGTTCCTTCATGCAGTTCCCATCTGCTGCTGACTTCAAGAGCCCAGTCTGGTACTTTCCCAGGGCCTGCCCTGCAGCCTCAGTGGTGATGTAAACACTATTGTAGGGGGTGCATGATAGTGGTATTTGTATATATTTGTACCTATTTAATTATTTTCTTTTTCATCATTATTGTTTTCATTAAAGCTGTGTAATTCAGTTTCCAACCATAAGTCTCCCCCCCTTATTCCATTTCCTTTCTTTTTCTGGGTAGGGAGAGGGTTTAATAGAGAGCATCTGACATTTGTTTGATTGCTGGCCCAGTGTTAAACCTCAACAACTAGTGACATTGATCATCATTTCTACCAGACTTGTTTGTGTTATATTGAGCATGGAAAATTTACCATACAGACAACGGTGAAAGATCTTGAAGTACCAAGGAAATTATACTTAATTTCATTCTCTTTTTTTATTAAAATATGGAGAAATATGCTATGATTTGAAGTTCATAGTGCAGGAGTGCTTTAGGCAATTAGTAAAATACATTCTTACTTTACGTCCATATGGCATTCAACGTTACATAATAACATAATTATCACTTATTATTCAAACTGTTTTCATGTCTGCACGTGTGAGTTAGACTTTGCTGTTATTAGCAATTCAACTGGTGTGTAAAATGATACAAGACAATATAAAAACAGAATCCAGGTTGTTGTAATGTTTTTTATATTCAAGACATCCCAAAACACTTTATAGAATGTGTTGTTGTGAGGTATTATTAAAAACCGCCCATTAACTGGGAAAGCTGTTTGATGGTTTTAAAGATAATTGAGAAGGTGTTTCTTAATGTAAGATTGAAAAGAAAAAGCATTCTTAAACAAACATGCCACAGAGAACAAGCTGGGGAGAAAACGAATGTTTGCCCTCTCTTGGTCAACAGATTGTTATTAAATCTCTAAAATCATATTAAACAATATTTTAAGGAACTGACTTAAATCCACAAGGGGAATAAAAGAGATTGAAGGCAGATATTTATTCTGAAATTTCATACTATTCTGACTGTATTTCAGAGTCTGATGACATACTATGCACATGTTATTACTAACCTTTGGTAAGACAGCATGGGTTGAGATAAGAATGCCATCCCAGGTGTTAGCCATTAATCTGGGTATCTCATTGCTTTACTGAGGTTTAGGTTATATGGATAATAAGTCTGGGCCATATTTTGACACCTTTATTCATGCTGAATGTCATCTTATGCAGCATCAAGTCCCACTAAAATCAGAAGGTTATTTCCAGAGAAATGCATTAGCCAATGTAGGAGATTAGTGTCCTTTGGCAACATCTGTAGATGAAATTATACTGTAAAATATTACCACATCAGTCAGAGCAGGGTACCAAAATGCCTTTGTATACAAATTCAAAACAGATTCTGAAATAGTGGCTCCTGATAATGCTATTTCACTCTCTCTTTCAATGTGCAATTTCTTGCCACAGAGCAGTAATGCCAATACCACACTGCCATTTTATAAAAAAATGACAGTCAAACAATGGATATGAGTTACCAAAGTTATGACACCGAGATATGTTTTGGACTCAAAGTCAGGAAGAAATTTAGTGTGATGATCTTAGAAACTGCTCTAGTTCATTGTAGCTCATTCTAGTCTATGGGGACTCAAATCTCTCATGTATTAAAGAACTGCAAAGATGTATATTTCACACATAAAACACATTAAATGATGCTATTTTAATGTTGTGTCCTTTAATTATATGGTTTTAATGCTATCTTGTACAAACAAAATCCCAGATAATTCTTTCAAAGCATACTTTAAACTGCTTTTGGTAGGCAATTAGACTCTTTCAGAGCCATTTCAGTCTACTTGAGCCTCTGTGAAAGCCATAATATTTGAAAACATTATTGCAAAACCTGTAACTGTAATATTGCTAATTGTGAGTCCCATTCCAATAACCTCAAAGAACCACATTTTTTAATAATTTACAGGGAACTGTTTTTTTGGGAAATTAGCCTAACAGAGAAAAGAAATGGCAAATATTAATAATGGAAAACCTCTAGTTCAAGAGAGAATAGAGAGAACATTTTACCTGATTTAGTCTGATACTCAGTTTTAGCATGATCTTAGTGGTTTCTATAATCAAAAAACTCCTCACATCAGCAAGTGATGGAAAATAACAAAAAATACTATTGCATAATCAAAACCAAATGCACACCAGCTACTCTTGCCAACAGACTTCTGTTTCTGACTTAAAGAATGGGAGTTACAGGAGAATCTTGGGCCTGACTTTAATCATCTTTGCCATTTGATCTCATGCAGTTACATCTGTGTCTTCAGCGAGCTTTCTTAGGGCAACACAGGCATGTGAGAACACTTTAGGATGTCTTCAGGGTTACTGAGAGAAATGAAGTAGAAAAAGCATTGTATTGCTGCCTGTATCTTTCAGAGGCTTAGTTTCCAGTGCTGCAAACATCACAGAGAGAAGCTGGTCAGATGTTGATAGGAGCTGCTTCATTCTCCCAGGCATTATTTCTCTACTGCTGTACAGCATGTTATCAAGGCTGGTCCCTGCATCATGTTTTTTGTTAACATAGGACCCAGAGTTTGTAGAAGCTAGGAAAAACTTTTCAGAGACTCTTTACAATGTTTTTGACACAAGCAGTCAAACCTCCTTCCTGAGAGTGTTCAACCTAAGTAAGATGTGTGGGCTCCTTATGGGACCTCGATGGCCAAAAGTTTACAATCGAGGAAGAGAGACATTTGAGCTGTCCCTCAGCTCATTTTCAGGAGCTCCCAGTCCCTCTGTGTCTGGAGTAAAGATAGGCTTATGCTTCAACGAGATGTGTTGGTAAGCACGGGGATTCATCAAGCATGCTAAGGACAGTTGCCAGGCACTCAAGCACACCAGAGGAGATCTCCCTCCCGCTCAGACAAGCCAGTTTGTTTTTATTTCTAAGATGCTGTGCAATGCTCTAGGGCCATTGCTTTGGCCATACTGAGAGCTTCTGCATCACTTAATTTATCAGTCTAGGACAAAATGGTTTTGGCCATAAAACATGATCTCACTCATGCCTCCCTCCATCAGATAGTTCACCCTGCAGATCCTTTCATGACTCATCTCTCTGGTTTCCTCATTCTCATTATCTATGAAGGAGATTTTAGGGAAATTACTAGATGACCCTCAATATTCTTATTTGTTTTTTTGTTGTGTTAGAGTATGATGCTCTTAACCTTCTCCACTGTCTTCCACTGTTATCCAGCAACCACTGTCTCCTCTGGAGGATTTTTGTGCCTCTACTCCTTGTCTCCCCTTAAAAACTGCTCACTGAATTTATAAGATTGAGATTTTTCAAATATTAAAACTTGTCTGGTTATGAGTTGTTTTTATGGGAAGAACATGGAAATGTCCATGACATGAAGGTGACTGTCTCTCTTGTTCCACTGTATACCATCTGCTACTACTGCCACTGTGCCAAATGTTTTCTGCAGAGCAAATGAAAGTTAGAGCTTCTCAACACAACAGTAAGAAAACCTGTCCCTATAAATACTTAAAATAATCTGACTGAAAATCCTCTCCCCCTCATCCCAAAGACCCCAACACAGCCAAAAAATTAGTCAAAAGGAGACATAAGTAGCTTGGAAAATTTCACATTAAGTGAAAAAACCTGTGAGCTTTAAAGTAAATTATTATGAAAACAACATCCTAAAATGAGAAGTCTTGTGCAGCTTTAAAATTGGATGAAACTAAAGGCAGAACTTGTAAGTAGGATCTAGATAGTGAGAACAAGCAGCTAGGATATGGGGCTAAACTCTGTCCTTAAATATGTATATTGTAAGAGGTTCCTATCAACTTCCAGCAGAAACATTTGCACAGATACAACTGTGGACTTCAGCCCAAGTTTTCAGGGAATGACTTTTGATTTTGTACTGGCATCATTATCAGTTGCAACTGCCATAATTTCTGTCATTATATATACCTTGTCATGAGGAGAATAGATATCAGCAGCATGTTAGAATGGTAAAAAAAGAGGAAAAGTTTTAAGTATAATTACTTTACAATATAATCAAATTACACTATTGAGTATTCTAATGCTTCTATGACATGCACAGTGTCACAGACAAAAAATGTGATTTTTATTATTAATAAGAATATTACTTTGTTGCTTCCTTGAAGTTTACATTCTCCTTATGGGAGAGTTACAGGAGAAAAAAATGTGAAGTAAACGGAGCTGAGGTGTGCAGTATGGGTGATGAAACTGCCAAGTTAAATTACTTTGTTCTGGGTTTAAGTTGTAGACGATTCTCCTTGATTTATTAAGAGTTAAGAATGTACATTAAAACAATTGAGATCCCAGTGAAGTACAAGGAACAAAAGATAGGACATCCTTTGGTAGACACAGATGTACAAATACAGTACTAATGCATAGCACAGGTAATGTAATAAATTGTCCACTAAACAAATTTGAATGCATTTGGGAATCGGAGCCTTTCCAGGAATTGATCCTGGTGCCAAATGAATTCATGTTCTACATACAACATGAGTAATAGTAGAGAAAAGCAAAGTGAACACTTAACTTCTATTGTGGCTCAGTAATTAAATTGTGGCTTTTAAAACATTGCCCCCCCCTCGCAAAAGTCCTTGCAAGTAAATGAGTTGTCTGTAAGTGCAGTTTTAATAAAATTGACATAGTTACAATCCAGCCTGCTTCTACATCCTTGTGTTTTTTAAATTTAATACAGTATTACTAGTTAATCCTTTTTAACACAATCAGAATTTCTAAAGCATTTGCTTTGAGATTCTGCATTAAAGTTTAATCGTTGAACTTTTGTCTAGCAATCAAAGAACCACTGCATCATATTGATTGCTACTGCCAAGTGCCTCTCAGTCCTTGGGACTCTGGGCAATTTTCTTGGGGGATTGGAGCTAACTAGGGCCAGTAGCAATTCACCTCTGTCTCGTTCTCTGACTGTTTGTAAAAGAAAGTTTTTTTCCAACAACCTGAAGTTTTTGATCTGCAGACTGCTCCTCCCAGCAACCAAGAATTCAGTGGTTAATCTCCCTCATCTGTTGCCTATGTTTTAGATGGTCACCAAATTTTAGCTCACAGATTTAAGTCTAAGACTTCTCTGATTGCAAAGCTATAGTACATTCCTGTGCATATTTTGCATCCATTATTCTTCCAACAGATCTACAGTGATTTGGTTTTGTTACTTTTCCATAGGACCATCTCCTTCCCGAGTATAATACTACATGCTATGATTTTTTACATAGCTGTGATGTCGGTCTAAGAACACGAGAAGTGCCTGCTCTCATTAGGTTGGAAGAAGAACTCGGGCACTTCAAAACCTGATCACTTTTCAGCTATAGCAGTTTGCCCAATAAAACTCATCCGCTCTCCTGTAAGATCCCGCCATGTTGAACACATTTGTATTCTGGAAAAAAATAACTTGCTGTATCAGGACTTACTCCTCTGATCATTGATGTGTGAGAGAGCAGACTGTGACTAGCAATCAGAAGTTATACTATGTACAATGCAGAGGCCCTTTTAATCTTACGGGGTGCAGGCATCAACTTTAAAGTGCCACGTTGAAAGCAATAATAACAGTTTAGTCAACAGAAAAAAACCCTACATTTATGAAATCTTGGCCCCATTGAAGTTAATGGCAAAACTTAACTTCAGAAAACCCAGTATTTATATTCTATTTTCAAATTGTGTAGAGTGTAGAAAAATGTGGCCTGAGATATTGCTCTACCAGACAGACAGAAAATGCCAGCAGCTGGAATATCCTCTATTCCCCTTTAATGACAGTTGCTTGGATCCATTAGCTCCTGACAACAACCTTCCTGGTTGAAAGCAATGCCTAAGATCACAGGTAACATTACAAATGATGTTATGTTTTCCTTCTGTTAAAACTGTCTTTATACTCTGCCTGCACAGCTAGAAACAACCTAGAAAGAGTAAAGCAAATGCTTCCAAAGTCACTCACTGGTCCTCAGTGATGAGGTGAAATAAGAATTAATTCTTTTCATGTGTGTCACTGTAACCATACTTTGTGCTGGGAAGGAATTTCCCCTTGTAGTTTATCAGTCACATTTTGAAGTTCTTTTTTCCTGTTTTCCTTGGTGAATATGAAGGATGACTGCCTTCAAAGTTTTCGATGGATACACTGCCATTCATTGAGCTTACAGCTTTAGCAGATGCAAAACAGTTGATGTGATGAACATTGACTCTTTTCCATTTCACTGTCTTGGTCTACGTGGAAATTTTAAAACACCTTCAAACTTTCAAAAACTGTCCTCTGAGCTCCAGTCTCCTGAGAACAAGCATCAGGCATTCAGTGTCAGCTAGGAGGCATGCGGTGCTGCTCTCTTTGGCTGACAGTACTGCCGTGCCTCTTGACTTTGCTGTCTCCCCTCCAAGGGAAAGACCTTTTCAGAGGGCCATTGGCACTGCTGGGGGCTGCTCCCTGGCTGAGCTGGTGGGGTCACTGCAGCCAAAGGCAGGGCTGCAGCCACAGCAGCCAGGGTGGCAGGAGCACACCTTGGGCAAGTGCTTCTTCTGTTGTGTTCAAGATGGGACATCGGGAAAGGAGAAGAGGGCAAGATCTGGGGACCATTTTCTGTATTGTTAATAAAAGCAATGTTGGTTTCTTTAACATTTAATTTTCCATTTCTCAAAGGTGGAGAATGAAAGGGTTCATAGAGGTATGGTTTCTTGTTTTCCTTTGAGTCCCAGTCTCATAGCTTGCAGAGGAAAAGTGTTCGCAAACAGCATACAGTCACCACAAATGAATCCCTGTTCTTTAGCTGTGCTGTAAATACTACTGGGTTTGTTTGCTTTTTTTTTTTGCTTTTTTTTTCCTAACGGCTTGTTATTTTTAAATATCCTATATGTGCTTGATCTCTTCCACTCTTAAATAAATACCAGTGACACTTGTCAGATGTTTTCTGGGAAGTCAAACAGGGAACAGTCGAAGTTTGCTAGCACTGAAGTCTTTTTTATCATCCTGTCAGCTTTACTACATGGCAAGGGATAAGGTTTAGATGAAACAGCAGGACTGATCCTACATCAAAATAAGGAATGAAATCTTTTGCTTAAAACTGTGCTCATATGAATGCAACCATTGAATAGTAAGTGAATCTTTGAAGCAGAATGTTTTCAAATAAGATTTCAGCCATTTAAAAATATACATACACACACGAGTCTTTCTGAGAATTTGACACTTATTCATACTGCATTGTTGGTGACAACTGGATGACCAATCAAGTGCTCCAAGCACAAACATTTAAATCAGAAAATCAATAAATAACCATGCCAAATGGTGCAGAGAGGACTTGGGAGTTCTTTTATCTGCAGACATCCCTACTAGTTTAAAAACAAACAAACAAGACATCCCCTGCCCGATATAGAGAAGAAAAATGAAAAGAAGCACACACAAACAGTGAAAACTTATTGCAAATATCTTAGTGAAACATTGCAAGAACTTTCTGGTCATGGATGCTGATTACTCACTGCTTTGACTTCCATTAGAAGCTTCTCTTTGCATTTGACTCGTTTATGTATTTATTGTAAAATATTTTCATGCAAAACTGGTTTGGGTTGGGGTTTTTTTGGCTATCTCAGTACTTTTCTCTAAGTGTATTGCATGGCAGCAAAGCAATAGGTGTGGTGGCTTGTAATAAGCTTTTACAATAGGCAAATATAACTGTTTTGATTGAAGACATGGCTGAACAGAAATGAAGCCATTGTTTCCATAATTTCCAGTATAGGTTTTAATGTCTTTGCATTAGTTATTGATTTCTCACCATGGAGACAAAGAGAAAGTAGGTGATCAATTGAGTGTGGTTTTAATATAGAAAACAGCCTATTATATCTGTAGTGATGCTGCAAGTTTTATTACTTTTATCCCAAATGACAACAGTAGTGTCACTATTGCCACATCTGCCCTGTGATTTTTGAGTCATATGTTGTCATTGCTGCAGTGCTGCATGAAGGGTGAAACTGAATTGGTTTGGGATTGTACAGCCAGGAAACATGCAGCAGATGGAGGAGGCAGCAAAAGTAGAAAAGCCATATTGCATTTCAGGCAAAAATGCTCAGGATGAGAAGAAGCCATGCATACACACACAAACCACCCACAAAAGTAGAGAGACTAGAAAGACCAGAGTCAGGTGAAAGCTGGAGGAATTGAAAGGATCCATAAAATTATAAGACATTGTGCCATTGTTAAAATTTCCATTCTCATCTCAGCTTTTCCCCTGTTGCACTAGACTGGTTAATGTCTGACAATGTGGTCTTTTGATTTCACAGAAGAAAATGCAGTTATTTCAGTGCTTCTTATTTCCCACCTCTTTCACATCATATCTTTAAAAGTTTAGGATTTTTTTCTTCCTTCCCTGCACAATACTCTTTCTCCATGGCAAATATTTTGCATACTGCAATGTCGTACCCTGCTAATGTGCAATCTGTAAGAATATACAATCAGGTGAACTTTTTCTCCATTTTTTGTAGTAGGACAACTTTTTCTGCTACCAGTGCAAGTGTCAGTGTTTGTCAAGATAACTCTTTTGTAACAGTAAGAATAAATTATTACTGAAATCAGATTAAAAACAAGGACATATTAGATAAAATAGATGCTTTTATATTCCTTACAAATTTTATCTATCTTTACCGTGGTGTGAGAGATTTTGCTAATTTGTAAATAAAAATTCTTTAAATTTCAAGTTAGAAAAAGAAATAAAGAAATTAACTATAATGAGACTTCCTCTCTTTTTCAAAAAGATTATTTGTATATTCAACCCCCAGTGATTTGTAAATGTGCCACGTGCCACTTTCATGTCGCTACAGGATTATTACTTAGCAGGTTTTATTGAAATTTTTGATACAGCATGAAGAAAGACAAGAGAAGTGAAGCCTGAGGGAGAAAGCATTTGATTTATGTATGCTTCTCTTGTGTGTGATAGTAAACAAACAAAAACGCAAATGAAGTTCTCCGCCAGATGTATAAAAGTAAACCCACAGGAAGAAGTTTCAAAGGAGAACAGCATTAATGGCAACTTTAACGTAACCAAACAATCAAAGGAATCTCTGGTGCAGTATTATTTTAACAAGAATAATAGTGAAGTATTTGCTAAAAGGAAAAAAATCCAACTTCTTTTCACAGTAAAATTATGACAAGGCCTGCAAAGCATGCTAAAAAGAGCAAACTAAACATGGTAATTAGACTTTTTTCTTGTCAATTCAGCCTCTGAAGACTTAAGTCAGGTTGAGCTAAAATGTTGAAATAAAAGAGAAATTGCCTACAAGAGCTAAGATGATGGCTGAATATTACTCAAACGTGTTTTGTATTTAAGTTTTTGTGTTTTTTTCTCTTCTTGTTACTTCAGTTTAAACTGTTCACCCCTACACCCTGCTGCCATTGCCAGTATTTTGGGACAATCTGGCTTCGTAAAGAGGTGGAAGTGGGGCTAGCTGTCAAAGAGTGGCATGCACAGGCATGGTTCCTCCTGCTCAATACTGCTGCATGGAAATAATATAATGTTTCTGCTGCTTCAAACAGTTTCACTTGCAGCAATAGTAAACAGATCACTGTGTAATAACGCTACGTAAAGTGTCGCCGCCATGCATTTAAGCAAGAGGACTGTATTTTACTACCATAGGCTAGTCATCTGAAATACTGCCCATCTTTGTATTCCACTGGAATTATTTCCTGTGGCAGAGAAGTCTTTGATACAAGATTATATCATTGAGAAGTTTTTGGCTGCTGCTTTACTTTCTTGGCAATCCAGAGGAACTGGTCAGAAAGATGACACTAAGTTTCTCAGTTATGTCATCAGTTTAGCGATCAAATCAAGGACCAATCATAATTTGAGATGACATATCTAAACTGAAACTTGAAAGCTTGTTTATTCTGAGAGTAATTTCCCACTTTCTCGGCCATGGTGATTATCAGGCTCCACAGAGACAGCTGACCTCTAGTTGGAAAGTGAATCTGAAGCTGTTTTGTGCCAGCATTGATATAAGTGCTGGGTGACACACAGGTGCCCTGTTTATAGAGCCCCTCAATTGCTTGGAATAAATTCTGGTAGAAGTCATTTGTACCACAAATTACAAGAATGCTGGAAATGTCTCTTCAAATTGCCAGACTCCTAGCTGCCAACAAGGTTTCTTATGTCAAGGGCTGCATCTCTGCTCTGGCACATTGCTGTGAAGCTGGTGTTCCTAAAGCAATCTCAGAACTGTCAGAGAGTGACTCCTAGACTGCTGAAACCTTAAGGCAGAGGGCTGCAGCACTCCTACTGTAAATTTTGGAGAATTTAGGTGATAAAGTAAATGTCTTCCTCTACTGTCCCTAATATTCTTGTTCCCTTGGATCTATTAATAATTGAGCTTTTGTCCAGTTGAGGCAGCCTTTCCTCTCAGTACTCCCCTGGGACATCCCACAATATCATCAGCTTTTTACCATTTCACCATTAGCAACAATTTCAGCTGCTTTCATTAGAAGTCCCTCTGCAGATGCAGTCCTACAGCAGCAGCAGCCTATTCTCTTGCCTTTCATGTTAAGCCTGCTCAGGTCCCTATATTATTCCTTCATACATATGTCTCTTCTAACTCTTCATGTTATCACTTCACTTCATTTTTATTTTACTTTTATTCCTTTCTGTAATTGTAGTGCCCCATGGTGCTCTTCTTTCTTCATATATTTTTATTTCACGTGTGTGTGTCACTTTGCCTAATTCCCCTAGGTCATGTCAACCTATGAAAACAGCTCCTATTTTCTCTCCAGCTCTCAGGAACCGGAAGTTTCTACTAGAGAGATATAAAGTACTTTCCCCCTTGACTTTAAATTGGTTTTGCACATCTTGTTTTCAGTAAAGAACTTGGAGAAGTAGATGAAAATAAGAAGTGCTAACATTAAGAGGCTTTACTACTGTGAAGCTGGTCATTGAAATCCTGAGATTAGTGCTCAGACTACAGATTGGAAATCAGTATTTTACTTTTTAGAAAATGAAAGAAAAGTATGAACAAATGTAATGATCTATTAAAGCATAGCTAAGTATGAACTAAAGGCCACAATTATAGCCGAGTGAATTGTTTTACCATTTCTTTACATCAGTCACACCTAAGAAGTTCATCAATTCTGCAAGTCTTCTCATTTATAATAGAGGGAAAATCTTGTATACTGAAACACAATTTTTAAGGAGAGAGATTACATGGGACTTGCTGTACATCTTTTAAGAAGAAAATAATGAATTTTAAAATAAGTACTCTCAGAGTGAACCAAATCTGAAAAATTAAATAGAAAGCTTTTATACAAGGTATCAAGGTATATGGTCATGTCCCCACTTACTTTTCCTGGGAACAACAGTAACACACTACTCATGTCTGTTTCTATAAATTTGCAACTGCTGTTTCTGATTTGTTTCACCTTGATATAATCAATCTGAATTCATGGTATCACCCTGTGCTGCCGTAGAAATGACTTGTGGGAAGCAGAGCAAAATGCAACAGATCCTGCCCAAGTACAAATGGCTCTGACACAATGTCTTTACTACAAGGTCAGTTAAGAGCAAATTGCCTATGACCTTCTTCTTGCTTGTAAATTTAATTGCTTTGGTTGTTAGCTAATATCCTGAGGGGAAAAAAATAAAGGAATATAACAGGCCGATTTATATTTATGAATGTATATTTGAAAATTCTACCTATTAAGAAAGTAATTGCCTGAAATTGTGAGTGTTGTGAGTGAGCATGAATATTTGCAGTGCTGACTTTCCAGACTCGTTTACTGTATTATTGCATTTTCAGATTATGGTTTATTCATGTCCTTATTCAAGAATACATGAAACATTGCTGTCCTGACTGCCTTTATATTTGGATGTCACGTACGTTTACATTTAGGTGCACTGTCCTGTGATGGGATCTGCCCCTGAAAACCTCCCTTATAAACACCCCACTCACAAAGCGGCTGTGGCGTTACAATTCAAATTGTGGGATTTGAATTCAAATTATGGGGTTCATGTAGATTCAATTGCACTGGTGTGAAACTGTGGGATTATGCATGAGTTAGGTACTTTTTATAATTTGTATGCAGATGGGCAGGAGGTCAAAAGAAACACTGAGACTGTGATTTATAAACAGGTTTAATATTTGGGGGTTATTTATCTTACTTCCTTTAAATTAAAAAAAAAATAACGTAGTGTGTGATTTCCCCCTTCCCCATTCATTTAGTCACTTGCAGTGAAGCCAAGCACTAGGGTAGGTTTGGCCTGAAAATTGAACAATGAGATAACTAAAATGCAATGGGGGATGTCCAGAACTGTGTATTAGTTATGTTTACAAAATTTTTCTGCTTTGCTGTTTGCTTTGCTGAATAGTTTTATATCTAGCCAGGAATTTTACTGACTTGAGGTGAAGTCCCCAGAAGCATCTTCCAGCCACTTTTACAAGTTTGACTAAAGGAAAATTTTGGTCATTATAGTGGCACTGTCAAAAAAAAAAATTACTTCTGAAACATCCCAGTAGATAGGAACTTTACTAATTAGCAATGGGAAAAGGGAGTAAGACCAATTTTCTTTTCATAAGGAAGGCATCAGGTTTTGGTTTTTACTTGGATATTAAAGCAATAAAGTCTTGATATGTTAATTAGTTGGATCTGAATGTGCTTAGACTCTGTGATGAAGCTGTTTTGACGTTGGATGATGGGGATGTTTTGATAGCTCATTTTCCGAGGTTGGGCTGTTTTGACACAAAAGGATTTGACAAGATATTTGTAAGGTCACTGGGACCTACCACTGCTGTTAATGTGGAAGTGATGGAAATGGAAATGTACTGATGTCTAATCAATGGAATAAAGTACTGTGGGATATATGTAAATAGAGACGTAAATTAGCTAGTTTGGGTTATAAATGAGCATGTTTGAAAAGTGTTTCATGGGAGCTTTCTTAGCCATCTTGCTTTTCCATTCCTGGGAGGAGTGTATAACTATAAAAACCTTATGAGACCTTATAGTGGCCTTCCATTACTTAATGGGGGCATACAGGAAAGATGAGGAGGGGCGTTTTATCAAGGGGTGTAGTGATAGGATGAAAGGCTTTAACATGAAAGAAGGTAGATTCAGATTAGATATTAGGAAGAAATTCTTTCCTGTGAGGGTGGTGAGACACTGGCACAGGTTGCCCAGAGAAGCTGTGGCTGCCCCCTCCCTGGCAGTGTTCAAGGCCAGGTTGGATGGGGTTTGGAGCCGCCTGGTCTACTGGGAGGTGTTCCTGCCCATGGCAGGGAGGTTGGGAACTGGGTGATCTTTAAGGTTCCTTCCTGGACAAACCATTCTACAATTCCATGACAGTATGAAAATAGTGTTTGGCTTTGCAGAAGTGCCTCCTTCCACTTATTAAGACTGGAAAAAATGCACCTTTTACTTTCTGGTTAATCAAACTTGTGACTTTCTGTAATAACCTTACAAATTTAAATTCAACAAAGGCAACCACCCTTAACTGAGCCTTGTGTAATATCAGCCTAATCTTCTGGTCAACCCTAAAAGGGAAAGCTGCTGGTTTAGTGGTTGATGTAGCATCCACTTCACAAAATCCATTTTCCCTCTTACAGAAAAGAGGCTGCTGTCATTTCCGCTCCTGTGATAACGCCTGGGTAAAGCAGAGAGACCCAGCAATGCAAACTGCCCGGCTGGCAAGTTGGAGGGAGGTGGTGAGGTAACACCCAGTGAAACCATGCTGCCCTCAACTGCAAGATGCTTATAGCTCTCTATTTTTACTATTTTGTGCCAGGCTTTTGAAGAATTAACAGGGGGCTGCTGCACAAATACAGCAGCCTGTTGTATTGGCTGTTATGCAATTTAATGCCCTCACAGGAGATGGATCAATATCACAGCAGGAGAGGTAAGGAATCCAAGGAGATAAGTTACAGAAGATGAAGAGTGATGTTATGAGAGAAGAAGATGTTAAGAGAAGAAGAAGAAAAATAGAGGAAGAAAGTTTCCTTCTTTCCTTCAGAATTTATATTATTATTTTATACTATTATTTTTTTCTTTTCTTTCAGATTTGGTCTGTATTCCTGTATATGTTTGGGTTTGCTGGAAAGCTTTTCTCAGAACACCTTTTTATTTTTTATATATATATTTATAACTGTCTGTTTGGCTGCTTTAAAACCTGACAGAGCTTGATGTCAGTGAGTTGCTGTCTGAAGACCTTGAACTGGCCTGTATTTACAGTCCTGTACAATCTCTATTTAATCACTATGGCAGTCAGGTAAGAAGTGCCTCTAGGTGAAAAACATCACTATAACATGATGCAGTTGATTTTACTTCAGCATGGCCTCGAGACAAGCCATGTTGGCACATGGAAATTGTGCAGTAACTCCTCTTTTCCCATACCAGTTCACGTACTTGCAGATATGAATTTGTCCTTTCTGAAAACAATTTGAGAAAATGTACAATTGTTATATGTTATAAGGTAAGAGCAAGTGTTAAACTGATTGCAAACAAGGCAGCCTGACAGAGAAATTTAAGATATCCCACTAAGTAAATGTATTATTTCTTGCTCCCTTCAGTACCCTTTCACCCATCTTATCACTTCCATCAATCTTCAATCACTCTCATCATCTCCTTCTAGCCTCTGCAGACTGCAAAGAGCATAAAAAGCTCTGCCCTGCCTTTGTGGTTTAATTTCTCTTCTCTTTGCTCCCAGCAACACAAATAAGTGATTTCACAACCATTGGGAACGGGGAGCAAAGGGAATAAAGATTTAACCTACCTCATCTAATCAGAAGCTCATAACAGATGGAGGGAAACTGCTCCCTGAGCCCAACAGGGAACTGAGCCAGGGCTCTTCCCTCACCACCAACTGCTGCCAGCTAAACATCTGAATTTTCTCTCTTCTGGAAGCTTACAAATGCTCTAATCCAAGAAATGGCACATTGTTCTCTCCTCTTCCCTCCCTCATGCCATTCCCTTCTCCCAGAGCACACAGCAGAGCACCCTTCCAGCCTGATGAGTTTCAACATTGTGACATCTAAGTCACCACTTTCCACCCACCCTCAAATCTATTGTTTAAAAAAAAAAAAAAAAGAAGAAGAAAAATAGCAAAAAGTGGTAATGCTTTCCTTTTGTAACATCCTCCCAAGGTTTTTTTGTCAAAAAATTTCAGAGCACACTGTGCAGGAAACATTTTTTTTGCATCCTGGAAGATAGTTTCTGAGATATCATGAAGAATCCCATTTTATATTGGGAGGATAAGGGTATTAACCAGGGCAGAAATATGGATAAACACAACTACAAATAGCCAAGTCAAGGAACTTATCTGTGATTTTAAAGACTTCAGATTCAAGTCTCTTTCTGGCAAAAGGTAACATCTTTTAGCTAGCCTCTTACATCTTTGTGAGATTGCCTTTCCTGTTTTGAAGAGAAATTTCGTTCTGCACCTGAAAAACCTCCAAGCTGAAGATGATACCTTGGTTCCTGTCAGAGAACCAACTTTATTTGCCAAAATTAAATTGCCCA
Organism: Aegotheles bennettii; assembly: GCA_013398125.1. Taxonomy (NCBI): domain Eukaryota; kingdom Metazoa; phylum Chordata; class Aves; order Caprimulgiformes; family Aegothelidae; genus Aegotheles; species Aegotheles bennettii. The sequence goes on from VZRW01006599.1 coordinate 857,511, forward strand.
TTACACCAACTGCCCATTTCCAGCTATTTGCCATGTCTGGGCTGAGTAACAGGTATACATGATAGCATATTTCAAAGTTCCAGCTCCTGCCCTGTCATCCAGATAAGGGAACACAGCCAGTACTACTTGGCTTCCTTTCTACAAAGCATTACTGTGTAGAGGATGGAGCTGTTGGATTGCCCAGACACAGGGCTATGACTAGTCAAACCTAAGGGCTAGAAAGACTGCAGTGTTCCCTAGGTTAGACATAGATTTACAAGCCATAGCAAGGAAAATTTTGTAGATAATGAAAATGAATGTTATTAGCATTCAATCCCAGGGAGGCCAGTAAGTGGTTAGCCTATGTGGACCTTAAACAGACCAAGTAGGGTCTCTGGACATTTATTGGAAAAGGTCCACCCAATCCAATCCACCTGCAGAAGTTCAGCAGAATGACCCTTGACAAAAAATTCAGGTTCAATTCACTTCATCAGACAGATGGTCAGTATTGTGTATTTCATCTCCCTTAAAGAAAGGAGAACCCTCCTTTACATAAATCAGTTTGAATACAAGTCAGGTAAGTGGCCAGCTGGGCACTATGAGCTTTCTGAGGAAGGGACCAGAATTGATGGCTGTGATAACATTGAAGATCATAAAGGTTTATTTTTGCAACTCGGATAATATTTTTGATAGTCATTACAGTGCTCCAGCTCAAAGTCTATACCATAGACTCCTAATGGATTCTCCAACATTCAGTTTTGAGATTCAAACACAAAATTAATCTAAGTTTGTGTTTAATGTTTTCTTCAGAGACCTAATGTGCATGCAACCACACATGTGCACGTGTACACTTCTCACATACACTAAGATGGAATCTAATAGTGAAAACCAAACAAACTAATTCTCCTATAGTTTTAGAAGAAGGGACAAGAACAATACTATAATTTCTGGCTTAATACCTACTGATATTACTATGATAAAAATTATCCTATGGCTTCTATTCCAACATCACTGACAAATAATTCCTTTGTTTCGGTATATAGGTAGTGTATTTGTCATATATATTACAGTGAATAACGTGCAACTTCTGTTTCATAAGGCCTTCAATATGTCTAGTAACACAGATATCTAAGTTAGTATTACAATTGCACTTTGACAACTTCTGCAGAAAAAATAGATGCACGTTTGTAGCTGATTTATTTTTCCTGCAGAAAATAACCTGGCAAGAAACCTGCTTTGTCACTGTAATGAGACGTGGCTTTCAAAACTAGTAAATGGGCACAAATTGAAATATAAATAATTATTTTTAAAATAAAAGGAAAAAAAAAATGAACCTTTTTTTACTGTAAGAGTGATTAAACACCAGCACAGGTTTTCCAGAGAGGTTGTTAAGTCACCATCATTGCAGATACTCAAACCCTGACTGGGCATGGCCCTGAGCAATCCACAGTAGGTGACACTGCTTAAAACAGAGGGATTGGATTAAGGATTTCCAGAGATGCCGTCCAGCTTCAGCTATGCTGTAATTCTAAATAGTAGTGTTTCCTGTACAGTCACAAAGGGATTGTTTCTTTTTAGATAGTTCTATGAACTCCTCCCTTTGTCAGATTCAATAACATCAGTCATCTCTGGTTTTGTAATAGCTGAAGCTTATCAGAAATAAAAGGAACAATTCAGAGGCAATTTCTACCTTTCCAGGAGAGAGGGCTGAAACAAAAGTGAGCTTTAAAGCTATGGCAAATTATGGATGCTGAGCTAGAGATAACAGAGTACACTTTCTTAAAGAGGAATTATTTACTGTCTTTGTTTTATTAATTCCTCTTCTTAACATTTAAAGACTCACCATCTTTTGAATGCAAAAAACTTTCAGGTAAATCGGAAATAAGGAGAGTTAATGTGCTGAGTGATTGAGAGAAAATAGCCAAAATGAAGACTTGTTATATTTCTGAAACAGCATCCTAATCTGATGTTCTACAAAGGGATGAAACTAAAAAGAGAGGGATAAAATGTGGTTGGACCAACTGTGCAACTCATGTGTCAAATGTGTTCATTAAACCAGTGAAAGAGAATATGATAAACCGTGAAGGTTAATTACTAATGAAAAATAAACACAAAAAGGGGGGGAAAAAGAACAGAGAACTCTGAAGTTTGCAATGATGGAATGCAGCATGCTTAGGGGACTATTGCCACACATCTGCTTTGTGACAAGTACAGTAAAATTAGTTATGGATCATCAAAGAGATTTCTAGCACTTAACAAAATGAGACTGAAAGTGCTTTTTTTCCCCAGGTTCAGACATCTGGAAAAACATTAATCAAACGTACAGATTCAGTGGGAGGAAAAATTTGGAAAACATCAATGTTGAAAGTGACTGAGTGGATAATATTGGCAAAAAATTAGATGTGAATCTGCAATGCAGTATTACAGCAAAAGACCCATTTTTTAATTTTATTTTATTTTCATTTTTTCAGTCTGCAGATGAAGAACCATCATACCTTTATTCAGGAAGGAACAATAATCCCATTCTGTTTGAGAATGGTAAAATGGAAAATCTTGGTTGATCTCACAAGATGCATAATGTTTCCTACTGAATGCCCTTGGGTCCTTCCAATGTGGAAGCGAGCTGACCCTTAGAAGACAGTGTATGGGTCTGAACAACCTCTTACCATAATGCTGCAGAGCAGTTGGAAGGGAATTTAGAGAAATGCAATGCTATTCAAAGAAAAGCAATGCTAGTGATTGCTGAGGGAACCGGCTTAGGAGAATAGATTAAAACTTCTCTGATTACATCTCTGCCTGGTGGGATGTGGTGAGGATGTTCCTAACAAGTAGATAGAAAAAAGGAATTTTGTGATATTGGCCACTGCATAAAAGCTGATTCCTCATTTGGGGAAGCAAGTTGGCTCCCCTTTCTCTAATGTGTAGGGACAATCTCTTGGGCAGAGCTTGGTTTTCATATAATTTGCTTTTAGCCTATCATGTATACTTCTTCTTAATTTAAATTGTCAGGCTTAAGAGTCTTGGGTTTTTTCTATCTGTGAATTCTATTTATTATTATTTTTAGTGAGTAGGTGATGATATCAAACAACAAAAAAATTAGAAGTACAGAAAATGGGGAGAAGAACCACTGTGCAAATGGGTATAAGAAAGAGCAAGGGAATGGTGCTCTGAAATGGACAATTGTCTTTGAATATCAGCAGAAATGGCTACTCCCAGACCCGCCTGCATGACCTGTTTGAATTGCACAAAAGCATGACCCCTTTAGCAGTTGCATATTCAGTACTGCACTATATCTGTCTCAGTGAGTTTGCTTCCTCCTCCCTACCCACTCTGTTCTATTTTGTGTGTGTGTAGGTGATAAATATTGTGATTTATTTTTTTTTGTCTTTTGGTGTGCTGTGAACCTTAACTCTCTGCAACTGCAATTCTAGGATCAAATTCACACATACCTATTCCTAGATTTGTCCCTTTTGACAGTCTGGTACCTTTCCAAACTGCTTTGAATAAAAAGTGCCCAGTGTTGCATTTCCGTTCTTTACCAATATGTGTCAGGTTTGGGGGAGGGCATGGATTCAACATCTTGCTGTCTGTTGGCCTTGGCTCTGTAAGTCAGAACTCAGAGTCAGATCAGCTTCTGTAACACTTTTGACCTTGTACATTACTATGGCAACTTTATCAATATCACTGTAGCATGATTAGCAAAAGCACAAGATGCACTTCCTACTGGTAAATTATTTTCTCTAGTGAAACAGATAGGGCTGTTCCCACCACCTTCATCACATTAATAGATATGACAGAACGTTTGTCCTGAGAGACACTACTAACTCTCTCCTGCCATTTTCTAAATAATAAAAATTACAAGAAAGGGCAATTTAACTACTGCCTAAGCTACTGAAGGGTGAGAGAAAGTTTTGAAAACAGGGCAGATGACACTGAGCTTTAAGTAGGCTACCAGCTGCTGGGCAGTATCTGCTCTTCTCACATAATTGCATACAACATTTTGTACAGCTAAGAGAGCAGTGAAATGAAGAGAAAATCCCTCCCCAAAATCCATTTGCACTGCGCACTTAATCAGAGAAGACTTTTGTGTTCTGTATGGAGGATAAACAGTGATGGTTTAAAATTCAGAGTTTAGGAGCTGTGTGATTTCCTCCTTTTTTTTTTTTTTTTTGTATGGAGCATTTTATAGTGTATTTCATGAACATTTAATAGATTAGTTCTAAGGAATTTCACAGATTATTTTATGAATGTGCAGGGGTATTGAACAAAGACCTTTTAAAGTGGGGAAACACTGTTTTCATTGTGTGCGTGATGTGGTTATGTTCTCACTGTTATTCCATTTTATTTTAAACTTAGACTATTGAACCATGAAAAAATATTACGTATGAGAAATGTACTTTTCTTTCATGTAGCTAGTATTAGGAGCCTCATAAGAAACATATCTCAGATGAATAAAGCAAATCTTTATTTTTGCAAAATGATGGAACTATATAACTACTGCTTCAAGAAACTGTGAAATTACGTGATGTAACAAACAAGTTGTTCCATATCCATGGGTAGAAATTAAGCTCAGTTTCCCACAGATCTGTGTTTTATATCCTTCCACCTGCAGACCCCACATCTGCAATAAACTCGTACCTCCTCCTGCAATTACCCCTCACACACATACCACATCACAGCAATATCCCTCTGTCTTCTCTAGAACCCTTACTGGCCATATTCTTACTTCCCATGTCCCCAGTATTCCTGACAGCAAAGAGTCCTCTCCTCTACATACTTGTGGTATGCAAGAAGCATCGTATGCCATCAGCAGTTTGGAGCTATGCATGAGGAGTCTGCCCAGCCAGCCATGACCCTTGGCTGCTGGGGAGAGCCAAGCAGAAAGGCTAAGCAGATGGGTGAGCCATCCCTGCCTGTCCTTCAGAGTGTTTCTGACTTCCACCCAGCCCCGCACTTTCCCAAAATGTCTCAGAGTGAGACCTGATGGTCTTTGTCCAATGTGGCTGAAACGTCCCTGTTGGTTCAAAAGTTATTGAAAAGGAGGGAGGGAAGACAGATATACAGGTACACAGAAAGCTTTCTTGTACAAGCCTCATTGATGAAGAAAATCAGCCAAGTTGAAGGCAAGAAAGAAATAGCAAGGGCAGTAAGGGGGCAATAGTTTGAAAGAATTAGTTCACAAAAAGACAGAAAGAAAAACTTGCAGCCTTTAAGCCTCACATTGCTATAAATTCTTTTCCTGCTGCTTCCCACCTTGAATTTGTTATACCATAAACCTCACATCTCACCTCTTGAGGACAGGCACAAAGTACACAGATGCAACACCAGTGTTTTGAGCCAACTGTCCAGAACATCAAGGGCTAATGACATCCACAGCCTCCTGCCTCACCACTCACTAGGTTGAAGCATTTCTTATGAAGATCTGATTTACAGCTGCACTGCTAAGTTTTATACTGGGAAAAAGCCTCAAAAATATGTTTCTGCTACAGTTATTCTGCCCTTTGTAATTGAGGAAGAAAATGCTTATAAAATATGCTATGGACCTAGATGGTACAACACTTCAAAATGTACTTCATGACATACCATGAAGGCTCCAACTTCAAAACCCATTGTTTAAAATGAGACCACTACTGTACGTTGTTAATTAGTATATAGGACTTAACACTATTCTTAGTTTACACTGTGCACAGTAAGTACAATTCTATTAATAGGGTTTCGTTGTGGGTAGGAGCACAGTGTTTTTCTTTCTTTCTTTTTCCATCAAAAGGCAGGAGCTGGCAGTCACCATTTTGGGAGTACTATGGGAAGAGGAGCTTTCATGCTGGGAGGAGCCAAAAGAGTGGAAGGAAAATATGTATGTGTCAGATGGCAAGAGGGAAATGAAGAACAGTTAGAAATGGATAGCTGAGATGCAGCGAACCACTATATTGTCACAACTATTCTTTTGAACCTGTGTTTCTGGGGTTCAACAGGGAAAATAGTTACCCTTCTGAACATCTAGTGAAACGGTTATCAACATGGAGGAAGAAAAATAAAAGGCTTGTGCAAATACATGCAAATACCTATTTGATAGATTGGGACCAGAGAATTTTAAATGTACAAAACAAGCAGTGATTCTGAGTAGCTTTTTTTTCTGCCACAACCACTGCATTCAGCACACAAGGAAAGGTTAAAATCTTAACAGCTATAATCTACAGCAGATACATGGAAAAAATAGGTCCTGGAAGTGTATAAAAACATATAATATTTGTTGCATCAAATGGAAGCAAAAGAAAAGGTAAAAGTCAGAAAAGTCAAGGAAAAAATTAATCACAGGCCCAGAACTCTTTCTTGGTACTAACAAGCTGCCTATGCAAAGTGCTGACAGGATTTACACCAGGGGTGTGAAAAGGTTCATGCTGGCCTCTGATTTCAGACCAAAACAGCAGAAAAATCCAGCTCTGACCCATTGGCAAATCAGCCACTTGAAAAGATATCCTTGTTGCCACATTTCATGACACAGCACCCTGAACCTTTGCCTTTCCCCTTCTAGGAGGTCCGCCCCACCCTTGGCAGGCGATGCTCTCATGCCAGAGTGTGGTTATGTTCATTAGAGTGTATCACCACTGTGGGTTTTGTTTGCCACCAGCAAAGGCCTTGCCCCAGCTGCATGCCAGTGTTCAACTGAGCAGCAGCACCTGATGGTGAGGAGCAAGGGCAGGAGCGGGCACACAGGGCTGTCCCCTGCGAGAGTGCTTGGCAGCTCTCCAGGAAAGCGTGTGGTCCAGCTGCACGCAGTGAATGTTCATATGCTTTCAGTTAATGCGCTCTGAGTCTGTGTCCTGGTTTATCAATTCAGGACAATCTACTACAGTTCCAAAGGGTGCACAGAATATATTTTATCTCAGCAGTTAATTCATGGTAAGATTTGTGCTGTGTGAACGCAGGCCACCTGAACCTGCAGAAACCAAGCTCAGAGTGAATGCGAAGGCAGCCTCTGCTCCCTTGTGTAAACAAGTTCTTAATCTTTCTAGGCTCTACCTGAGAAAGGAATTAGGATGCTGATCCTCAATTTTGTCAGTCTCCTCTCCATCATCTGTGGGTGTTTATTGAAGCGCTGGGCTGGTTACATAATTTCTCACATTATTCTCACAGGCTGTCCAATGTATGAAGTTGGTCTTTAATTGAAGTTACTACTTGCATGCCTCATGACTCTTAAAATATTCTGCTTGGAATGTCAGATAAGGTTAATTGAGGACTCACTTGATGATGGTATTATTGTAATTTGAACTTGGAGAAATCTATATTAATTCTAGGAGGATTTGTTTTTCCTCTTCAAGTTTTATCTTTGCATTGAGAGCTGGTTTGTGGTTTAAATTCAAACTGATTTTTAATGTATTGAAATTCATAGCATTCTAATGAATTATAGAAATTATACTTTCCTAGAAACAGGATGATGGCATTGTATTTAAATATTATTATTTGTATTCTATAACAAGTGAGATTGTGTCATATATTTTTGTTGTCTGGTATGATTTGGAGGATTTTTATTTCCTCTTGGCTATATGCAGGAAGTTTTCTCTCAGGTTTGGCTGAGAGCAGGCATAGATACTGTTCTAGTCTACTGCCTCACTGTGACTGGAGTTGTGTATTTACATTTGGAAAACTAACTGTAAAAGTGTTTTTTTACCTACCAGTAATGTTTTTAAGGAACATCCTCCTTTCTCTTTTCCCCTCCATTTTTCAGTAGACAGGTCATCTCCATAAAAAAAATCATTTGTCTCTGTTTAAAATATAGAAGAGCACTGTCACAATCTAAGTGAAAGGCATCTTTGTTAAAGGATAGAAGCATCCATTCAGACCTTTGAGAAAATCTGTAAATTCAAACATTATCACTCAGATGTTACGGTTATGTTATTTTTTTTTTCCCTAGGCATATCTTGATATCCATCATTCTATCATAGTAAGCTCATGACCTGTTGAAACATTAGGTTTTACATTGCATTGGCAATATTTACCATGTTTACATCAGATACATGTATACAAATTCTGTAATACAAGTATTCAGTGGCATAGTAATAAACTTATATTTCTTATCCTTTGACAAGCATATTTCAAACCAAAAAATACAATGGTTTCAAAGAGTATTTTAACAACTTTTAGTCCCAAATTTGATGAAATTTATTTAAAACCTGATACAAAGAATAGTTTAGGAAACGCTTTAAAAAACCCTGGCATGATACTAATTTAATATATAAATATTCCCTTCACAGTCTAATGATTTAATCCTCCATTAGTTGATTTATATTAGAATGGAAACTGAATGTTTAGTTTTTAGCAGATCATACTCTGTTTCCATAGAACTGAAAGGAAGTTTGGATTCAGCTGTGATATTCTTGCACTGAATCATTAGAACATTTTTTAAAAATTGTATTTAAGGCAAAACTCTACATAGATTTGTTATTTCAAGTTTTATATCTGATCCTACAGAAACAAAAAGAGACAGACTTCTACCTCCATACAGAGTCAATGCCTATGTTCTAAGGGTCATCTGCAGCGAATTTTTTGAAAATGTTTATTTTGTGCTCATGTTTATATCAGTTCATGAAGCAATGTTCATGTTCATATCAATTTTATACAGTATGACTTTGCTTCGCTCTGCTGGACAACAAAGTTTCTCTTTTTAAATGTAATATTTTGGCCTTTCTGTTTTACTCCTCTGCACACCTGTATTTGAGTCATGCACTGAGAAAGCGAGACAACGTTTTATTGTAGAAGGATCAAGCAACTGTCCTCCTGCTGCACAGCCATTACTGTTGTTTCTGTGCAGAGGATACTCATTATCCAGTATGTGAAAATGTGAGAAAACAGTGAACATGTCAAACAGAGAAGTAATTACCATGTACCATAAATTATATGGTTATGTTTGTCTTTAAAAAATGTTGTGGAAAGCTTTTACTTTTTCCTTTTTAAAAACTTCAGATGCTTTAAAGTACTGTGGATTTCAATAGCAACACCATTTTCAGTCTTAAATATCATAGCTTCACACCATTCTCATCTATCATAATTGCAGCAGCAAATTTGACAAATGACATTGTGTAAATAAATACACAGCTTCTACATGTTCACTGGCCAATTAGAGAAAACAAACGTGTGTAGAGGTTGATCAGAGTGCTAACTGATTGTTGGTTGATAGAGCAGCCCCACTGACCATTACACTCAGGTGTTAATTGTTTTGTAATAATAAGGCTAATTGCTTAACAATGCTAAGGACCTTAAAAGGCAGGGCTGGGGGCACCAGGGTACCTTAGCACCTGAGCACCAGAGGAGAGAGCAGGATGTACTCTGTGTTGTGGACATCGCAAACTACGCTATACCTACAACACCAGCAAGGACATCAAGTGCTGGAAGGGCGGCCGGCTCTGTGCTCTCTGCACACCCAGAGCTCCAGGGCGGCTTGCTGCCAGATTGGTGTTACATCGCCCAGCCTCGCCTGGATCCCCTACACATGTGTATAAGAAAGCATTTTGTCTTTCTTTATGAAACAGTAGATTAATTTAAGCTCCCAAGAAAAGCTCAGATGCTATTCTGAATAGTACCGAACAGCGGAGTGACTCGCCAATACAAAAGGAACACATGGTTCACAGGTAAGGATGCCATAAATGTCAAGTGTTTCATGGGTATCTTATTTTTCTATTTTACTTGAGCAAGGGCTAAAGGTTAGAATCTTATGATACACCATGTACAGACTTATAGCAAAGAAATAAAAAAGTATATCTTTTTTTAATTCTTCTTGTTTTATAAGTAGCCAGATAAACTGCTCAATAAAAAGGGTCAGTCACTGTGGGCCAGCAATAAGAATTCAGGCTTCCCTGACAACACTGGAATATTTTCCCCTAACAGTTAGCAATCTGGTCCAAATACATTAGTTTGTAATGGGGGAAGGTTCCTTACCACAGATTTATTTTCATTAATTTTCATATGGTGCATGAAAGCTATATTGTTTTCACAAAGGATGCACAAGCAAGGAAGGGATTCTTAGTTTTTCTTGACCTTTGTGGAAGACTGTCTTTTCTTCTTAAAGCTCCAGATACACCTGTGTTTCACTACATTTGGAAAAGCAAATTATGAGCACTCAGATCCTCATATACTACAATCCTGTTGACATTAACTGCAGATCACTCTGTAACACATCTAACCAGGAGCAAGAGGAGCTGTTGTGAGGGGCAGGTGTCCATATGGATCACTCTGCTCTTTATGCATATGTGGGGTCTTTCCCTGCAGATTTTCAAGCTGTTTCTTATCCTCTTCCCTTTAGATAGAAACTTACAGTTGTCTTTCTCTGCTGGCCCTCTCCCTAAGGTGTTATAGCAGGAGAAGGTGATTTGTCCATGGGTTATTAGAGCAGACACCACATACACTAGGAATTCCCAGTGTATAAATAATGTCCTTGCTAATTAATTTATTTGTGTTTGAGTCTCTCCTCCTGTCCTGCTATTGACATATGTGATTATTAGAACAGAAAGCCCAAGTCCTTTCCCAGTCTTTGTCAGATGGATCCCTCTTGTGTTAACTAGTGGGCTGCTCTGTACGCCATCCCTGGAATGAAAATCAGATGCTCTGCAAAAAGCAACAGCAGAGGAAGAATAGAAATGATGAAGTTTGAAACCCCACAACCATTTGTTGTCATGGTAAACCTGAAGATTATCAAGGAAGTAATGGAAAACATGAAACTGACTCAGTGAAATGAGATGCCTCCTTTCTTGCAAAAAAAGAGTTAAGTTGGTTATGACAAAGGTACATCCATTCAGGTCAAATGAAGATTTCATTAAAAGGAATAAATAACATTTTTATTCTTCCAAAATTTCCCCATTCCAAGGTGAGCTGCTTGCTGAGAGGAAACTGATGGAGATGATAAAGCCAGCTCCTTTGGCCTCTCACAGGAGAAGAATTAATGTAGAAGTCACAGAGACCAGAAAGTCATGGTGGATAGGAATTGCTCTGACATACAAAAGAGCAAACCAAAAGCACAGCTCTTGGTGCAATTTCAGTGTGTCCCCTAGTCCTTCACCAGTCCTTTCCCAGCTATGCCTGAGTGGTAAGAAAACAAGAATTTCACTGTGAGATGGGATATAGTAAACAGGATACTTTAAAAAATGGTGTTGCTTGTCTGACCACTGTTATCACTGCTAGCAACTGTCACTATATAGATTTCCAGTAGCTACAAGAAACATAGCTAGATCTAGCACAGCAGATGTTCCAAAGTCCATGGCAAAGTCTTGTCTAGGTGAAGAAGACAAAAATAAATGTTTATCAAAGAGTTCTGATTGCTAGAGAATAGTCAGCCTTGTTTCTAATGGAAAGTTACAATTTGCAGAACAATCTATAGATGCTATCTCACAGTTGTCACAGTAAAATTACCTTCACAGAAGCCAGGAGCTCTGCTAGCAGTCGCAGAGTGTGGAAATGTCCTGAATCAAAGAGTACCTCAGTGGTGCAAAGTTATTTCTCATTTTCATTAAAAAAAAAATGCAGTGAGGAAAGATTTGACATTATTCTTTAAGATAACATGAAAGCCACATCAATTCTGGACTGTAACATTCTCATTCTACCCAAAAGTAATTTGCTGTCTATGCATGAGTAAACTGCTATTTTGTTTTGTGCATCTCCAGAAGTATGTATTTTTTTCCCCCTCAATGGAAACTCTGTGTGAAAGGAAATATATAAATTACTTCTAGCTCTGTATGGTAACTATGCAGACTGCCTGATTTACAGTTCAGAAGTCTGAGAAAGGAGCCTCTTCATTTTATATTAGTATCTTTTCCTGAGCAGTGTCTGTGCTGAGGGCTATGGAAATAATCAATAAACTGAGAAGATGAGTAACAATAGTCACCACAGAAAAGTTTAGAAAAATCTAGTTGATAAAAAAGTTAAGCAAACAGCCTACAGAAAATACAACAAGGAAGTTGTAAATTTTTTTCTGTTTATCTTCTGTGAGTGATAAGCAGAATTATATAAAAATCATGGGGTATGGGTGTTTGTTTTGGTTTGGTTTCCTAGGTGCTGGGCGCATGCAAGAAGCAACTATAGCCTAAGATTAAGAAGGTAAAAATGTGGACTACCCAGTGGAAGGCATTTTGTAACAGTGAAGTCTGATAGGAAAGTAAAAAAATACCTAGCTCTCAAAGGTGAAAAAGCACACAAAACTAAGACTGATTCTGTACAAAACCCTGAACAATGCATACCCAGACAAGTCTTGTTTGATGCTTTTCTCCCCCTAATTTGGTAATACACAGGTTAAACTGGTGTTCACTGTAATACATACTCGTAAAGATTTTCCAGAATGGGAAAGCTATAGGTTCCTTAAAAATCCAGAACTGGAGAAGAACTTTTTATTTAGTGGCTAGAAGTGAAAGGATAATCCCTCTTCTCATCCCTCTTCAATCCCTCTTACGACCAAAACTGCAATATATAAAGGGTCTCAGAAGCTGTTTTAATAGAAGCTGTGAAGGCAAAGAGAGGACTGTGTACTAGACTGATGGCTAAAGCGTGATACACCCTAATGAAGAGCTGTCAGCCGCATGTTATCATTGAATTGCTTACCACTTTGGACAGAATATGAGAAAGATAGACAAGTTCTGACAAGCATCAACCCAGACCTTGCACCCCAAATGTCTAGATCCTTCAGGACATTTAGCACTGCTGCCAACATTGGATTCACAATCCTTTTGTTTCAAAAAAAGAGCAAGATTGTGTCTGTTCTTGCTTTGGGAAAGGGGGCAAATCTTCTCATTCGTTCTTCCCTTTCTTTGTTACAGCTTTTTCACCTACTTGTGGGTGACCACTGTTCAGTGCTAATCTATCCATACAAGAAGCCTGGGCTCCTTGTGTCTGTTTTTTTGTGAGGAAGCTGCACTGAAGCCATTCCTCCTGTAAAATGCATACAGCAAACTGAGCTTTCATATCAGCCACCCGCATCTTAGCAATTAGGTGCTGAGAAATGACAGACTGGACTGCAGAGTTTTCAGGGGGAGGGGGAAGAGGAGAGAGTGCTTTGTTTAATTATCCTACTTCAGCTCAATTGCTATAGTGTTATCTTAAAAGTGCATGGATTTGGCAAATAGATTTCTGGTTCAGAATTTCTGTTTCTGTTCAGAATACTGTAACGCTAGCACCCAGTATATTTTGTTGAGGATTTATTCACATTAGCAAGAAATACCCAGCCTCTCACATCCTCTGTTCTTCTCAGTGGACCAGCTATTGGACATGCATGCAGGCAAGTGCACCAGGCTCATGGATCAGAGGAGCTCCTGTGGCAGGTAATGAAGGGGGAGGGTCTAAGTGTCAGGGCTGGAGAGAGATGCATTTCACCCTTCATGATGAAGCCCATGTTAGCTGGGCTGCACCAGCATGTTTGTAGACATTATTGTCACCACATCTTAATTCCAGATGAAACTCTGCTGTCATTTACTTCCTTGGGTGAGGCTGAAGTCCAGCACATATAATAAAAAGAGCTTTAAGCAAGTAGTCAAGAATGAAGCGAATATGAATGTCACAAATTGTAGATACAGTGTTGGTAAATTATCCAGTCTGCAGCTGCAGTATATGGGGAAACCAAAAGAAAGTATCACAAAAACACTGTGTCACAGATGCCCTTCCACAGGGAGAACAGCACTGTTACCTAGACAAAATATATATTTATATAATAATTATCAAAGAATTAGACTGTATAAACTCTCCTGGGGACCTGTGCATATAACACATCCAATGGTAGAATATAAGCAAAAACTAAAACACTGTCTTCTACAACTACCTCAGGCAGCACATGCTATCTGAACAGATCATAACAAACCACTTGGATCCCAAAAATGACTGCTCACATGAGACCGCAATCCTCTGATCACTTCCTAGACTTGTATCCATTTCAGGAGACATTTTGGAGTTTATGTTGACAGAAGCAAACATATGCATGAAAATGAAGGAGCTTGCCAATGTAAAATGTAGGATGCTTGCTATCCACCAGCTGTGATACTGGCTAGGAGCTTGGGCTGCTACCACATAAACACCTGTTCGTATTTTATGAATGGTGCTGTGGCACATGGTTAAGCGGTCACATGAAGCTCTTCGTTGGACACGATCTAGGTTCAAAGCTCCATAAGCAGCTCTTAGTTGGCAATACCATGTAACCTTTTTTCCTTTGTTGCATGCAGTTCATCCTGAGAATTAGAGGAGCCTCTGCACTCATCTGGACTTTGGAAGAGTGGTTCCTTTGAACAGAGCAGGTGTTCAACCTGAGGTTGATCAGGTTCAGGCATTGAGCCATACAGCCTTAAGTATGCATGCTTACCTTGCATAAAGAGAGATTTCTGAGTCACTAGTAGGGGCAGATAGCTGTTACATGAAAATAAGAAAAAATACATTAACAGAAATTCAATTTGGGTTAAAAAAAAAAAGAGAGAGACCTACCTAGTTAATTTCAGGAGAATTCATGAGTTAAAGTATAAGACCTTTAGACAGGAAATAATTGCACACTTCTGACCTGAGGCAACAGTCAGAACTTGCTGGAAAAAATACGGCACATGTCATTAAATTTAATAATACTTAATTATAGAATCATAAATATTTGAGATTGGAAAGGCCCGGCAAGTCATTTAAGTCCCCCTTCTTATCAATACAGGACTGTTCCCTATTACACATATGCTGGTATGTTTTCTGCAGACTATTAGAATTCGTTGTCAGGAGGATTTGCCTTAAATTCTGCCTCAATTTTCCATTTCTTAATTTCATCCTATTACTCCCTGATATACCTGCTTGTTTCATGCTAAGTAATTCCTTCACCTCCCTAGTGTGTATGCCAGTCAAATATTTGTAGATGGTTATCATGTGTCTCCTAAGTTATCGCTTAAACAAACTATACATATTTATTTAGTTCTTTTAATCTTCCTCATAGGTAAATCCCTTCAGCCTCTTAATTATTTTGTTGCTCTTTTCTGAACTCTGGTTTTCAAATTCTTCTTGTGGCCATATTTAATTCAGTATCCCAGTTTCGCCATCTAGACCCACAGAAAAATTAGGGGGGCAATTGAATCTCTGCTGCAATGCAATGTGTCTTTTTGTCTGAACCAGTATAATTTTTTTCCCCTGCTCTATCATGCTGAGCACCATGCAAGGCTGGAGAGAGGTCAAGACAACCTCTGTTTTTAAAATTCTGCCCTGAAGCTATCCCTTACGGTACTGTCAGCAGGGAAGACATTTCTTCTCCTAAAATCTTACTTCTGATAGTTTTTACATCTAAAGATGTTGCGACTTGAGCCTTCTTCTGCATTGGGCAATAACTTCACTTATACTTCGCCTCTCTTCTTGTCCTTCTTTACTGCCCTCTGCCCACTGTGTTTCAGAGGAGATCAGTAAGAATGGGAGAACAGACAGAGCAAAAACAAAAAAAAGTAACTGATTTCAACAGCAGGAAAAGCTTTGTCTCCCAGGTTTATCATCTCACAGATTAGTAGCCCTGGATGGAGAAAAGTCTCCCTAGAGGCACTGTGATGAAAAACGCAAGAAAGAAGACTAAGGTGAGGAGACAAAGTAGTACAAAAATAAATTAGTGGGGCAAGCTGACAGAGAAGATGAAGACAGGGAATGCAATCTATGTATTTTCTTCCTGGCCAGCAACTAATGACAGATTCTGTTCTTGAATAATTGGTACTACATTGACTGGTGTGGATGGCTTTGTTTTGACTTTTCCTGGTCAGTTTTGACATCTTCATTTACACTAAAACATTTCTTCTTCCTCAGCTGAGATGAAAGGCAGACTTTCCATGCAGACTTTAAGTTTGCTTTCCCAGCAAGTTCATTGCCCTCACCACCAGGTCCCCTAAACAGTAAGGTCCCCCTCTTAGATGTCTTGGGCACTTACCATGAAGTGGTTTCTAACAGCACATTGCAGAAAAGCTGGGGGATCTAGGATAAACTGGTTGATGCTCTAGGTTAGAAGGATACTAGTCAACAACAGCTTGTTCTCTTGAAACTTTACTTGATAAAATGGAATAAAAATATTGCCCAGGAAGAACTGAATTTGAATAATATGTATCAATTGTCCAAACCAAGGGATTTTGTAGTGTTTGTTTTATCCTTATCTTTTTATCCTTTTATTTAATCTTGTAAATCACGTCAACTGACAGAACTGTGCAGGAATGCAAAAAGTAAATGTAAAAATCTGTGAACAGAAAGGTATATATGTAAATGTCCCAGTACAGGCATGAGTGTCTACTTAAAAGGCAACCTATTTCTCTTTCCTTTCTCAAAGTCCTTAGTTGTTTTGGGATTTTTCCCCCTGAAAATAAAGAAAGGGTAATTTGGAGAGGTAAGACTACCTGTAGCACTATAGTGTCACAGATTTGTAAGTGTATTTGGACACCTAACTGCCAGCTTGGTAGACATGAGGTTGAGTCTGTATATTTTTCAGCATTTATTTATGTATATGAAAATTGTAATGATATTTGTTAAAAATAAATCCAATTATGTTTTTTTTTATTTTCATGTAACTGCCAAGTATCCCTCTTGCATAAATACATCTGATAAGTTGTATTATCAGAGTAACTACCTGAAATCATTCTATGGGAAGCAATTGACCCTTAAGTATAACCTAATTCCAACAATGAGAGGATGAACATGAAGACGGAATGGTTCCATCTTTGATACAAGCCAATGTTTTCCAAGCTAGCCATTAATTTTGTGTTTATCCAACCATACATGAAAGAGTGTCTATGTTCATGTTTGGATGAATAATCAGTACTTGAAGCTGGCAGGACTCGCGGAAGCCATCACCTGCATGTGAAAGTCATGGTGCTTAAACAAGGGATCCTGGAGAGATCTCATCATTGACACAACCTTTTGCGGTTGCACATGCACATCAATCTAATAGCTGCAAAGCAACGAAAGCAAGGAGAGCAGGAACCTGTGAGATCACACTCTTACAGCATGGGCTTGGCTCTGGTTTTCCATGGTCCCAGAAGTATTCCCCTCCTATTGTTTTTGGATGCTACTGGAACCTAAACAAAGTTGAAAACTGGGGTCCTGAGGTAAATTCAGATGACAGACATTGGAAGCTTTTGTCTTTCTCTGACTTATCTAGTGTGTCAGGCAGACAACATAAAGCAGAAAGAAGGGTGTTTGTGCAGCTTTTTTTCCCAGCTTACACCATTTTTTTCAGACTGTCTGAAATGCTGTGACACTTAGTTGCTTCTTCCTCCCTTAAAAAGATTTTGAGGCATTTTTTGAAAAAGAACACATTTTGAAAATATAAGGAGATTAAACTCCACCCTCCAAACCTCCTTATTTTATATCTTTGTTTTGGTGGCTCAGAAAATGAAGGCTATCAGCTCTTGGATTATGTAAACTGACATGGTACATTTCATTTCATTTTCTTCAGAGTACACGCATCAACTTATCTGCGAAGTATTGACTGCAGTGGGCTAAAGCTGTCTGCACAGAGCTGGCTGATTTTATAAGAGATTTTATTCTCCATCTTTCCACAAAAACAAGGTGTTACTCTATTCATAATAGAAAGTATGCATTGCTAAACACATGCAGGTGTCTGTGGGGGAGTGGCTTATACTCTAGTGCCCAAGTTTTTGTCTTTAAGGACAGTGAAAACATGGGGAAGGCACTGCACTTGAGCTGTTCCTCTGGGGCAAATTGCCTTCAAAGCCTTCTTTTCCCTGTTATATCTGTTACACTGCTTGCTCTCTCCTTTCCACACATCTATATCTACAAGGGATTTTCCAGGAAGAAGCATGTACCTAGGTGCCAAACACTTGTTCTGTGCACAAACTAAAGATAATCTTTCAGGGATGTATCGTACACCAGGCTCGTTCTCAGCAGATCCAGAGAACAAGTCCTGGAAACATCAGCCTCATTGAGCACTGCTACACAGTACAGCTACAGAAGCCCTGAGCATCTCAGCACACGCCTGGACCATGGCCAAAGCAGAGACATAGCACATCTGAGAGGCCCAGGCACGTGGTAGAGTCTTTGTACAGCAAAACATCTGAGGTCTGGGAAAACTGACGCAGCCTTCTAAACAACCAGGGCAATACTTCCTCAGACAAAAGGCTGTTTCATGGAAACTGCTACATGGAGTTTGAAACAGGAGTTGCTGAAGGGGTTGCACATGCTCCCAGGGCAATGTCACAGCTGCATTTCCTTCCTTCTCCTTCCTACTCATTTCCTCAAGGAGAGTGCCAGTGTTGCTGTCTCTGCCTCCTGATTTAGTGTCACAGGTGGTGTATGTTTTTGTGTATACATAGGTATATGCTTTTATCTTTGGACTGAATGGCCTGGCTGCCTGACCCAGGGCCTTGCATCAGGGCTGAGAGCTGTGCCTGGTGGAGATGGAGGTGGCAGAGCTGGTCACTGCTCCCAGCGCCCTTGCACCACGTCCTGCTTGAAACACTTTTCAGCCTGCTAGCCCTTGCTTCCTTTCTTGTCAGCTCTTCGACACTCGGCTTGGAGAAGCAGCATCATGCTCTGACTTCTGTGTGTTTTTCAGATAAGCTGAGGGTGCAGCCAAGGTCAGGATTCCAGGCTCCTGCCAGGCAAGGGTGCTGGTCTCGCACTGCTTCCCACTTATGTGTGACTCCCATAAGGGGTGCTCGCCCTACAGCCTGCAAACAGCTTGCAAATGTTTCAAATAATTTTTTAAACCTTCTCTGAACACCTTAATATTCTCCTGCATTCAGGACAGGTCAGCTATTTTACTTCTGAGATGTGATAAATACAACCTTGCTCGACTTCCAGAAGGTATTAAGCATTTCTTAAATTTCCTAATGCTCAAAGAGATTGCGTTATAAACAAAATGGACATCCTAGTCAGTTGGATTTTATTTTGTTAGGCAGTGGTTTGTTGCCTTCTGGCTCCTCAGAGTGGCCGACACTGGCAATGCCTCCCTCTACCAGGCAAGCTCTGGGGCTCCGGCAGAGCTGCTTTGGCTGTCCCAGATTTTGAAGCACTGCAGTCTAAAAATGTACAACTCCACTTAGTCCTGACTGATGACTGGATTAGTAAACTGACTATGTAGTGAGATATCCATGGGTTTTTCTGTGTCTCTGCAGTGTGTTTCTGTATTTTATGTCTTGCACTTTCTTTACACAGAGCACGCAAAATTTTTTGAGTCTTATTTGTGAGCCCTGTGTCACACTTTTTAAAGAGGATTTCTCAAAACCAGAGGGGTCTAGCTGATTAAGAAAACTCAGGTATTCACTGATAAACATATATTTAAGAGTTTTAGTAACATCATGTTGCAGCAACTTCTTGTGCTCTTATTTCAGGGCATCAGCATTTCACACACCACAGAATCAACTAGGTTGGACAAGACCTTCAGGATCATCATGTCCAACCGTTACCCCAGGAAGTTGCACCAAGACAGACAGAATCAGTCACTTTCTCAGATTTTGTAGCCCATCTGCCCTGACCTGCAGATCCCTAGAGATGTCATTACTGAACTGGTGAGACATTCTGGCTTAAGTGCAGAGCAAGGGGCTGGGAATTAAGTCTGTTTTATGCATAGTGGTGCAGAACAGCATCAGTAAATGACTATTCATCTCCTTAATGTTTGCTCTTAGATTCATGGGGACTAGAGGAACTAGTGCCAGACCAGAACTGATAATTTTTAATTCCTATTCGGGCCTGGATTCATACTGTTGAACTTTGTTGTGTCTCTGGAAAATGGACACAATACTTGCACTAACCACTGAGCTGTTGTGCTGAACAGCAGCTGCTTAAGTAGTTCTTTGAATAGGAAAGTGCTATGTGGGAAGACAAGACATCTAGAGAGATTTACCTTTCCTGTCCAGTGAAATCATGGGTGGTTTGCCAGCGATCTCAGTGGAAGAATTATTTTGTTTTTCTTGTTAGTTCTGCTGCTACAAATCTTTCTGTTCTTTCTTTAGTCCATAAAATGTGGTACATCACACATGTTTATGCTTGCTCTAAAAGATGTTCTATGATTTGTGGTTTGTTTGGATTACACACATTAAAAACCAGAGCAATCATCTGATAGCAAGGTAAGCTTTGTGTTAAGGGTAGCACTAATATATAGCAGATCTCCTTCTGCTTAAAACACAGCTGTGGTAAGCTGAATTATTGTCCCTGTGCAGTTTTCATAGTTATTACTTGGTAGGTTGCCTCTTCAGTGTCAAATTAGAAGTCATTCAGCTAGAACCATTGCAGTGGTGCCTCTTGAGGTTTGTAGGCCCACATACTTGAAGTATATTACATATTTTTCCAAACAGTTGTGCTTTCACAGGGGTCTGTATTAGAACAGCATGAAATCTGCTGCTGTTTACCTGGGTCTCATCTAAACCTCACTGGTGCGCTCACTTTATGCGGCATCAGCAGCACTGAGAGTCAAACTTTGTCTCTGTTTCAAACAAACTTGAAACTTAAAAGAAAACTTACACTCAACCTCCTGAATTTCTTCCAGTATCTTTCTCCTTTCCATTCCTGTCTTCAAGGGCAAATTTTCATTTAGCTTTTCTGATATTTTGTTTCCTGCTTTTCATTTTATTTTTCAGTTTTGCTTCTCCTTCTGCCCCTACTTTGCACACTCTCATCCACATCATGTATTTGCTGTGGTACACTGAAAGCAGGATGGAAAGCAAGTATAGATTTCATTCACTTTTTTGTTTTATAGATTTGTGGGCACGGAGGATGAATTTTCTGTGTTAAAGTGGTTGTTTAAATACTGGCTGCAGAGACCATAGAACAGAGGACAGAGGAGGGAAGGGCTCCTGGAACAAACTGCCTGATTCAGGTGAAGAGGAATTTTAGGGCAGAAATGTTTACAGATTATAAAAATAAGACTTATACTCGGCTTAAAGGTAGAAAGTCTTTTTCTGTACCTTAGTAATTAAAATTTGGACTGGTTAGTGAAACAGAGAAGTCTTGTGGTCCTCATTTCAACTGTAGAGGAATCCATAGCTCCAATAATTTGAGTGAAGGTTGAGAGAGATATCTAACCAGCTTAGATTTTCGTAAAAACATGGTAAAAATGTTAAGCATCAAATTAAAAAACATGAGATTAAACAAAATAGTGATGAGTTTTGTTTATTTAAATAGTCTCTCTATTCTGGTTTATATATAGATCTTTTGCTGTTGTTAATTTTGCTTGGTCTTGCACCTTTTTTTTTAAAGAATTGCTCTTATAATAAATCATATGAGCAGCTATTATTGTGGTATGCTGTCCTTTAGGCTTGACTGGGCACTGGCCTTATTTTTCAGATAGTGCCTTTGCCTGAAAATTATCATTACAATATCTTCAGTTAAACGAGAGAGGTTTGAGTAGGGTCAAAGACAAATGTGTATATGGGATTTAATCAGAGTAGAGTTCTAATCTTCCCATGGAATTCTTAAGCTTAGAAGATAAAAAAACGGTGAAATTTAAAAGAATTACACAGAAAAAAGAATTAATGCCTTTATCTAACACAATAGGAAGGTAAAAATTTAAACACAGAAAATTATTTTTAGTTAAAATTAATAAAACTGTACATTTTATAGATATTTTATGTTCTACAATGCATGTTAACCCAAAGTCTCCAGGGTTCTTCTTAAAGTTTAAGAGTCAAAGTAAAAAACTCTGACTGAAACTCTAGCCTTGATCATGGTTATTAAAACAGATATCAAGAACCTGAACTGGTCCTTGTACAGTTTTATACTTTTGTCTTTGTGTAAGAAGGTGAACTACCATAAACTTTGGTTTGATTCTTCTCTTTCTTTTCTGGAGGAAAGATGAAAATATTTCCCTCTATTATACCTTGTATTTGGAAAGCATGATGGATAGCTTGGTTCAAAGTGACTGAGCATCCACTAAAATATTTTCATTATATGTTTGGTGTAATTTTTTTATGTGAAAGCATGACAGATTGTAATAATCAGCAAAGACCCTTTATAACCCCTTTTCTATTAAAAGGATAGGCATACATGTGACAGTTCCTCTATTTGTTAGACATGAGAGTATATAAAAGTAACACCTTCTCTAATTCCTTTCTCTATACATTCATATCCAGGTGTATGTGTATCTATCTGTGCATGTATATTACTTCAAAAAGACCCTTCTATGGGCTTGCACAATTTTTTCCTTGCATATATGTCAATGAATTTGTGTAATTTTGCTGCTGGGAAGTAATATTACATCTGGATTATAAACAGATCTATTTAGAGCTGGGATGGGATTGTTGTATTGTCTAAAGGGCAGCTGTGATGAGTGAGACTGCTTAATACTGATGGAGACTCACAGGTCCACCCTTTGAGAGCGTCCCTTTGGGCTCACTCACACACCACTGCCTCAAATACAGAAAGCAGAGAGTCCGTGGAGCAGCACTGATGCCAACAGAGCTTAAAGTGCAAGGAAAACAGAAGACTGGGTGCTCTCTCCAAAAGGCTTTTGCAAAGCCTTGGTGGGAGAGCGTGGCTTCAGCTACAACTCCAAAAGCTGTCTAGAAAAATTTTCATACATCACATATGATGTCTTGGCCCAAATGTTGGAAGTTATACCAAGCATCCTGCTCCAGTTTCCCAACAGGGGAGTCTTGCTTACATGGAAGGATGCTGTGCAGATTCTGTAGCAAGATTAATGAGGGTAAGTTACGGCTCACCAGAAATGACAATGAGAAGTAGCAAATTAAATCCTCTCCAGGCCATTCCTGTCTGCAGAGTGTAACACAAAACCCTCAGCTACATAAGAAATGAAATAAATTCTTTCTGGGTCATTTTATTTCTAAAGATTAACTTGAGATCAGAGACTCACACCATGCTGTGCTGATGCCTCTGTGTTTTGCAATATGGTTATTGGTACAGATTTTTAAGGACTAAATTGTCAAAATAGTTCAGTAGTTGTGTGAAATCTAATAATTTTGTACAAATTACAGTACCTCTATATTTGAAATGGATTTTTAAACTTCAGTTGCTGGAACTGCATTTTCAGTTGTTCCTTGATTGTTTATAGATGTTACAAATGCCTTTGGATCCAGACAGAGTGATAATGGCTTTGAGCACAGAAATGGACTTGCAGCTGGATTCTCAGGAGAGCTTTCTATGTTGGGTAATAGCTCACATACTGAAAGGTACTCATCGAAGAGGTATTATGGGAGCAGTAAAGGGAATCAAGATTTGCCTGCAAAGTGGAGGTGAGAATCAGGAACAGGTGGAAAGAATCTAATTTCTCATGGAAGTTCTGGTAAAAAAAAAAAACACATTATTTTTGTCACTAATTTTAGGCCAGGATCTGCAACCATTGCTGAAAGTACCCATTATCTTGTTTCCAGTACCTTTCCATTTATCCATTTGTCAAAAAACCATCAAAAATTGTTACTCCCAGGGCGAGCTGCTGCTTAACATAAGTGTCAGAAGTGTCTAGCCTTTATTGATACAAATTCTGAGTACTTTATGTGATATAACCACCCTAAACAGAAATAGCTAATATGCTGAAAGGCAATACACTGTATTTGCAAAAAGAACAGCGTGAAAGGGTTTATGTTCCAGTGATGTCTTGCTTTCTTTACCATTGCTACGGAGTAGAAAGCCTGTCTGTCCTCCTTATTATGTCAAATTCATTCAGGAGACCCTTAACTGAAGCATCCTTAACCTAGTGCTTCTGCAAACTAGTACATCTACATAGAGAATAGTTATTAAAATAAACATCTCATTACCAGCGTCCCAATGCAGTACCATTTTGAGTAACCAATGAGGTCTCTGGCAATCATGGGAATTATACAATATAATTGAGTTACTTATAATAAAATTGCCCAAGAGTTGCTGACCTTCACAGTTAAACCTTTTTTCTTTTTTTTTTTTTTAATACAGCCTGCTGATCTTGCTCTGATTTTTTAGCATACCATGTTTTCTTATTTGTCCTAATGTATGTTTAGAATAGTAATCTATTAAGCTAAGCTCAGGTTTATAAAAGAAGAAACAGAAGAAACAGAAGAAAATTATCATGGAATTGCATTACAGAATCATGTTGCATTCCTTAAGCTTTAAAACCATTGCCCCAGGTAAGAATTTTATGCTATCCTCCAAAATTAAATAGAAGCTGAAAAGATATAATATGAGAATTTTTTATGGTGCTTCCACCTCATACTAGCAGTCTATATTTTGCCCCTTTTACCTTAGTCTCTTAGTCAGCCATGCAGTAAAGTGGGTTTGAATCCCCTGCACACCCACTACAGAGAACATGTAAGAATCAAGCTGATGTTGAAACCTCAGCTCTGAGGAAACAAATATGAGAATAAGAAGCTTCCAGCAGATACAACAAAGACATATGAATGCCTTTGCTTTTCTAAAGTATGCATCCTTCCCCATCTGTCCATGCTTCTCCACTGGGGATTACACACATACAGAAGTCCTGGCAGAAAGCTACCGACTGCTACTCCTCATCTGCCTCAGTGCCAAGACTTTCAGCTTAGTTTAAACTGATGATGGAGATGACATAAGATAACCTTGCAGATTTAATGCAAAAATTAATTAAAAAACTCTCATTTTCTGTAGTTTCAGAAATGAGGGTAGTGATCTCTACCAGGTGAGTGATGAAAATCATCTGGACCTAGTGAAGTTGTTAACCACATCCAAAACAAGGTGTTTGCCCATTCCCTAACTGGAAAGGGAAGGGATATGGAAAGAAGCATGAGACTGTGACTTTGCCCTCTAGATTTTCCAATAACTTAGAACACGTATGTACTGGATATCTTTAAATTTATTACAAATATTCTCCTATCTCCATAAGATGATCCAGCAATTTTTTGGACCCTCAGAGTTAGATTGTCATTAGAAGTCATTGTCTGGGCCTGCAACTCTGTGATAAGACCATCAATATCTGTGGGTTTGGATGGGTGTCAAAGGGATTGGAGTAGATGCTGTAGCTTTAAATACGTACCTTTTTTAAAAAAAGAGGCAATAGACTGGTCCCCTTTTTGGTGGGTACAGGATTTGCAATGCTGTACATTGTTTTAAGAATGACAGGTCAGAAGCCATGCAATCGACCAGCATGAAAAATTAAAGGACCCATATTTAGAGAGCCTATTTCATGTCAAGAAAAACTCCAGAGAGTAGCAGTTAAAGCTTACTTCTTTATCAGACAGTTGAGTTTGTAGGTGAACTGACTCCTAGCTACACTCTAGTTGGGAAGCTTTTCTGTTGACTGACAAATCTGAGCCAAGAAGGCCACCTCAAAAGTCAGGTGGGAAATGGTTACTCTCTGTAAGCTCAATAGTCCTTCTAAACAGAGGATTTAGGGACACTATGTGTCTGTAGGAGGAGGGTAGGAGAGGTAAAACATGACCATGACTGATATAAAATAAAAGTTAGACCTAGATCCCGTCAGTTTAAAGGGTCTTCACCCTGGCTTTAGAGACAGACAAGGACAAATCACAGGAAGATTTGCAGAAGATGTTGCCTTGCATCTTTCGTTATGTGTAGGAATGATAATGGAGAAGTTTTGCCAACTCTTGTTCCTCACTTGAAAAGCTGTACTGCTGTTTCATTTTACTTAATCACGCAAAAATAGCAGAAGGGGGGAGGCAGGAGAAAAGCATCCATATCAGACACAGCAGAAGGAAATATGGGAGAAGGGTGGAGAGGTGAGTTGGTGTTGTCTGGTTTATGACCCTTCTGTGCCATCTGAATTGTACAAAAGGCTAAAAACCAGCTTGAGCATTTGTGTTACTGTCTGCACCACTATGATAATGAAAATCCACAAAAGCTTAGAGGAATAAACATTTCAAGCTTTCTGAGGTTATATAAAAGAAATATTTATTCTATCTGAGAAAGCATATGCAAAGAAGCATTGCAGTCAAAAAAAGGCATAATGTCTTCACAATGTGAGGGAGCAGAGCAGCACAGTGAGCAAACTTAACTAGACTGTTTCCAAACTTTTGATTGCCTAACCATGCAGCCTTAATGCTCTGTTACCATATTTGTCATGCATACAGTATTATATAGATATATATAATACCGACTGTCTGGCTAGATATAGATATCTTATTTTTATTGGAATTTTATCCTCAGTCTTCTTTCCGCTTCTCTTTTCACAGTTTTTCTTAAGCAGAATGTGAAACTAATACTTTAAAATTTTAGCTGCACTTTTGAACCCATGATATTTGAAAGCAATTTTTTCTCATCACATCCTGAAACTGATATGTTGTTAAACAGCGAATGTTGCACATCTCAGAAGTCTTCACTTAAAGAAGACACACTACATATCCTTTCAAAGATGTGGGATGCATGTGAAAAAAGGTATCAGGATTACTTGGCTCATTGGAAATTATCACTGCAGCTCTTTTTTTTACCTCCATTTTTTTTTATACAAATGCCAAAATTGCCTCTTTAAAGTGTTTAAAATTCATAGTCTGTCATGTAGATCCTGAAGTTTATTTTGAGCAAGCTTCTCTGTGAAAGGTATATTATGTATTTTGGTGTTTATGCTACATGATAATATTAACATAAATGACATCCAAGCTCACTTGAATGATACCCAAGACCAAAGCCTGCCTGCACAATGAAAGCAAATGACACTGGGCATCTCCAACTCTTAGATTCTCGAAGAACCTTAGCACCCAAGTGGTCTCACAGATTTAGGTACCTAAATCTGCCATCTGAGGATGCACAATTTCTATGTTTTTACAAAAAAAAATACGATTTTGAGCACAAAGTGTAAGGACAGAAGATGAAGAACAGTTCTGTAGCCCAGTGAGGATGATGACTTGAATTTGTGGGCTTTAAAAGAAATTACAAAACACTCCCTGAATCGAGAAGGAGAAGCGTTGGCTCCTCCTTATACAGAAGGGGATATCAGGAGAGACATGCTGTTTTTGGTCACTTCTGAGTAAGATTAGGTGCAAGACAGGCTGCACCAGAGAATTTTCTGGTGAAAACCCAAGTATCCTTAGCCTTTCGTATACTGGGGAGGTTAAGCAAAGGTTTTGTGAGTTGCATTCTTGAACTCCAATATCTAAATCTCACAGAAAACCTATTTGGGATATCCAAGTGCCTCTGCTGAATTGATTTTTTTTTACCATTTTTTTCCTGGTTACTTTTATTTTTATAAATATATATATATTTATATAATTTATATTCTGTGGTTCTGTGATATATTTTTTTATATATGTATGCATGTTGACCCTGCAACTGCTGCTATGTTATGTATCAGTTTGAATTTTAACACAGGTGAGACCGAATTCTTTTCTAATTTCTCTTCACTCCTGTAGTTCAGTCAACTCTAGATAGGAAGCATTTTACATGCAGGAAAAGCTCTAGTGTTGATTCGATCTCCAGTAATCACCCATCCATCTAATCAATCATACTTGACCAGATGATATGTAAATCTGATTAACTCACATAAGAATGTAAAAGAGTTTCTTGCTCCCTTTGGTAAGCACATCAATCCAGTAACCTAGACATCAACAGAAACAGGCTTTACGCTTTACTGAGGAGAATCAGTAGTCGTAAGGGTATGATGATACCAAGTGTATACAATCATCAGAGAGGTTCTAAGTAGCTGAAGAGAGAAATACTTTAGCTCTTAAGTTGGTCAGACCCAAAGATTTGTTTGGTTAGCTTATCGTGCTTTCTTTGAGAAGACCTATGTGCTCAATGCAACAGCTCAATATGTAACTTTAATTTTAATTAACAAATTGCTTATGGACCTGCAGCTCTATCATATTGTTACTATAGCCGAGGTTAGGAAATTGTCTGAAGAAAATAAATTTGAAGCAATTCAGGCACAGATAAATAGCTTGTTATTATCTATGAACCGTTGTCATTATGGTCACTTCTGAAAAATCATGTGTTTCCCATGGTTCATTAAATCTGTTTTACTCCCCAAATAAATGAGCTACTTTGAGATGTCAGCTGTGAAGACTAAACAACCTCAAGTAGAAGGATTTATTCCACTAAGGAAGATGGCAATCAGCAACATGCAAGACCTTCCAGAAAAACCTCTTATACAAAATTTATAGTTTTATTAATTCATGATGCTAAATGTTTTTAGCAGCAAACTGGTCACAGGATTTCATCAAGATGTGCATTAATAAACAAAGGGAAGGCACTAGCTTTTCTTTAGCAGCTTTACTCTGATACCTTTATTCTTTCAGAAAAAGTAACATTCTCAGAATGGAAATTTTCGATTTCAGTAGGTCTGTCTCAGATTGTCAGAAAATCTCTTCAAAATGGAAGCATGGGGCTTCCACCAAGACTTATCAACAACCGAGCAACAAAAAGAAACACTCTATGGAATAAGAAAAAAGCAAGAAAACAGCCAGGGAGCTGGCGGCATTCTCCCTTCATCCAGGGCTTTGTGCTGCCCTTGCCAAAAAGAGATTTTAGAGCAGGCCAGTCTGGTTAATGTGATTGTCATTCCTGAACAGGTGCTTACAGGATGGCATATTGCATTTATGTCACACTATATCATCACAGGAATGCTGTGAAGAGGGGCAGTAGAGAGGAAGGTTGGTCCCAGTGCCTGTACTGTGGTTTGAAGGGGAACACCCTAGAAAGAAGAAATTCCATAAGAAAGAACACATTCCGTAAGAGCATCCAAGCAAGCCAGACCGCCAATCCCTCGGGAGGGCAGGGCAGGACAAGTGGTGGGAGAAGCGGAAAGCAGGGAAAAGCCTGAAGGAGTGGGGACTGGAGGACTTCTGAAGAGAGCAAGAGGCTACCTGCACTGGAGGGAAGACCTGCACCAAGCTTCAGAAATAACAGAAAGTGACCTTCTTAAGAACCCCAAGGAGGAGTCAGTTGAGAGGACACTTTCTCTCAACCACAGAAACACTGACAGTTACTAAATTTAAAGGAAAGCCTGGAGAGGAGGATCCATTCTTCTTGACAGGGGTATTGGTTTTCCAGCTTTTCATATGTTTTATTCCTCACTTTGTAGATTCTGAATTTTCCCTGTTTGGATGGTTAACTTATTTTACTGTGTGTGAGATTTTGAGATATGTTTTTCTTAATAAATCCTAATTTAAAAGGCTACAAAACCAGTAACTTTGGGTTGACAGGAAGGATTTGCTATCTATTTCATGGTCCTTCTGGTGCAGGTCTTTTGAGCAAGTAACCCTATATGACCAGTTGCAGCTGTCAGTACAAACCTACAAAAGTAGAGGACAGCTAAGGAATAATGTTGAAACACTGTAGGAAAGCTGCACAGGGACAAAGAGAGGTAGCTTTTCCTCCTTCTCCCTCACATCACAGCACCAAAATCTGGAATCATATTATCTTGAGTATTTGTGAACCCTTGAAGCTGAGTGACACTACCTAAAGTCTTGGACCTTTCAAAGGCAAAGCCCAGATGGCCTTGGGCATGAACATGCAATAGAAAAGTGATGTGGAGGAATTTAGGAATTGGTTGCTAGAAATCAATGAATGACTGCTGTGAAAGCTGCCTGTGACTTGCTTGAGGGTGTACAGTCAGAAGATTCATGTTGATGCATTATGGCCTACATGATGGTCCTTTTGTACTCTCCCCAGCAAAACATAAACCCTTTCACTATCAAAAAGTGCCTGTGCAGCAGCTCGTGCTCCAAATCAGCCACAGTCAGGATATTGAACATGCTTTTTTCCCCCAGTGCAATAGAGTATATGTGGGATATGTACAGCATATTAGATTGGTATCCAGCCACCTGCCAAAATTTGATGGCAGGAAATTTGCACAACTCTTGTAGCCAAGTGATAGATAATAAGAGAAAGGTGCCATTGTTGGAACTATCAGTATCAGATTTTCTAATACAACCCTGTTGTAATGAGATCATACACGTTGTTCAAGCTGCAATCAGAACTTCCACTGAAGGAATGAGCCTGGATAATAATAAAAGCAGAAAGCATTTTAAGTAAATAGAATTTCCCAGATACTGCATAATGTTGTTTGTTATTGCTATCTTTTATGAGCCTGGAGAAATATATTGTATAAGAATGATTTTCTTCAATATAAGTTGTTATCATGGAGGTCTCCTATGTCAATTTTTATTTAAAATGTATCTCCTTACAGTCTCAATATTATGAAAGCATAAATTAATGCGACCTCTTTGCTTCCATTTCATGTTCTTATAAAGTTCCGCCGTAGCTCTCCAAAGAATAGTTACATGCTGCTTTGTACAAACGTAGCCTAAAACACTCCAAATAATAAGACCCATTTTGGCAGTAAAAATTCATTTTATGTACAGCTTTCACAGCCCCTGAAAAGCCAGGGTCTTTCAGTGAACATTGCATAGAGCATTTTTTTTCTAAGCTCAAGTGAGGGTGAAGAAGCATGCAGATGAACTCCCCCTCCACTCTCCTAATGGGAAACCTCCATAAGCCTACACAAGCGCTGCTATTTTCAAAGAGCTTGTGGGAGAATAAACAGGGAGCCTGACAGTGCTAACAGCCAATGCAACAACAACACCCTGGCAAATGTAGAAGGGAGGGTAGACAATTTCCATGAGCAAAAAGACAAAGCCAAAACAAACTCCTACAGTGAAATGCACATTCCTGATTAACATTTCCCTATTAAGAACATTATCCTGTTTTGCACAGTTTGCTTTTTATTTTGATATGTATTTGTTATTGCTGGCAGCATATAAAAAATATAATTTCATTATTTCATCCACATCAATTTCTGAACACTGGATCTTATTGCATTATTTTCTACTAGTGTAAAAGAGATGTATGTTTTCAAAATGTCTTCCTGAGATAGTTAAAAATCTTGTTTACAGGCAAAGAGGAAACATACCTTATGTGTAGTATCAAAATTTATCATTAGTACAATTGAAATTCGAACAATCTAATCCAAAAATCATTATTAGTCCAGATATAATTATTATGGAATGATAAAAATATGTCTATGCAGAAAATGTTTATTAATAGTAATAGTAATACAGTTAAAATTTTACACATGCACTCAGTTTCTACCTCTTTTCCTGATGGAAGCTCACCCTTTTGCTGTTCCTCTTAGTCCTAAGGTTGGGGGTTTCATTCTCGTGTTGGTGGTGTTAACAGCGAGTTGTCAGCATCCAAAGTTCTTCAGCAGGAGGGATATAATATTGACATTGATGTTTGCCTCTTTCTGTGTCTTGGATTCATTCAGGGCCGGTTTTATGTCTGCTAACACGCTTATACACCTGGCTTTTTTGTCACTGATCTGCACTTCCACATTATTGCAAATGTTTTATAGTGGATTTACATATATTAGATATGATTTCTTTGATTTCTTTCTTATCCTAAAAGCCAATTTTGTCCAGCTCTGCATTTCCTTAGCCATAGGGTCTCCAGTGTCTAGCCTCTGCCTCATATCTTATAATCCCAAGCCTGTACCCCTCCACACTGGATCCTGTGTCTCTCTTATCCTGCCAGACCTGTATTTGTCCGTAAAACCAGGCTGATACCATACAAAGAAACAGAAGTAAAGCAAATCAACCATAAAGTCCTAAAAAGTTAGAGAAATTGCTGTCACAACTAAACCAGCTAAAACAAGGCTGCAGGCAGGTCAAGGAAAGTTCAGATAGAACAAGTCCTGACACCTTGCCAACTGCAAAGCTAAAGGCATGCTACTAGCCATGTCAATACTGTATTACAGATCAACATAATCACAGTAGGTTCTTGTATAATATGTTTTCACCTTTCTTAGAGACATGAAACAGATTTATTTTCTTTAGACTTTTAATGTAAAACATAAATTTCACCCCCTAAGTAATCCTGTAGTTCTTTTAAATACCTCACTATCTTCTGTGATCTTTGCTAACATGTTTATATGGCAGTGATATTGAAATAGTTATATAAAGTAACACGTATAGGTCAGTGAAATTTATCATAAAGGACAAGGTGTTAGGTTTTCTGGCTGTCACCTGTCCAGACAGTGCTTCTTGTGTATTTATCCCCCAGCATTTTCAATTCTATCACATAACGTGGTTCAAAACAAACCTAGAAGTTGTAGCATATAGATAAAAAGAAAAAACAGGTAGGTGCAGAGCCTTGTATAAGCAAAGGCAACCACTGTTGGCACTGCTCTGTAGGCTTTATTTAAAAAGAACTTATCACTGGATTATTCAGCACATGTCCACCACAGTTAGCCTTAATGAAATCCCAGAGTCTTATTTCCTAAGGAATTACATTTGAGATCATGGTATTTAAATGAATATTTTAATTTTGGTCTGTTTCCCCTTCCTTCCAAAAAGTTCTTGTACCATTTCCCACAGTTTGTCTAATTCAAAACAGTGGTAAATCATCTCATACTTCTTACTGAGGGAAACATGAGTTCAACCACTATCAAATATAAAAAAATCCCATAGCCAATCCGGACACAAGCGTGAATCTCAATGGTCTTTGCTGGGCTTCTGCTCATGAAACAGCTTGCTGAGCATTTAATGACTTGCTGGGCAGAGTGTTCAGTGCTAGCCATTGCAGCAACTCTGGTCCAGTTGAAAAAGTTTTTGATAGATAAATGAGAATAAATAGTGGTAAGACAAGGGATTTTAAGACCCTTATAAGTTTCTATATTCAACCACAGCCTTCCCAGTACAAGACCATAGTTTTTCCCTGATTCCCCCCATATCAACCCAGGAGGTTTAGAAGAGCTGTTGCACTGTAAAACAGCTGGGGACAGAACAGCTGGAATGGGCCTTTCTGCATCAGCAGTCCCATGCTATAAGTCTGCTCCTGTTCACTCTGTCACACAGAAAATGTAATCTTTAGGGCTTTGCTGTTGTTACCTAAAGTATGACATTTTTGCAAAGACCCTTAGTACAGACAAGTCTTGTGAGAGACAGCGGTTGTCTCTTTGAAACATAAAAAAAAATGAATCTGTCTTAAATTCATATCTAGGAAAGACAATGTACAGTCATGAAGCAGCTGGTGAATTCTTTGGTTTTAAGTATCCTTCTGTTTCTTGGGGTTTTTGCTTCCACCTAATTTCTACTAATTTTGTACATCATAAGATTTCATAGAAAACTATTACTTTACTCTGTGTCAAATGCACAGACATCATATTATCAAAAGTTGTATAGCTGAACTGATCTGAGTGAGAAATACCAGTTCTTATTCTGCTGCTACTGTTTTATTTCAGCAAGAACTAGATATTCTAGCCAGAGAGTAAAGACAACACTACAAGGTGCTGTCTACATATACAGTGAGCAGCAGCTTCTGTTCTGATAAATGTGTGATTACCCACTCCATTTATCTCAATGAGATGTGAACTTTTAAGTTTGCATGGTCTATTAGGGCCTCAAGTGAGCAAGACATTTAAGCATGTGCTTAAATCCATCCATATTTAGAAAACCAATTAAGCACATGCTTAATTTTAATGATGGATCCTGTACTGGGGCCTATAAAGCTAAACTGTCATTAGACTTGGACAATGTCCCCTTTCTTTTAAAAAAACAACCTAGGAAGTTATATGCAAGATCTCATGTTAGTGCAAAACAAGGCTTTTCAAATTTCATGTGCAAATATCAGAAAATGAAATAATGAGGATTAGTTGTAATAACTTCAGCTAGTATGCAGGGAGGCAGAAGGCTGAACTCACAAAAGCTAGCTCTTGCTTAGTGGGACAGGGCGATTCAGAGCAGCAGAACAAGTCTTCTGCCTCTTCACTGACTGTAGAGGCAGCCTAGGGAGATTAATATGACTAGAGTCAAGCAATCCAGCAGCCATTCAGTACTTGTGTAACCAGGGCTAGATTTTAACAGTCTCCTATAGTAGACAGTATAACAGTACAAAGTATAATAGCTAATGTTACAGTTCTCATCCTGACTTCTGTGCATTTTCGTCTACAGCTTTAATCGTTCAATAGTGCCATAGATGTCCTTATTTTGTTATCTAAACATTGCTACCATAAGACCAACCAAAGCTATGAAGTTATTTCACACTGAGATATGTATGATGCCTATTGATGTCAAAATTAAAGGTTTCAGAAGAAATAGTGCTGCAACCTTATTATTAGTTCACTAATTGCTCATCCAATTTGCACTGGGTCTGACATTTCATAATATATTCCATTTCACCCTCTTCACTGCAATATACAGGGCAGCTAAGTACTTTGAAAGCTTTAAGGAGGTCTTTCTATTTATGAAAGCAAAAGTGATGTGTAGATGTTCCGTAATAATGTAGGTCTGAATCAGGGTAAAAAAGTTAAAAATGAGGCAGCAGCATACTAAAAAGGAGAGAGAGCTGAATTCAGCAAAGCTATCACTGGTATTTGAAGATACTAAAAAGGACTTGACAACACCACAGAACTTAAACAGGGAGACAAATACTGCAGCTTAACCCTACAGGTAATAGAAATAGTGGGCAGAGTCTGATCCATCCCTGAGGGACTAATTTTCACCTATATTAACTGCTCAATCTAGGGAGTTCAGTTTAACACCATTATAAAAACAGAGTACATGTTTAGCAAGTGAATAGACAAAAATTACCTCAAAGCTCGGGCTAAGCTTGTACTACTCAATATGGCTAGTACAGCAACATTGGCCCAGGGCACAAGACAAGTGGTAGAACAAGATGAAAAAGAGGTCAGAAATATCTTTACAGATACTAAAATTATACTTCTGGATAGAATTATGTGTTCCCTTTATAAATGTACACACTGGTAAAAAGGTAATGATTTCTTTTAGGGTAATGAAATTATGAGCTAGTTTTTTTCAGGAGAAAACTATAATAAAAAGGATGGTTTTACTAGCATTTGTCTGAAATTCAGCAGCATACAGGTGTTCAACTGTTAGAGATAGGATGAAGATGCATCCTTAACTTTTCCCTCCTCCTGCCTCTTTGTTAACATTCTGTTCTGGACCTGGGTTCCCTCTCCTTTTTCCAACCATTGAGTAAATTGATCCAGACCTACGTGTATACTTGATTCTCCTTACAAATGTTTTATGTTCCTGGCAGCAGAAGCTTGTGCTGGCAGCCAATGTCAGCCCACATATGCACTGTGGTGTACAATCCCCCCCAGGAACTGGGAGAGCTCTCACCATTCCCTTTTGCAGCAGTGTGTGAGATTTTACAGGGTTTGCAATGTGTCAATTATTCTCAGGGAAATGAGAGAGATCTCACATTTCCCTTTGTGAGAAATAGTTAAATATCTTCTGGTTCACAGACAGAAAGTGAGTTACCTGCAGAAATTAACCCAAGATGCACTGGGTCAGAAAAGAAAGACAAGGTCCCTCACTTCCAAGGATGTTTATCCAATGCCGGCATATTCTAAAATATATAAAATACTGAAACACTCCTGGGAGCAACTCTCATTCTCCAGGTTGTTCAGCCTGGAGAATACAAGGCTCCAAGAAGACCTTCTAGCAGCCTCCCAGTGCCTGAAGGGGGCCTATAGGAAAGCCAGACAGGGACTTTTTACAAGGGCATGTAGTGATAGGACAAAGGGAAACAGTTTCAAACTGAAGGAAGGTATATTTAGATTGGATATTAGGAATAAATTCTTTCCTGTGAGAGTGGTGAGACACTGGCACAAGTTGCCCAGAGAGGTGGTGGGTGCCCCCTCCCTGGAAGAGTTCAAGACCAGGTTGGATGGGGCTTTGAACAACTTGGTCTAGTGGATGGTGTCTCTGTTTGTGGCAGGGGGGTTGGAACTGGGTGATCTTTAAGGTCCCTTCCAAACCAAACCATTCTGTGAAAAAAGAACAGTTCTTCATTTACCTCCAGGACCATGAGAAAGTTGCATATTGTGTTTGAGCAAATCCAAAATTAGGATCTTAATCAGCGTGGGCGTTCAGACTTGCAGATGTGGGTTTGGATGTGGCTTTGGATTCTGTTCCTGAGTATGCAGGTAGGCAGCAGTTGTGTGACAGAGCTCTCCTCCGCATTTCTCACAGCAGGAACCTTCAGCCTTTGCCAGAGAATGTGTTTTCTTCTTTTTTTTTCTTTTATATGTATCTGGAAGTACACTAAAAAGTTATGCATTCAATCTCCTTTGAGTCATCAAAGAGCCTGAAACAACACTCCTGAGAGCCTGGGAATATGATGACATGCCACCATGAAATCTGACATATTGATAAGGTAACACGAGTCAGTGTTTTACTGCAGATTTAATTATTTTGCTGTTATCAGAAGTCTACATGTATTTTAATTTTAAGGGCCTGTTCCTTAGTGAGACTGGATATAGCTGCATCTTGCTCTGCATTCTTTCTCGCAAAATAGGAATTCATTGATTGCAGTGGGGGTAGGAGAACCAAAGCTATATTACTTAGTCTAGCAAAAGGGTGAAAGCACAAAGAGAAGAAATAGCTTTCCACTAATTGTATTTGCCTGTAGGTGAGAGAGATGATAGGATAAAGTAGGGTGATGAGATTCTTTGTATGAGGATACAAAGCCTGACAAGTAGAAGAGAAAATACTCCTTAGCATCTGCTATGACTGCAGGAAAGTGAGAACAAAGGAAAATTCTATATAACCTTTCCCATTACACTCTATGCCCATAACCATACAACACACGGATTCTATTACAGCTCTTTCTTCACTACACACAGACTTTGTTCCTTTGATCTTGGTGGACTTCTGTTCTTTGGATGCGTTTCTCCTTGTGCGATAAAAGGTCCATGTGCTTCTGAGAGCAAGATCTCATGCATGCCATTGAGAGTAGGTGCTAAATAATGTTTATAACCTGAAAGGGCAAGTTTCATCCTGATAAAGGCATGAATTGGAAAAATGACCTTAAAGATATGCCAAGGAGTATATATAGGGGTTGGATGTGCAGCTAGTTGAAAAGTGTATAGGTAATATGGACTTCTGTCAAAATGCACCATTGTTCACCACCAGTGGGTCTGGTCCAATGTCAGGATGAAAGAATCAGGACAATGATGAGATATTCTATTTTGTAATTAGAAATCACAGATGAAGTAATGAAAACTTTCCAGAACATCACTTACTGTATTATTGGATGTTTGGGGTTTTTTAATAGGTTCTTAAAATTAATTCTACTTAAGTGACTAACTAGACAAGTCTCTACTCAGCTTGGGAAGTGCAGACAGGCCAGGGTAACCAAAACAAACAGGACTGAATTGATTTTCATATTAATAGGAGAGTTCATTCTAGAGAGAAAAGGTTAATTTGCTTTTCAGTGAGTTTATGAAAGGAGTGCTCATGGCTAGGGCTAAAATTATAGCTAAATCATATGTTTAAAGGCAAAAGTGATTACAGAAAATCAAGGGACAGCATTTGCAGTATTATGAAACAGAACTGTCAACAGTTTTCTTTGTGCTTTCTTCTTTCCTCACGCAGAAAGATTTGAGAAACAAGCCAGCATGATAGCACTGTCAGTTGTGGTCTTATTTTTTTTCTTTATGCAGCAGATATCTTAACAGACACAGAACCAGATACAATGTTTTCCACCCGGATTTAATGCTGCTTGTTCTGGTAGTCTGAGAGTACTTCTCAAGTATACATGGATTTTGTTTGTCTTGGCTTCTCCACAAGAGTGCTGTCTGCAGGTACTGAATTTTCATCTGGTTAACATACTAATTCTTGAGGTTTGCAACTTTTCAGAGATGCAAGCAAAGCAATTTATGCCTTAAATGATGACTGGACACAGACCAAATCATTGTGAATATGGGTTGTAATTTTTTTTTAATTTTACCAAAAAGAAACTGTGATAATTGTTCAACAGACTCTGAGATGGGCTAACTTGTTTCTTTGATATGTCTAGGTTTAGTACTTGAAATTTTGGCTAGCCACCTGCAAGGTTAACTTGCAATAACAATGGTAGCTGAGCTACTGAGTTAAGAAGTGTTGCAATAAATGTGACTTGATGCAGGTGTGTGAATGGCATAGTGACTTAAAAGGAGATATTAATATAATAAGGAAATGTTTGTAATGGCATTGTACTGATGTGGGTGGGGAGCAGTGACAGCAGCTTGCCTGTCTTACCTTTAATGTCATATTAAAGGCTTAAGCAAATATGCAAACCTAGACAAGCTCAACAAACAAATATCTAGCAAGGTTTGCCCTTTGGATTTTTTTTAAATAAAAAATGCTAACTCATCACCTTTAGAATTGTGACTTTTGCTGCACTTGATGTAGTTTGAATGGTGGTGGAGTGAGAAGCCCAAATCAGATGGACATCTGAAAGGCCACACTTCAAAATTCTACCCCTTGTTGTAGTGTCGTGAGCATCTAAACTTGCAGATTTCTAAGTGAAAATGTCCAAGAAAATAAGAGATTTACACAAAATGTATCGTTTAGCAGTACCTGGAATAATTAACCAAACAATAATACTAACACTGGTGTTCTTGTTGCACCAAATTCTCTTAAAAACTAAAAATTTCAGATTGTCTTTTAAAGTTAGATGCAAACTTTCTTCTCTGTGACAAGTATGGTCACAAGATCAGCAATGGTATACATCAATTGATATCAATGATATTATATCATGGTCAAATGAAGTCTATTTGAATTTAAAGTAACTGTTCGGTTTCTATGCAGCTTTTATTGTTTCATATTATATTACCTGTCACTTGAATCATAAACATATTCATTATTCATTTTTTCAATACATTGCAGTTTTCCTTTTGTCCATAGTTGCCCAAAGGATTTAGATAAATAACTGCAATCACTGCCAATGAAAGTTACCCATGCACTTCAAGGTCTCAGTCCTACCAACATAAGCTGTCCTGTTAAACTGAACGAGCCCTTTTACATGCAGGAAATTTCACAGGTAGAGAGGTGCTGGAAAGATCGAGCCCTGACACAACTCATTCCTTCAGAGGAGAGTGCATACCTACATTGCCTACCTAATCCAAAAGGAAAATGATGGACAATGCACCTATGTCACAGTGTGTTTTATTTGGTTGGTTGTCATCATAGAGTTATTTTTGCAATAAGTGGATTGGTAGTAGAGGAATGTACAACATTGACCATCTCAGTTTTAACCTAGATGATGATAAATAAGAAGAGCAATAGGCAGTACAACAAAGACACACTGGATTTGTCCAGCTCTAGTAGGATATGATTGACATTTAATCAGAAGGGAAACCATGGAAGATCAATAACACATGTTTGAATGTCAACTTTCACTCACAACTCATAGCTGAATCAAATTGCTGGCAACTTGCATGATTGATGCATCATTTTGTCCAAATAGAGAGACTCTGGTATCTCTTTTGTTACTGCCAACTTATCACTGTTTTCACTGTGAAGATGGTAAAACTCTGTGACTGAGGTAACAGAAGAATTTGAGACGGGTTGTAGCTAGAAAGAAAACCAATAACCTCTTTTTAGCAGCATGGCAGGGCTGAAAGATATTGAGGAAGCAGAAACAGATGAGCCAGCATACAACACTGCAGAAGCAAGTTTTCAAAATATAATTTTACATCTGTTATTGACAATTTTAGTGCAGCAATGCCCATGAGATTCAGTCATGGACAAGGATAATACAGAAGAACAACAAAAGGCCTAATTCCAACTAGTTTGAAATTGCATCAGATATCCCTCTTTCTGCGCAGAATAACAGATCTGCACAAAACAGGCGTACATTTTTAATACTGAGAGCAAATTCTTAAGGAAAAAGAACAGGTGGCATAACTGCAGGGGCTCTCTACAAAACTTAATAGTAAAAACTAACTGGTTTTTGAGGAGTCGGTGCTGTCCTCCAAAAGATCCTTCGCTTTTCTTTATGCCAATAGCCAAGTTTACAGTTTGAGGCTGAACCTTGTCAAATACTACAGCTCATCTCAAGCATAATGTCTGAACTTCACAAAACTAGAAAAGACAATTAAACCATTCACAATCCAAATTGTCTCTTGAAACTTCTGAGGAGGAAAAACATGTATCAGAAGATGATCTGAGGCTGGTTTATACAGTGATCCTTCAGACTAGAATGATTTTAGACTCATCTTCTATTACAGAAATGTTGCTGATGTTCCTGAAGCAATGGGCCAAAAAAGAGAGTACTCCTGGACATTATAAACACTCTTGGCTGACATGTACAAAAGTACATACAGGTATTTTCACAGGCTATAAAATAAGAGTTCAAATTGACCAAGAAATAGATAAAACCTGTAATCTTCAGGATGCTATCTGCGGTAAAGATTATGTATTGCAGACCACAAACTACCTTAAAAAAGTATCTTCTTTACTATGGCAAAAGAACAGTTGAACATTCCACATTTTCAGCTTCACATGTGGGATGATAAAATCTTAACAACATGCCATTAAATATGCCTTTACAACATCCCTTCCTTCTCAGCTAGATATATCTGTGAATCCTCTCTTTGCAGAGGAGATTAAATACACTCCCTGGACAGCTGAGAAGAATTAAAGTATGACCTGATAGTTTCTCTGCTTGACAATAATATTGTCTGTCGTTTTGTGCTGTATCCAAGATACTGTTCTCTGATCCATGCTTAGAAAACAGATATTGATGGTTTTAGCTGATTAGCATCTGTATACCATTTGGTATTTCAGTCTCAAAACATATTTTACAAAATGTTGCAGCAGGTGGTTTCTAGAATGTGCTCACTCATGCTCAATGCAAATATTTCCCTACATCACCTCACTAATGCCTTGAAACTTTTTGTCTGTTTTAAACAAGCAACAGTGCTGTTAGGCTTGGCCAGCAGAGTCCAACTTTTTGACTGAGACATGGCTTGTACCCTGTATGAAGGTATGGGAAGGGTGGTTGACCATTCTCATCATTTATTATAGGGCAGGACAACAGCTGGTAGCTAGTCAAAATGCAGGTACTCCTACACCCCAAATGCATCCAGTGATTTTGGGTAAGGTGACAACACAGGAAAGGAACTCCCTGTTACATGCTCTGAAGTATGCAGGCACTCCTTAAAAGTGATCACACTCTCATCTGTCACACAACTGGAATGCCCAAATATTAGTCAAGCAGCACGTGCACATCAGTTTATGTGAGAAGGGAGATGTTGTGAAGGTCCTTCAGGAAAAGGGCAGAGGAGAGAAGGACACAAGGTTACTCATGTGGGCTGCAGCCTGCTCACTGCCCTGTAAGTTATCTTAAAGAAAATGTTTGATCAGTTGTTTATTTAATAAAACAGTACTTCAGATCTTTCATTTTTTTAAACTTTCCATCAAAATTCCCTGGAATTCCTTTAAATGTGGAGTATTTTGGCAGTAAGTGAAAAAAGCAGTCAACAGAAATGCATCTCACAGGAACTACCGTTCATCTTCAAGGCTTGTGTGGAGAGACGGGTGGATGCAAAGCTGGGGAAACCAGCAGCTTCCAAGGAAAATCACAGTTTACTTGAGTTTAAGATCCATTACTTTTCTTATTGTAAACAGATGGCCCAACCCCAAAAATGAGTAAGTGTAGTAGTTTTCAGCATTAGGAATAGAATCTCTGTGCAAAAAGTTACAGTCATTCTTCCTGTGAAAAGCTGTGTAGAAGAAAACTAGTGAGACCACGCTCCTAGGCTTTCCCTCCTCACCCAGTCCTTGGAAACTGGACAGAAATTTCAGGAAATAGCACTGAGTCAACAGCAACAGTTCAACTCCTTCCTTGATATAATGGAGGCGAAGCTGCAAGTCACCCACTGATACATGTCTCCAGACCAGCTCTGTGGGAGCTGAACACCATCAGGTCAAGGATGGATGGCACCAACATGAGCTGCCAGGGTCCCACACTGACCACAGGGCAGCTGGGAAGAGATTTGGGCACCATTGAGCCCCTGCACTGTGCCACCCCTTGGCTCGAGGCCTTCAGAGAGATCCCGGGCAAAGGGCAAGAGAGGAGACAGCCGTGATGTTTTGGCTTCCGCTTAGTTCTAGTTTACAACCAAGATGTCCACTTCCAGCTTGAAGGCACAGAGCACAAGCCTGTCATGCCATGTAGATGGCATCTGTGTGAAAAGCAATGAAAAAGGATAAATTAGTCAGAAAGTGTGTGGTGGCATAGCAAGAATGATGAAGTATAATCATGGTTGCATAAGAATAGTATATGTTCTAGTAAATATAACAAAGAATTAAGGCTGCTATGAAAATACAGAAATACTTTTTCTTTTTTTTTTTCCTTTTTTGTCTTTTTTTTGTTTGTTTTTATTAACTTCTGGCTTGGGAACCGTTCCTGTACCCACTTTCAAATTCCATACATGACTTATAGACCACTGGAAATTATTTTAGATATTCAGGCCCATGCTGCAACACACTTCAAGCTCATGGCTGAACTATAACTTTGGAATCCAATTTAAATTGGCCATTTTAGCACAAAGCTACACAGATTTTTTTATTGCAAATTGATAGAGGAGACACTCTCCATTGTAAAACAAATTGTATTTTGTTTATCTGGCATTTAAATGTCCAGTGCTAAAGCAATAAAAAAAAAAAAAAAAAGAAAAAAAGGAGCAGAAGTAATGAATAAGACAAATTCCAACTCAGTTTGACACTTTCCTCCAGCATGGTGATTTTCAACCTTTTTTTCTCCATTTTCAGACACTTGCTAGCCTTTCATTGCAAACTGCTCCCATTTGAATTCATCTTTCTTACATATGGCTGATTAAAACTGGAGACAGTATTGCAGATGAGGTCTCAGCAGTACCTTGTAAAATGGCATGAACTCTCCCTCATCTCTACTGAAAATACACTGTCACACGCATTTTTGGATTGCCATTGCCTTTTCACAACACTGGTGGCTCTCAGTTGTCTCATGGCCAATACACCCAAATCCTTCTCAGTGTCAGTCATCCTTAGCTAATGAGCTCCAAGTATAAAGCAAAAAAGTGATATTAATCCCTAAGCCCAAGCCCATTTACACTCTGTGCTATAAAATTTAATTCCACTTCTATTACTTTTTCCCCTGAGGTCATCCAGTTCTCCCCCTATGACAGCCTGATGCTCTTTACACTGCTGCCTCCTTATGGTGTCATCAACAAATTTAATTTGTGCCCTTTGTGTTACATTGCATCATTCCCATGCCAACACTGCTGAAATAAGTATTAAGTAAACCCAGTCATGTTCTCTATTGTACTGCTCTGAAAACACCCATAAAAATAAAGTGAGCCCATTCTTTTTACTAGGGCACAGGTGTACGTCTAGAAAAGTGCTTAGCCAAGTACACACATCACCAGAATTCCAACTCCCCACTCCTCCCTCATGCCATTACAGCTTCATCCACATTAAGGACCTCACCATATTGCTCCTTTGGAGGCACACTCCAAGAGGGTTACACATTGTGCAGCCCACTGTATGGATGTGCTAGGCAGGAGCCAAAGCATTTAGGAGAACAGCCATAGGACATAGCTGCTTGCCATTGGGGTGAGCACGGGCCTCCCTGATGCCCCAGGGCTGTTGGGTCCCCCGTCAGCCTGAGGGCCATGACAAACCCTCACATGCAGCAGCCACCAGGGCAACATCACCACTGCCAGGTCCCCCCAACAGCATCAACGCCACCAGGCTAGTAAGAGCAGGGCCAACATGTATGGGAGCAATAAGAGAAAGAAATAGAGCAGGACGTAGGTCCTCCAAGTGGTGAATACAACAGATGTCTCAAAATTCCATTTTGATTATCTTCAACTCATCTTGCTATTGGCTTTAAATGCCCATGTGCAGGTGTCACATCTTTGTCATCCAGCTCTCTCCATGGTCATGTAATACACACTTTTATTTGAAGGAAGCCCAAGTAAGTGAAACTCTAAGGCCTTGACTTTTATTCTCAGCACCCCATGCAGCTTTTCTGAAAAGAACTGTTATAAAGATTTTTCAAAGAAATTGGGGTCACCTGCTGCAGTGAACTGAACATAATTGGGAAGTACTGTAGATATCCTCTGTTTGGAAATGCATTGCGTGTCGATGATGGCTAGTTCAGTTTTGTATGAGTTTCTGGCTTCGTATGCTATTTTTAAGAGCTGTAAATGGAGCAGGTCCTGCCCTCCCTCCCTTCCACCCTCTCATCCTACTCACTGATTTCTCATCTTAAATTAAATTGGGTACAAACACTGTAACAAATAATTTTCTCTCTACACCATAAGAAGATAGGCATAGGCAGAAGTTCAGACATATACAGCATGTAGCATCTTTACAAGATAAGATCAGCAGTGTGGCTTTCTGTCACAGGGTTTGCCTTTAAAAATTGTAATCATCAGCTTAGCATGTTCATCATTCTGTCAGAGGGATACTCTTACCACTGGCTATGAAGAGAGATGGCTGTGATAAAGGATCACCTTTATGTTTATCAGAACCCTTTAATTGCCCACAGCGTGTGTCTCTTGAGGATCTAAACCATGGCCCTTACAAGCATTTGCATTAAGAAAGATGTCACTATCATTTGAAAAGATGTTCTCAGAGCTGAATGTTAAAATGGATGCATATACTTCAGCCCAAATTTAAAAGGGGAAAAGAGAGATTGCTGGTTTCCCCATCTTCCTTTGCCCTCACAAGAGAGAGGAGCTAGAAAGCAAACATCCCTCCCTGCTAGCTGTTGCTGTTTTCTGCTTTTTTGCATTATTGAGATGAGTAGAGCAGCCCTGGCTTGTTCATTTGTTTAGCTTGAATCAGGAGACCAACAGCAAAAGCAGACTCCCCTCCTGTCTCCCCCAGTCTTTCATGACTGTCAGCCCCAGAGCTGTTCACAGAAGCTGACAGTTACAACTTGCTCTTTCAGCCCAAGCT
The DNA here is from genome assembly GCA_013398125.1 of Aegotheles bennettii. Lineage (NCBI taxonomy): Eukaryota > Metazoa > Chordata > Aves > Caprimulgiformes > Aegothelidae > Aegotheles > Aegotheles bennettii. Next base: position 902,054 of record VZRW01006599.1, read on the forward strand.
CAAGCTTTTATAACCTCCTCCAGATATTGACTGTTTTATTGAGTCAGATGCCATCTGGAAATGGGATGCCCCAAACCCCACAAGTAAATGTTCTCCTTGTGCTGTTTCATATAGCAAAAATCATAGCACAAGAGATTGTCTTTTAGCACAAGAGAGTAGCTCAAGGCACTTTTAGAGCAACTTGTTCAACACACAGGTTCAGATGATTGAGTATTATTGCTGTAAATCAGACCTTCCAAACAGCTGACATTTTTTTATAGCTCTTCCCTGAATTATTGCCACTTTAGGTTCCTTCTAGCACAGGTCTCAAGACCATTTCCCCATTTGGCCCAAGCAGTCAAACAAAAGATGCAGGGTCTTACTGTCTGTTTCATCCAGGAGGAGAACTTGATGAGGACACCAGATAACTTGTAGGTAATTGCGGCCCTTCTCAAGAACAGGCAAAGTCTCCCTTTTTACCACTTCATGAGGAACTGAAAAACATACAGTCACTCCATTGCTGTCAGAATCAAATTTCCTTCCTGAAAGGGCCTCCCAGGGCTTTTCCTTGAGCTAGACTTACCTTACATACTTGGGTTGTTCTGGAACAATCATCACTGTATGACTACAGTGTGTGTTTGTGTGTCAGCTACACACTCCAGCTCAATATAGTATTGAAGTGAAAGTCCATTGTTCTGACCAATGGGGTTCCAATTGCACAAAACTTTGGATTGAACTGAGAGGAAGGCTATTTTCTGGGGTTTGAAGGTGACCACTAATTCAGTGGTATGCTTTCAGGAGCTCTAGAACTCCTTGGAGCCAACTTGAAGGACTATGATTTTTTCCAACATTTTGATCCAATCTACAAAAACATCATAGGTACATCTACCCAAAGCCACACAGCAAGGGAATAGTAGTCCCTGGTTCTGTAACATGACTTTTCCACACTGCAGTCATCTTGCAAGACATGCTCTTAGCAATTTTGCTGTCTGCTCTGCTTTTTTTGGAAAATTTTTTTTATGGAAAGGGTGGTCAGGCATTGGAACTGGCTGCCCAGGGAAGTGGTAGAGTCACCATCCCTGGAGGTGTTCAAAAAACGTTTGGATGTGGCCCTTGGGGACATGGTTTAGTAGTGGACTTGGCAGTCCTGGGTTGATAGTTGGACTTGATGATCTTGTAGGTCTTTTCCAACTGAAGCTATTCTATGATTCTGTGATATCAGCCCAGTAAATACAGGTGGTACTACAGCAGATGGTGGCATATTCCTGCAAGCTTAATCTAACAGAAATAACATTGAGGGCACCTTCTTTGGGAAAAGCAGATTTTTGCTCAAGGAGTAGAATATGGAAATGTCCGGATATCAAATGTTATGAATCCAGCAATAACATAGCTCCCCTGATAATAATGATGGTTTGAATATTTTTTATTTGAATAGATTTGCCTGCATTGCCAATATCTACAGTGTTGCTTGGTAACTATTTTCTGATACTAAGAGACTGTAAAACACTTTTTCAACACTAAATTCAAATTCTGATATCAAGTCTTGCACATTTTTTTACTTTCTTTCCTTTCCTTGAAGATGCCAATTGAGTTTACAAGTAAATATTTTACAATTCTTCCTTGGACAAATGTCAATGTTGTAAGAAGAGTCAGTGGAACCATGAAGTGAGAATGCAGGTGATCTCAGACACTAGTTGCATAATTCAGGATGAGTTTAATGATGTTAAGTAGAAAGAAATTCTAAATTGTCAGTAGACAGAAATAAAATTACCACATAAAGTAGAAAAGCAAATGATATTTAAGTGTTGCATGAAACAGAGATGAATATGTTTAAATACTACTCACACTTCCATGTGTATGTTTTGCTGGTGGTGCAGTGCCAGCATTCACTTATTTTCTAGAGGCTGTGTTGTGTGGTCATGAAGATAAAGGAATAGAATAATAATATTAGTAATAACAATAATAACAAATGTAACACTGTTGATAGAATCATAATTCAGTAATGAATAAAATACCACAATGTTCTACTAAATTACTTGTTGAAATTTAACTCAGACAATAAAAAGGATAATTAAAAAGGGGAAGGACCAAAACCCCACTGTGCTGTAGTTCCAAAAATGTATCTGCTCATTTCCTCACATGTTGCAAATTTCTGTTACAAAGCCATTTCTTTCCAATTTTATGAGGATCAACAAGTTCACCTCTGCCTTCTATGCAAACTTCAAAAGCACTGCAGAAGGTGGTAGGATGCTTATAAATGACATGATTCTGTTGATTTGTGGATATTACTAAAGAAATGTAGCAGTTGTGTGAGACAGTCTCTAAAATCTCTTTTTTAGATTTTTAGCTCTCTGACAATGCCAAACTGTGCAGGAAGCTGCCTAGGGAGCTGTGTTCAGAAATGAAATTCCCACCTCTCCAAATATATGTGCAGTGACTTTCTGAAACATGACTGATTTCACAACAAGTATCCACTCTTTGTTCATTTGCTTTCTAAATGTACTCTTTTGACTGAATATGTGAGACTGGCAGTTCAGAACTATAACAGTAAAAGAAGATCAGAAAAAAAGCATGTAATATTTATTTAATTTAATATCTATCAGTAGTAGCAAAATTTTAGCTGGTAAGTGGGTAAGTGATTACATTGCTTCTATTCCATAACTCTTCCAAAAGAAGATGGAACCTTAAAATCACTTTAGAACACCCTTTCACTGACTTTGAAGGAACAGCAAAGTGTGCACAGTAGATGATTCTGGCTCCCACAAAAGTCCACAGCCACAGAATGTACTTCCTAAAAAAGTCCTTCTCAAATTACGGCCAACCAGATGATTTGGTGGAGCCTGGGAGTTTCAACAGTGGCAAGGCTGTAAAATGTAGAACATCTGTAAAAAAAGCAGCAGTCTAAAACTTCCTACAGTTCACCAGGTGAAAATGTCTCCTCTTGTTTTAAAAATTCCCTCAGGACTCTGGGATGCATATCGTCAGGTCAATAATGGGGGGCAAATTCCTCACTCCACTGCCCTCTCAACCAAAAGTATAGCATCTGTCATTCTTCAAATTGCTGTGGTGGTCGTTCATTCAATCATGTGGAAAATTACTGAGACAATAAGGGCAGGATGGTACTTCATGGTACTACCACTCCCAAATACTCAAAGATTATGAACTCCATGCCAAGAAACAATGGTTGAGAAATTGTTGGTTCTCTTTATTTGTTTTTGAAGGGGTTGAATTTCTAGGAGTCACATCAACTTTTTTGTCAAAACCATGAAGTTCTCCTTGGATCATCTGACTCAGTCTGTTGGAGCTTTTCAAATAGCAGTATCCTGTGGAATGGACAATGCTGTTGATAAATTAAAAAACAGATTCTCTTCTTGCTGAGGGGAAAAGGGCACGTTGCTGGGTGGGGTTTGGCATTTCATGGTCATGATATGCTAAGAAAAAAAAGCTTTTCCCCAGCTCTGAGAATTTAACATCTCAAGGCATTAAGCCATGCAGAACCAGAAATTACTGGTGTTATTACTTTGGTGATCTTTTGCAATTAGACATTTTCCTCATGTGTTTTGATGCTTTTGATCACTAATAGTGCAGTGTTTATTTCTCTCCTTTTATTACTGTCAAGGCTAAAATAATATGTGGGGGAGAAATGCACTCAGAAAAGACAGATTCTAGTTTTATTCCCACACCCACACTGCAAAATACAGCACACAATAATTCTGCAAGTGAATCTGGATTCATGACTTCTGTGGGCCATTAATACTTAATATGTGCAGTATCTACTCTTTTGCAGGTTCATTCATATCCTATTGTAATCTCCTGTAAACAGGCTCCAGATAATTTCTGACATCTCTGAAGCAGGAAACTGCTATGTATACAAAATTCAAACTGTACTGAAGATGAGAAATGATGGCAGAAATAAGTGTTAGAGCCCTTTGATCCCCACTTCCTCTCTGCAGCAGTAAATATATTCAGAGAGGCAGCACTGTAGATTTATAAATGTTAGCACTCTGAGTGAAGTCAAACGAATTTATTCTATAAACTTCTCTGACATTATGAAAACTTTACGAAGAGATCATTGCATATGAAGTGTTCAAATACTATAATTTTAACTTGAAAACCCACTCACCAGACATTTAAGTAGCTTTCTGTATATCTTTTGTGTTTAAAGTGTTTAAAGAATAAGTGGGAACACCATAAAGATGACAAAATAAATTATGCCTCTTGAAGTTTAGGAATAACACCAACATAAAATAATATGGCATGAATCCATTTTTCATAGATGCAGACTCAAGTGGTAGACCTAAGCATCTAGGAAGAAGAAGTGTTGAAGGAGTTTGTTCTGAATGAATCAATGGTGACGAGGAAGATAACATTGCCACTGGAAATGTCTAACACAGTGACAGAGGGGTTGAGCATAGATCCCTTGTGGGGCTGGCCTTGCCTCTCAGGTTAAAAGCTAATGCACCATTTATCCTGGGGGAAAACTATTTGATTAAAGTCAGTTCAGGATTCAACTAGCTGCAAAGCTGAGTGGCTGAATTGGGTGTATGGACATCTCATTGTGAGCACTGGACTGGACCATTTTCAAGATAGATGGTTCAAAGCTGTACAGCAATTTACCACACTGCTCTAGCCTGGAAGGCATGCACTCAGCACCACTGCCTGTAGAGGCAGGTCAGTCAATACAATCATACAAACTACAGATGCATTTTCAGACCTTTTCCTCTGCTTATGCTCCATGTTGAGAGTTGGAACACAGGAAAAATCCCAAAAGGAGACAAAGCCTGGAGGCTGGGTATGCTCTTCATCACATCTGAAGAGATGATTGTGTCTGTCAAGAAAGAGGATAAATAATAGGTGGAGGAGTGCTTTTCTTCCTGATGTGAAGCTCTCTCTGAAGGTACTGCTTTCATAGCACCAGTAACAGGCTAGGAAAATCGTGATGCCTTAATTAGTTCAGAATGGTACTCTGTATCTCTTTTGCTTCAACAGAGCCGTGAGACCTTTGTTCCACTCTCTATGGTGATTTTTCATAGATTTTAAAACCCTGTCCTACCTTTTAGTTCTCATCTGAGTGCATTCCTCAGCAGCCTTCTGAGACTCTCAGGTGAATGTTATACATGACATCTACGTTTTCCTGGCAATTGCCTGAGGGAACTGACCTCTCCTGGGTACTGGTCAGATGAAGGTTCTCACCACTTTCCAATCCTAAAGGAAGTAATTTAGTGCAATCCTAAGCAGCAAAGTATATCTATCTGCTTTATACAGCTAATGAAAGTGGCTATCCAGATTTCAGCACCCAAGTTAGACGCTGAGAGCTAGGTTAGATATTTTTCTTCACAGCACCATCTAGTGTCACTTTCACAAGCCACAATTTTATTTGACCTTGTCTTCTCTCACATAAATACACAGTCATATCTATGTTTTAAAATGAACTCAAGTCCTTTCCAAAAATAGTACTTGAATAAATACTGGTTTTTTTTCCCTGGGGAAATAATGAGAGAAAAAAAATCACAGCAATAGATAGGCAGTGTCTTATTGAACTCTGGAAACAATGCTGATAAAGACTTTACAAGAAGCTGAACAAAGCAGAATAAAATAAAATAAAATAAAATTTGGTTGTTTAAAACTACATGTTTTGTCTGGACTTGTGGGTTTGCTAAGATGGACTCACCTGCCTTTAATATGCTTTGTTGACTTTTTTTCTGACTTCAGACCAAGCCTTTTGCTTGACATTATTAAAACATGTTTAACTTCACTGAGTAACAAATGCCAAAGGTAAAGATTGTCTTTGCCTATAGATCAACAATCACCATCAATTATGGTGTGAGTTCTTACAGTAAACATTCTCTGAGCCTCCATGATCATTGCTATGAGTCAAAGGGGAAAGGAAAAAAGGGAAATGGGAAAAGAGGAAGTGGGAAAAGGGAAAGGGAAAGGGGAAAAGAGTGAAGGGAAAGAGAGGGAAAGAGGGGAAAAGAGGGAAAGGGAAAGGGAAAAAGAAAGGGAAAAGGAAAGGGAAAATGAAAGGGATTGACAATCAAGCAAAATGCTTATTTTATTTTTTAAAATCCTAGTTACAAATAAGTAATAAAACTTCTCCAATCATCACCTCATGAGATTCAACAAGGTCAAGTATAGAGTCCTGCAGCTGGTGAGGAATAACCCAGGCATCAGTACAGGTTAGGGATTGACCTGCTGGAAAGCAGTTCTGGGGAGAAGGACCTGGGGGTCCTGATGGACAACCATTTAACCACGAGCCAGCAATATGTCCTTGTGGCCAAGAAGGCCAATGGTATCCTGGGATGCATTAAGAAGAGTGTGGCCAGCAGGTTCAGGGAGATTCTGTTCCCTCTCTACTCTGCTCTAGTGAGGCCACATCTGGAGTACTGGCCTCCCCAGTTCAAGACAAGGAACTACTGGAGTGAGTACAGAGAAGGGCTACACAGGTGATAAGGGGACTAGACCATGTTTCTTATGAGGAAAGGCTGAGAGATCTGGATCTGTTTAGCCTGGAGAAGAGAAGACTGAGAGGGGATCTTATCAGTGCTTATATATATCTACAGTGTGGGTGTCAGTAGGATGGAGCCAGACTGTTCTCAGTGGTGCCCAGTGACAAGACAAGGAGCAATAGTCACAAACTGGAACACAGGAAGTTCCATCTAAACATGAGGAAAAGCTTCTTTGCCTTGAGGGTGACAGAGCACTGGAACAGGCTGCCCAGAGCGGTTGTGGAGTCTCCTTCTCTAGAGATATTCAAAACCCGCCTGGACGTGATCCTGTGCCACCTTCTCTAGGTGAACCTGCTTTAGCAGGGGGTTAGACAAGATGTTCCATAGGTCCCTTCCAACCTCTATCATTCTATGATTCTGTGATTCTGAAAATTGACAACATATGGAGGAGGAAGCTATGACAGAAGCCAGAGGTTTGCCTAGGGATTTTTTACATGATCATCTTGTACTTTTGTAATAAATTTTTAGTCTTCTGGAGATCACAATGGGAACCAACTGCCATCTAGACAAAGCAGAGATAGAGAACTGAAGTGAAAATTAGAACACTATATATATTGATAGCATTTAGATGTATAAGTATTCTACCTCCACAAAATAACGTCCAGTCTAGTCTGGCATTCATTGATTGTAAATTTGTAATTCGACCTTGACAGTTTGCAAATTTTCAGAACAGTATTCTTAAAAACAATTCTGGTGGGTTATGCTTTCAAATTACTGGGTTCATGGTTGGACTTTATAGAAAAAGGTACATGTTTTAAATAGCTTTTGGGTAAAAATCCCACAGGGTACACCAAAGGCAAACTAATGACCACTGGTGAAGCCACAAATGGAATTGGGTGATATATTGATACTAGCAGTAAACAGTATTCGATTTTAACAGCAACTAGTATAGAATAACATGTCTAATTTAATTTATGAACCTAATTTAAACATTGGAGGGGCTTGACACAGAAAAACTAGTTGCTATGTTGTTTCTGTACTTTTATTTGCTGCCCATCAGAAAATGTGAAGCACATTAGAGCGCTTGATGTTAATTTGTTCATCTGCTTATGATGTTGGCATTCCTTGCCTGCTTGTGGCATTTTTGCAAGAAACTCGAGCTGTTCTTAATCCCAATTCAAAGAAACAATTGATTTTCTTGTTATGATTTATTATCATTGATCAGTCTGCAAATAACACATTTTTGCTTTTGTCACATTGTACAGCCATAGCGAAGGTTACCAACCTTTTTCTATTTCTCTCTGTAGGGAAGAAGTAACTACAATTTCAAAAGTGCACATGCTCTTTCTTCATGAGCAGCTCTGCCCATATGAGTAAATCCCAGTGAAGTCATTGGGATAATTCATGTGCACAAGACTGTGCCACTTGGGATCATGACACTTATGTACAGCTCAGCTGGAAAGCCTCTCACTCATCTTCATGGCATACATTTTTCAAAACTTCCAAGCTGTTTATATTAATAATTGTGAAAGCTGAGGGACTGAGACTGCCTGAATTGTAGTTCTAGTATAACCCTGAGAGATAGCAAGAGTTCTTTATAATGAACAAACAAAAAATCCAGCTTAGTTTTTTGGGTATTTGAATGTTGACCTTTGAACACGAAATATTGAAATGAAAGAAAGAAGCTTGTTGCTAAATATTTTGTACAAAATAAGCATAACTAATTCCTATCTCTGTTTCATTTTCAGGTCTTGTAGGCCTGTCTTGTTTCACTCATACCTTCACTAAGTAAAAATGATCATTATATTGTTGCAAAACATAGTTACAAAGGGAAGATTTTACTCTAGCAACTGCTGAAAGACAAAATGTACCATAACATACATATATATATATATGTATGTATGTATATGTGTATGCTCTGGAAGATACCTTTTACTAACTAATATGAAAAATATTTATGACCCTCACAAGGAGAATTATACTTATTCTTTTTAATATTCCCTTGTGCTAGTGTGGCTTTTACTTGACTTTTGCTATCAAACTTTTGCAAGAAGTCTCTATCCTGTATAAGGATAGAATTCCCTAGTCACTGAGAGTAAAAGGGTAGAGGGGTTTGACTTTCTGTGACCCCCCAAACAGTGGGTTAGTCGGGTTTTCTACTTTTCAAGAGTGGCCTATTCTTCCAGGTGATTTGTTAAAATCACTTGTGTGGGTGAAGATGATCCTAATAAAAAAAGCAACACCACAACACAATCTCAGCACTGCATCATCTACCCTGGTTAGATTTTTGGTGTGAAATATTTTTCTCAATGGAGGTCTTTTTGTGTGTGGTTGAATATATGCAAAGCAAAGCATAGTGATGCTTTGCAAAACAATGTCACTCTTTCTGAGCTTTAGCAAAGTTGCTTTTAACAAGACATTTTCAGCAAAAGGTAAGTTTGTTGAAATCAGAAACAGATGACCAACATCTTGATGGGGAAATTATTTTATAGTTCACCTCTTTTTGTTTCCCAAACTGCGCTTAACAAGAAGTCAGTTATTTCCATTCTGAAAACAGGAACTTGTGAGATTGAGAGTCCTTAACCTAACTCTGTGAATGAGTATCCAACTAATGTTTCAAGTACACCGAGACAAAACTTAAAACCACAGGTATTGCAGGCTTAGTAGCAGTAAAAAATAAAAAAATCCATTTTTTTATTTTTACCCTGAATCATCGATAGCTAAATAGCTGAAAGTAGAAATTCTTTATGTACATGCAGAGAAAAAATAGATTTGTAGTGGAAACTTCTTGGCAAGTATGAGTCTAACCGTGTTTGAAGTAGATGAGATATTGATCCCTAAAATAAATAAATAAATACAAATGCCCAAACCTTTTAAACTTCAAGTATCTGCAAAGTTAACAACCTCACATTCAGAAAACTGATAAAAAAAATCCCTTTCTATAAAATTGCCATGAAACAGGATTTCTCTTGCCTTTCCTTTCTAAGGACCACAGCATACCTGTATTTGCTTGTGGCAGAACGAGAAGGGTACACCTCAGAGTGGTTCATGCACTTTGTGGTCCAGGCCAGTCCAATTTGATAAGCAAAGATGTTAAAAAAAACAAAGTCAGTGTCCAGACTGGCTATTAAAATAGCAACAACAGTAAAAATACCCAACCCCCAACCCTCCAGCAAGCCTCATTCAAGTTTGGAGCTCCACCTTTTTCCCTGGGCTGTTTCTGGGAACTGGATACTGTTAATTTGGTAGCATACACTTGATCAGAGCCATAAAGAGATGTCTTCAGACTAATAGCAGGTCTAAACAGTGCTGCACATTCCCAGTTCTCCAGGTGTGAATCAGCTCTAGTCCACAAGCCACATATACATGGCTCCAAGCCCTAAGTCAGTGTACCTTGCCTTTCAGCACACTTTGTATCTTATTATCAAGTTCCACGTTCTTAGGTTGTGAGGCTCAAAAGAAGCTGTTAGCATCCAGCTGCCCTGGCTTGTGGCAGCAGCATTTTTATTAGCATTTTTTATTATTCCCCAGTAAGATCCTACTCTTCATGCAGAAGCCACCCCATTTGTGTGCAATAGCTCTGCTTGCAGCTGAGCCATGATTTGAAACCAGGAGCAGCACTGATTTGAAACCCATAAGCTGACAGTCCTGTAGGTCATAGCTGGCCCCAGCTCTGCAAGACAGAGTATTGTCTCCTGCCTCCCCTGAACTCCTAGCATATCTGCAGAAATGTCTTCAGCTATGTGCCAGTTTTCAGATCGGAGTTGAGTGCTGGGATGAAAAAAGGGAGAAAAGGAAAGAAACTGTGTGTAATGTTCAGTAATCTGAGAGGGACATATCACATAGTTGAGTCAAATGAGTAAATTAATTCTCCCAAGTTTACTTCACTAAAAGGCTGCAGGAATATTTCAGCTACAGAAAACAAGTCCTGGATGGGAACTTGTCTCTTCTTGCATTGGCTCCTGCAGAGCCCACTGCTGCCAGCTTTAGCAGTGTAACAGCACAAAATGTTCAACCTGCCTTTCTAGGGTAGGGGAGGCTCCTGTTGCAGCCTTGGGTCTCAGCTATTTTGCAGTGGTGGAAGACAAAGCACCTTCTAACTCATGAGTCACATATGCTGTCTGCCCAGCCCTTCTCAGGCTGGATCACAGGCTTGGGTCCTGCTTTCTTGCTTTCTCGCTTTCTTGCTTTCTCATTTATGAATATTCTCACACATTTTTCAAGCTTTCCTCTAAAATGGTCACAAAATTCCTCTAAAAAAAAAATAAATAAAAATAAAAGGTCTGAGAAAATGTTGTCTTTACAAGTGGGTTAAATACAAACACAAGGCATCAGAAAATGGAAGGTAAAATTTTCAGAATTGGCAGCACTGGAATATGATTTTGATATAAAACTTTTAATAAAATAGGGAATGTAACTAATTTATCTCCCAACAAGGAAGAAGCTCACTTTTGGGTCATAAATCCTCCATATAGCTAGACACTGAAAATGTTTGTGGAAAGGAAACTTTGATTTACAATCAAGATCCACCGAATAAGGGTTTATTTATATGTTTATTATTTTTTTAAACTGTGATCCTGTGTTACAAAAGTAAATTTGGTATTGCTGAAGTTAGTTTATCTGTAACACATAACTTTTATAGAGTTTAGGCTATCCAGTTCATTTATTAAGTGAACCTGAACATAATATACAATGAAGGAGAAAGCGGTCTTGTATCTTTAAAAAATGTTGTTTCTTCTAAAATAGAAGCTTAGCCCCAGCCTACCCGCAAGTACAAGATTTAACAGAAAGACAAGCAGTTATAATGAAGAGGTATGTTTTTGTGCAAATACAGTGCAGGTTTTATGGAAAGACAAGAATAAATCAAATAAAATCCAGTCTAAAGATAAACTGTCACTGCATTCCAGCTGGGGGCAGAGCAGGAAGGGAAGAGGGGAGAGGACAGAGGAGAGGAGGAGGGAGGAAGGCAGTTAAAATCTGAACAACCTCTAAATCTTTCCTTACAACCTGTGGTCCACTCCTCCACCTCTTATGAGTATCTGGTATTGATTTCCCAGTGTTAATAGACCATTATGGATGAAGCACTGCTGCACTCTGACATGCTCATTGGTAGGAAAGTGCAGTGGCTTGTGAACAGTTATTTGAGATTTTGTTACCAGATGGCTGCAGCTTTACAAACCACCTGCTACAAGACTGAGCCATTCTGGCTCTGGTTTGAGAAGAGCTATGGCAGGAGCAGTAACTGCTGCAGTTCTAGCTTCCCCTTCTGACTGCACCAAGAGAGCAAGAGATTGCAGATAGAGATGGCAGGGTGGAAGACATGGAGTGGCATCCCCAGTAGGGATGTATCTTGGAATATCTGCAGCCTATGCAACCAACATCTTATTGCATTTTGGGGTGAGGGGATGTAGAAAAAAGATCAGCAGGTGAGTACAGATGAAGTTACATCATGCCAATCCTCAAAATGACAGACATGTCAAAGCAGCATATGTCTCAAAAATCTAATTTATTAATAAAAAACCCCTCTCAAGTACAAAAATCAGTATGAAATCACTGATCTTACTGCACTTTATTCTCTATATTTATTGTCTTCTTTACTGACCCTATCCGCCTAATCTAGATTTTGTTTATCTTATCTACAGAACAGATACAATAGACAAAATGATTGGCCATGTTAGTGACTTTGGATTTAGCTTACCAATGGAATAGCAGTGTTTTGCCATATCCAGAGACCTGTTTAATTTTGTATGTTAAATGTGTAAAAAATTGAATTTATATTTACAAACCTGGGTAAAATAAAACTAACAAATGGGAGCTTGAAAGGTGCTACAGGCCCCTGGTGAGAGTTCTGTGGCCAAGGTGAAAAATCCAGAGTTCACAATTACATGCTTAATGATCAGTAAAATTAATCAAATGGTAAGGCACGTGATGAATCATGCCCTTACGATATAAAAGCTTTCTCTTGACATATTTTCCTTCAGCTTCAAAAATGGAAGTCTTTGTATCTCGATTTCTGAAATGTGGTCTTCCCAGAAATACTTTTTCCCAAAAAGAGTATTAAGGCAGGCACGCATTTCAGCTATTCTTCTTCAACAATCTCTTCTGAAAAAATACATTTTTTATGTCATCAACTCACTGTAAAGCAACCTGGAATGTCAACTTCAGACTTATTGAAGCCAGTAAGCCTCAAGGATACGTTCATATTAAATTGTGAGAAATGAAATGGAAACTAAAAAGGAAAAATTCCCATCCAAAAACCAAATCAGAAGCCACTCTTCACCATATGAGTGCTACTATGTGACAGATTGTGATTTACACTGAGTGGGTTGGTAAAGAGTAATATGCATGTAGATTGAAATGTAGATTATATAAAAATCCAATAGGTGATCCAAAATCTGCAACAAGTAATACGTTGGGTTTTTTACATGAGAATTAGAGGGATCTAAAAAAGATAAATGTGAAATTTAGATTTGAGAAAGTTTCATTTTTCTTCAAGAGTTGAATTCTCTCTCCCTGGCTTGTTACCTATGTGTTGCTACAATGTATAATATTTTAATTACCTGGTCACTTTGCCAGCACTACAACTGACTTATTTCAAAAGCTTAACGTTGAGATATTGGTATTCAGAATCATATCCACTAGATGTCACTCAATAGTCATAATCATTTCCAGCACTGGCAAACAAACAAACAAAAAAACATAAAAAGGGCAACAAACGTTTTTTTCTTCAGAGTCAGAATTACATTCTTTCAAAAATCTAGGTAGTGACTGTTTAATGTTAAGACATGATGTCTTAAAGTTGTCATCATCACTTAAAAAATTATAACTTTAAGCTTGTATGCTGATCCCATTTAGAAGCCCTGGTTACCACCTGGAAGTTAAATATTTCTTTAATAAATCTGGTTATTTAAAAGACAAAAAAATAGAGCATTTGGAGATTTGGATGGTGATGGACTTGATGGTGCCTCTGGACCATGAACACACTCTTCAGCTTTTTGATCTGCATGATGCCTAACATTGATCTTCAGTGAAGCTGTTTTCTAGATTATATGCTCATGCCCTCTTGGTTTTTGCCATTAAGAGATGTTTTGAATGCACATCCCCTGAAAATCATCCATTCACCAGAATGGATGGAGTCTGTTTTGCTGCAGGCAATGGTGTGTTTCTACCTGGACATTCTCTAGCTCCCAGTTTCAGGCATTTGTTTATGTATGGCTTTCAGATACTGTAATCACATCATGATGCAGTTGGCTTTCCTTGGGAAAGTAAACAAAGAAATTCTTCTCTAGCCTTCAAATTTTTTTGTTGGCTTTTTCCATATTCCCCCTGGCTTCCAAACAGCCTTTTCAAAATATGGGCACTAAAACTGTTCCCAGTATTGTAACACTGGAAACATTGCATATGGGGAGAAAACAGCTTTGCACACACATTTGTTACTGGTTTATATCATTTTCATTCAGAAAGAAGCCTATAACATTGTTATGATATATTTGAGTCTTAAATTATTTCAGGGATACCTTGCTGTTCCACCTTCCACTAGATTTGTATTTTCCTTGCTGTGGCTAGTGTCCCTCATGAATTCATATATTCAGTATGTATTGACAGTTCACTTATTCCCCCCAAATCCCAAAGGAATCCTCTATCTCCAAAGAAGCCATAAACCTTTATCATCTCTTACCCTAATCACCAGCAACAGTGACATTTTCAAATATGCACTGCAAAAAGGTGCAACAAATTCTGCTCAGCTCCTTATTCAACCGTAGTGCTCAGTCAGAATAAGCAATGCTAAAACTATTTATTTACTATACTGTGCAAATTACTCCTTACATGCAAATTAAACTCACTATATAATTTGTATAAAGAGCCTTTGTGAAAGGATGAGCCCACTGTCACTTCAAAATGAGCTGGAAGTTTCAGGAGAAGACAAGCCCTTTCAGCTTCTGAAGGAAGCCTCTCCTACATTTGATAAGACAGTCACAGGCTAACAACCCATTCCCTGGGAAGCTGCACCTCAAAGACAGACACTGTTGCTGTAGTTAGTGACACAGGTCACACCTGAAGACCATAGCCAGGTGGGCTCCACTGTGCCAGGACTCTTCAAGCATACAAGGAATGATAGATACTTTTGGGCCAAATCAACTCAACTCATCTGATAAACAACAAAACTGAGTTGATCTTTTACAATCATAAAACTTGCAGTATCTATAAAACCAGTCTCCCTTTTATTTCCTTCCCACAGGCTTAGAAGATGACATTTTAATCTCAAAAGATTTCTCTTTTCAAATGTATTTAGAAGCCTTGTTGGATCTAGACCCATACCAAGAGATGGAGTCTAAAATTTATGAAATTCTCTACATGATTTAAACAGGCCCCAAAATTACTTGTCCTTTCTCAAACACATTTCCAAAAGACAAATAGAGCTATATTTTTTTTGTTCATATTATTTGTAATGACAATCCTTCTGACAGGAGGAGGGTTATGTTTCTGTAGCAAAAAACCAACCCTATTATGTAGAGAGATTTTAATTTTAAAGCTTATTTTCTACCATTTGTCTAGTTCTGTGTTGGAGAAGCTTTTTCATGAGACCTGCATCTAACCTCTGCTTCGCTAAGTTTAGTTATAGAAATGGGCCAAGGAGTCAAAGGTGTCTGTGTCATACTGTTTCTTGGTTTTGGGCAACACAAAATTCTTGAATTGATCTGGGCTTCAAAGAGCAAAGACTTTAGCTCTCTTAATCACATGGAAAACAATCGCAGAATATTTTCACAACAGATTATTACAAGGGCAGAACAAAAAAATGAAAGAAGGGAAAGCACTTGAAAGTTACAGAATTAAATACAATTTTCATTCTTTTTCAGCCTCTGTTATTCCCTTTCTCTTTTGCCACCAGAGTTTTAACACACAAAGCATGCTGTTTGGCAAATCTATCAGATGGTGCTAACAAGGGAAATAACAGGCCTTTTGATGGCAAAGAAAAACAGATGCTGAAGTGAGCTGAAATTATTGCTGCTACTGCTGTTTCTGTTGTAGCTTGATCTTCTTTCCTCAAAGACAAAGCAAGCTTGAAAAGGGCAGAAAAAATAAGAACTATGGAGATTAAAAAAATGCAGTTTCTGTTTCCAAGGCTGTCTCTCACTTGTTATTAGAGTGGCAAGGTCTTACCTGTTATGCTTGTATCTGACAGACTTCTACAAGTCAGGCTACTCAAAACTTCGCTTGAGCAGCCTTTGTGACCACAGGCTCTCTGATATGCTATGAAACAATTCTAGCTATCAAAGCCCAACTCTGGAACAAAAGCAAAAGTAGAGGAAGAGACAGGAAGAAATATACAATACACTGGGAAATGCGGAAAAGTAAAGGCGGGAAAGTGAGACCAGGACTTCAGGTCTTATAGTCTGGCACTGACTAGAATTTTGTTGAAGCCAGAGGAGATGGTGATGACACATGAGTCCCTTTCAACTACCCAGTGTTATACGGATATGCTTCAAGAGGAGGATGTTTTCCCCTGTGGTGCTGTGTTTCTAATTGAAGAGCTCTCATTGTCCTCTGGCACTCTCCAGAAACATTGTTGCTTTCTGGACATGAAGGAGGGATGATGGACAAGATACCTTAAACATTCATTACTCTGGTTATTTAACTGAATTCCTAGCACACCAATTACTTCTTTATTTTTTATCCATGTGCTAGTTATTTACCCACCTTAATATCACCACATTTGGTTAGCCCGTTTTGACCAGACTAATTCACACTTGATGACTTCCAGTACATAGGCTGAACTGAAGCATTTTTTGCTTTAGAAGGCTTAGAGCAGTGGTTCCCAAGGAAATATCTCCTGAGGCCACATGATAAGACTACTGGAACTGCACGTCACTTTAGCCCAAACTGCAGGACTGCTCTTGCTATCAGGCAAAGCTATTTACTCCTGTGGAATTTGGAAGGAAACAAGTGGGAGCTGCACTGCTCTACAGCTTTGTTTTTAAATGAGGCATATTTTAAGTTACCTGGAGACTCCAAGCAAAACAGGGGTTGTATAAACAAGTACAGAAATGGTTTCTCCTCCACAGAGCTGATATGGAACAGGAGTAGGCACACAATCAAGAAGTAGAAGGAGAAACAATCCAAGTTGTCCGAGGTCAACGAGCCATTTGATAGATTTCTCTCTTCCACTTCCATGCTTTATCCACCCCATACCAACAGGAAATTAGTATTGAGGGCAATCTTACCACTCTTTGCAATAACAGATTCTGCATTGAATTAACTACTAGAAAAGCAAGTCTCTATTTTCTGAGCAGCAATAGATGTGTCATCTGGCTTACCTGGCTGACGTATTTGATCAGATACATACATTGTCCTAAGAAAGATGTAGTACACATCTCAGCATAGCATGGGAAATTAACTGCATTTATAAAAAGAGTAGGCATATAGCAGGGAAAGAGTAAAAAACAATTACTTGACTTTACTATAATTCCTTTGTCACTACTGTGCAAGGTTGGGAAGAACAGTCGATGATGTGAAAGTCAGCATGTAAAAATAATTATCAAATGAGTCCAAGTCTGAGATGAAGGAAATAACTGAATGAAAACTCTTTCCACTGAAGCAGCTGTTAATTGTGCTCACCAGCCTAGTGAATGTAGAGGAAAATGAAACTCCTGACTGACTGCTCCTAGGAGAACTCTTTTTCTTCCACTCTGATTTACTGTGTCAGTTGTGTGCCCACACTGAAATGGCATGCTTGTTGCAGGCTCAAAGCCATTAATACTATCACTACATTTTTGATATGCATAAGCTTTTCAATGCTTCTTCTCCACAGGTTTTGTGATAAAAGAAAAATATCCAGCACCAAGACATAAGCTCCCTGTCTCTTAAAAGTAATGTGTCATGCCTTCCCTGGGGAGCAGAGAAAGCTTCAGGGGCTGAGACCAACACAACTCGGAGAGTCTCTGGGCTTGTGCCAGGGGAAATAACTCAGTCTCCTGCTCTCTCCTTTTTGTATTCAAAGTGGAGACAGTACAGGAGACACACAGCTAGTTTAAAAAGTGTTCTGAGGGAGTTAGGTTTTGTGGTAAACCCCATTCTGCAGATGCTCTTTTCTTTTTCTTCAAAAAAATATTTCCCTTCAGCAATATTCCTCAATTGCTATTTCTGGTGCATTGTTCCTTTGGAAAGGTTTAATTTCTTTCTTCTTTCTACTTGATTTTTTTCTTTGTTTGTTTTCTATTCTTTTTATTTCTCTTTAATTTTCCTGGAATAAGGACTTCATAATCTTTTCCTAATCACATCAAAATTGGCCCCATCTCCCTTATAAATGGCAGAGATGTGAAGACATCCAAATTGAGAATAAGAGAATCTGAAACCAAGTTGTGTCTTCAGTGATTGCTAAAAGGCTCTCTTCCCTACAGGCACAGCTGCTTCCCCTCCCATTGACATTACCACATGCACAGGGGGCAGCAGCTGTGGAGGTCCCAGGTGGTCTCAGGTTAGTACAGAAAAATTTTATCCTGGTGCTCTCAAACCAGGACAGAGCCCTACAACAGTAACATGAAAGGGACTAGGCGGCTCTGGAACCCTGAAATGTCTTCTTAAGGACTGCAAAATTGATTCTAATGGAGACCTTGTCGAAAGGACAAATGTATTAAAGATAAGCCTTCCTTTTGAAAGGCAACAGGATGGTGAGTACAAAGACAAAGGAGCTTTTGAGGAGCACTCTGAAACTCTCATGCCACTGAGCTTTGTGAAAGGGCAACAGAGATCCACGCAATAGGGTGTGCTTGATGCTGACTGAGGTATTCAAATGACAGTTTCAGAATTTAGATTAACAGATTATTTCATCAATTGCTCACTGAGCAAGGTATATAGTAGATTTTAAAAAGCTATCTGTACTAGAACTGCAAAAGAAGATCTCTTAATGCTTCTTTTGGTTAGGCAAATGTGTATCTTTTCCATATTCTGAGTCTGTGCAGCAATAAGTGGTAAGGATAATTAAATAGCAGTTAGGAATCTGCTGAGTGTTGCATGTCCTTAATGTGCTTTAAGGAAATTCTAGCATTTCAGATGCATGGCATTGCTGTTACTTGATAATTGCATTTCCAAGTTTGGCATTTTAATTATGCTAATATGCACTGGGTTATATTTTAAATTTAGTACTGTATTTTATGGACCAAGTGCTATAAGTTCTTACCCCTAGATCAGTAAAACTTTATGGAAATCTGGACTGTAACATCCCATCGCTTTATCCTCATATTCAAATTAAATGCTGACATTGTTTAAATGAGTTAAATTGAGTATGATGGTGTGATGCTTTTGTGTGTGTTTTGCCAATTCAAAACAAATTTAAATTAAGAGCCTTCGTGAGAGTTGAATGCTCCTTCTGGCATCTTACATTGTTATATCATAATATCATAATAGGTATAATTTAGAAGATTATATCACTCCCTAATTCATTCTCCCAGTTGTTTAGGAGACAAGTTTGGGCTCATCAGTTTGGGTTGAATATTTTGTCGCCTGTCTTAGCTATGTAAGTAATCGAGTAACTCTTAGTGAGTCACTTCTGAAATTTGAACAAGGACTACTGCAGGATACTGTAGTGGGGCCTGTATTTTTTAACAGAATTGTTGATCCAATTACCAATTCAATTTTTGAAACATCTCCTTAAGACACATGTAAACAAGCCTCATTTTCAGAAAGAAGTATTTCACATTTTATAGAAAATCACAGTCCTCTTAGGTTTCTCAAGTCTGGCAGCCAAAATAATTAGCTGTTTTGAAATTTTAGTCTAAAAGGTAATTAAAACAGAAATTCTCAGAGCTGATCATCCTTAAAATGGCTTACATACTTACAAGCACTGGCTCTAGGCTGTACTCTATTGGTTACATTTAAAGTCTGTCTATAACCTACAGCTGAAAAAACAAATAGGGACCATTGGTTGTGTCCTATCTATTTTAATTTTGCAATTGAATCTAAACAGAGGAATAAATGTGCATGGAACATGATTTGGCTGCAAGACTATGGCACTGCTCCAGTGACTCAGGAACCTTCAAAGGAGAGAGGAAGTGCAAGAGAAGGGGAACTTCCTCTTCTATATTAATGTGAGAAAAGCAAAATACTATAAATCTGAGGTAGTTTTAATAATACAAAAAATTGATTAGGCCATATGGGCAGGAAGGAGTTGAGATCAATTAAATGAGAGTACAAGGGAAAAGTGACTAGAAAGAGAGGATAGAGAAAACCAGAAAATATTCTGATTAGCAAAAATACCATCCATCAAAGTCACAGATTAAATGGAATATGATACAAAGTAGAAGAAAATATACAGTAAATCTATCCTGAGCTGAAATAGACTTTGCAGTTTCAGGTACTTTTTTAAAAAACTGATCATCAACTCTCAAGACCATTTAGCATCTGAAAGATTGTACTGTATATGAGATTCTATTAGGATGATTAAGAGATCGCATTGTTGCTTAAAACAGTTTGTATTTATTTACTTGTAACTTTTGTATCTCTGTTTACTCTTGACTTCATTTCATTGCTAAGTTTACTTAGTGTTAGGGGAACACAGTGAAAGGAGGTAAAACCAAGATGGTGCACTACAAGCAGGTAGACTTCAGATGAACATGCAGTCCCACACAGCCATAGCTTCTAGTCCCACACGTATCTTACGAGGTCTTAGCAGTCTACAAAGTGTTGCTGTTGGGACTAATGTCCTTGGTCTGGGGAGGGGAAGGGAGACAGTGAAGGATAGAAAAGAAGAGGATGGTAGAGATACACCTGATGACTATGAGTAAATCAAATCAAAGTCGCTAAGGGGAGATGCTGGCATGTATACAAATAGGCTAGAAAACACCTGCTTCATGAATAAACTTGAACAGTATCACACCTGATAGCCCACTGTGCTTCCTCTCTGGTAATCAAAAGGTAATCACTATGTTCCTGGCATGATTAGGATTATTTTAAAACTCTATTTGCAATTGCTTGTCTACAAGAGGAACGTTTAAGCAAATTAAGGTAAATGAACTCCTGGCATCAAGTCAATGTCTGCATTCCACTATCATCTCCTAATTTCTGATCCTTTTTACTGACCTGACCCATGTTACTGGAATTAGAGGAATCGAGGGAAAAACCTGAAAATTTTGAAATGTCCAGTACTGGGACACTTTTAATTCCCACATACACAGGATCTCAGCTGTGCCTGCCTCACTCAGGAATTTGCTTTCTGCCCAGCAAAAGAGTTGAAAAGAGGAACCTGTAGCCTCCCCCCAAATCTGAAAAAGCGAAGGAACAATGATTTCTGAACCAGTTTCTTATAGTATCTGATTCAAAGTATTTGAATTGTTACAAGTTTATCTTTGTGTTTAAGACATATTGCCTGTTCTCGTCACTGGCAAAATGTTCCAGCACCTCTAAGCATGACTCTCTAAGTGTCTCTCCTTCTGCCATCTCAGCATTTAATAGTGATTCGGAGAATGCAGAACTAGGAATGATTGTGCATCTTCATCACAGGACTTCTCACCAAGAACTTTCAGGAGTAGAGCTAAGAGGAACATTTAGAACCATTAAGTCATATTATTTTTCCTTGCCACAAAGAAGAAACTACAACCAAAGTTATGATGATTTTCTAGACAGAGCCGAGCTTTGCCTTCCAACTGACAACCCAGAAAGCCATTCACTTCCTGCCTGCTCTGAAGAAGGAGACACCAGCATCTGATTTCCTGAAAGAGCTGACACCTCTGCTGCCATTACAACAAATCAGCCTGGACAGTCAAGGGAGACTTGCACTATCTGGATTTGAAAGCAATTTATCCTAGTGACCAGCTTTTAGCTGTTAGCCTTTTCCCACTAAGCAACAGCCAGTTCAAACCCAGACCATCCTATGTGCTTGGGAAAAAGATTGCATATACTCATATAATTAATGCCTGCCAGGCAGGAACAAAGTGGAACACATTGAAATGCCCAAACCACACTTAATTCTAGCATTTCCTAGTTTTTGAATATTTGGCGAGCATCTTTAACCAGTATGCGATTATAAACATTACAAATTGTATGTTAGAAATACCTGCATCCAAAGCTCCTGGGAGAATGCAGACTGGTCACTTATGCAGGAGGGTCTAAGCCCTCAGTTACTTTTGGGGTCACTTTATCCCTGCAGACACAGAGGGTGTGCCTCCACATTAATGATGGCAAGAGGTGCATTACTTGTCACATGGCCCTGTTGGGGCTAAAACTGTCTATGCTTTCCTTCTCTTACATAGCCACACCAGGGCCAGCTATACTGTGACCTTCTGTGAGTCAAGTTGACATGCCATTCTATTTCAGACTCCATAAGCAGTGAAACTGTCTAGTTTTCTATGCCTGTGTGTACCAACATTCATGCATCTTGCCTAATGCAGGTATTAAATTAAAAGATCCTACTGGTTCTAATTGGTCTTCCTGACTCAAAGTGTTTTACACATTCCACTTTAGGTAAAGCTCCATAGAGAGTCTATTTATAAATGTTGCCAACATGTGGTTAATGCTTTTGACCTTTGATGGTAAGCAATTCTAATGGTTGTGTAACACAGCAGCAACATTTTTCGTTACCATTCTGGATGTTCTTGTTTGGGAACAGTCTGATGGCCTCTATTTCCCACTCTCTCCCTTTCTCTGTCTATTTTTTAAAGTCTGCCAAATAAAAGGAATCATTTGCTCAGAGTGCAGATCAACTGAATTTTTCAGCAGCTCATGAGCAATAATCCACAGAACCATGCACATGTCAGCTTCTGAGAAAGATACTGACATGCACCCCATCAAAACACACAGTCCTTGTGCCAAACTTTTTACCGTATCAGAGCCAAAATGAGCATGAGGGGAGGAGGTGCCTGTACTTGTGTTCATAGGGGGAAGTATTTGCAGTTGCATCTTCCTCATATGAGCAACGCAACTACCTCCTGGATTCTGAGTTAGGGCAGCTGAGGGGAAATTAAGGAGGGTCAACTTAAAATACTTATACAATCTTTTAAATTACAAAGGAGAACTGGGTCTGTTTTAAAAAAATGGTAACTCAAACTTTGAAAAAGTTATGAAATTGTTCCTTTGTGTTTTTTTCAGCCTTTGTATTTGTTTCAATTCACTGCTTTAGAGGTGTCTTACAACTCCATTCTAGCTATGTTTAATTAATGTGTGATGGGCAGGCTGGTGCATATATGATTTCAGAGTGATAGGTCCTAATCCTGACTGTTTGGAGATGTTTACTTAAATGACAGCTCTTGCTGTTATGGGAGGTATTTGTCTTCAAGCACTTGCCTTCACAGCTCAGCTTCATACATTGACTCAGACAGTTCCTAAGTAGCTATTTATGGATAGGCTACTCGAGCCACAGGGTCAGCATCTCCAGACAAATTGAGATACTGTACCACCTATGTTTGTGTATAGCAGCGTTTCTTGTTCTTCAGGTTTTTCCAGTAAACAGTAAGCTAGAGAAAGCTAGCCAATGCTGACCCCACGCTTCCTAATGCAGACTTTGGATCAGGAGCAAAGGAACACAGCAACTAGGTAAACAGCAACTAGTGCAGGTGAGGGTCAGGAAGGCAGAGGGGGCAAGGTCCTGGAGCTTTGGTAAGTATCTGGATAGGGAAGCCTTAGACCATGGCGGTGAAGAATTTGGCTTGAAAAAGTCATAGAGTTTAAATCCCACTCAGGTAGATAAACACAGGAGGATGTGCTACAGAAGAGCTGGGGACAAGGCAGTAGGGGGATTCCTCCATCTATATTTATAGCCAGTATAGCACAGAGGAATTATTTCCAGTAACAAGAAAACTGAGTACCTGGTCTGCTTTCCTGAATTGCTGGTTTAAGATCTTTCTGGATTATCTGTGTAGGAATTAGACTTAAACCTTTGGTTTGTAATGCAAGAGATGGAATCTGTGATGGAAGAAATACTGACAGTGTTCCTTCATCTTTTTTTGAGGTGTTGGGGTGAAGCAGGATATGTCCTCCTAATTGTTGAGTTCTCAGCAAAGAAACAGGATTCCCTGCATGCATTCAGGTCTGGGAAAGGGCCAGAGCCAATAGTAACACACCAACTCAATGTCATCACTTACTGGCAATCTGACTCAATAGAAACTGCACAACTGAAAACCGTTTGGTTATACTAGTGGTTCAGATTTTCTTGCTGGAAGGTTGCTCATCTCCTGTATTGAATTTTGAGAGAAGCATAACAACTCTAACCCTAGTATTTTTTTCTATATTCCTTCCAGACAGCTCCTGGGATTCTAGAGAGGAGAACAAAAGAATACCACAGAATCACAGAATTGGTAAAATGGGAAGGGACCACAGTGGGTCATCTGGTCCAACCTCCCTGCCCAAGTAGGGTCATCCTAGAGCACAGGGCACAGGATTGCAGCCGGACAGTTCTTGAATATCTCCAGCGAGGGAGACTCCACAACCTCTCTGGGCAACCTGTTCCAGTGTGCAGGAAGTCACACAGTGAAGAAGTTCTTCCTCATGTTCAGGTGGAACTTCCTGTGCATCAGTTTCTGCCCATTGCCTCTTGTTCTATTGATTGGCACTACTGAGAAGAGCCTGGCTCTATCCTCTTGACACCCACCCTTTAGGTATTTATACACATTAATGAGGTCCCCTCTCAGTCACCTCTTCTTGAGGCTGAACAGGCCCAGCTCTGTCAGTCTTTCCTCGTAGGAGAGATTCTCCAGACCCTTGACCAACGTAGTGGCTCTCTGTTGGACCTGCTCCAGGAGCTCCATGTCTCCCTTGTACTGTGGAGCCCAGAACTGCACACAGGACTCCAAATGTGGCCTCACCAGGGCTGAGTAGAGGGGCAGGATTATCTCTCTTGACCTGCTGGCAATGCTTCTTCTAACACATCCCAGGATTCCATTGGCCTTCTTGGCTCATGGAGGTAACAGACCTCCCTGTGGGTAGGGTCTAGTCAGCATATCAGGCCCTGGGTTCCCTTAAGAAGGGAATCATTACCAAGACTCATCTTTTCTTCCTCTCAGAGGTGGTAGTAATAGACTGGGTTGACCTTACTGTTTGTGGTGGTTTGTCTGGTCTCACTGGACATACATAGACTTCGTCCTTTGGCTGGTCATCCCCATGCAGGGCCTCACACCCATTGTGCAGAGGCACCTGGGGGTGAGGTGGGTGAAGGAGGGTTTCACTTGCCTCACTGGACACGGACTACTCTCCATTCACTACTCATATGACAGCTGGTACCTGTTACTTGTTGGGAGTTGGATGGAGGATCCCCTTAATCTGGAATAGCTTCCTGCGGCTGCTCCTTCCTTTGGGAGGCCAGAGCCCAGTCCCACCAGCCTGTCTCCCTCTCTGATTCCCTAATGCTTCTCAGCCTTTCAACCTCTTCTTTTAACTCTGCTACCATGTTGAGCACCCAGTTGTGTCCACCTCCTCACACCTGGTGCAGCTGCCGTCACGGCCATGTTCTGCTGAGAGGTTTTGGCGTTCCCTTCAGCCCGAGGCCTGAGCGGCTGCCTCTTGTTTTGTGTTTTGAATGGTTTATCATGGTCTCCATCTGGGTCACTGCATCTTTTTTGATATGTTTAGGGGGCCTGCCCCCCATCGGACAGACACCGTGTTGGGGTTCTCTCGGCCAGCCCAGCCGTCACCTCAGATGCCACTGCCTGAGCGGTGCACACGGCCGCCTCCATGCCCTGCCCACCATGCTGCTGCACCCTTGCATTCCTCCAGGCTGGTTAAATCTCCCGTGCAGATCCTGGCCACGCCTCCTCCCACCCAGTTGGTTGCCGAGGCCTTCCAGGTCCTGCTGGGGCTTGGGGCTGTGACTCGGATGTCCCTGAACTTAGGGACCCCCCTGTACAGTAAAGCCAAACTCTCACCCCCAGGCTCATCTCAGTCACAGAATCATAGAATCACTGAATCATTGAGGTTGGAAGAGTCCTTCAAGATCATCCAGTCCAACCGCCCACCTACATCACCACTAAACCACATCACTCCACATCACATCCAAACACACCTTGAACATCTCCAGGGATGGTGACTTCACCAATGCTCTGGGCAACCTATTCCAATACCCAATCACCCTGACAGTGAAAAAATTTCTCATATGTCCAATCTGAATCTCCCCCGCTGCAATCTAAAGCCGTTTCCTCTTGTCCTTTCACTATGGGCACGGCAGAAGAGACTGACCCCCGCCTCACTACAACCTGCCACTGTTGCCTCGCTGACTGACCACTGTATGTACACTTTATAGACAAGTGAACCAGAGTATGAAGAATGTAAGGACTGCATCCCAGAGGAGCACCGAAAACGCTGTTTATGCCAGGCAATTCCAAGGTGAAATCCAGACATGCAGTTTCAACACTAAAGGACCTAGAATTCTATGAGCATTTAGTGGAGTCATGCAGCCATCTTACCTCCTACTAAGGAATACTGTCTGATGGGCACACTTTCCTTCTGGCTGCATCAACATCAGTGTTTCAGTCCAGACCAGGAATGACTTTGGAAATTATTCCCACTTATGGTACCGTAGTTCACAATGTGCCTGGCCAGTGCTTGTGCACACACCCACCCACACACCCACACCCACACGAATCTGTCCTAAAAAATGAGGACTGGGTGTGCACCTGATGGTTTCCAACTGGAAATGAGCTCTGTGCACACAGGCCCAGCCTGGTGCTTGTCCAGAAGAAACCCTTCAAACACCTGCTGTGTGCCTGCTGGCTCTGCTGCACCATTTTGCTCTGCAAATCTGCTTCTCCTGGCCCATAACTTGGTGAGAGCCCCTAAAACACAACTACATGGCAGCTACAGGCATCTTCCCATTAAAAATAAATGTTTGGGAGCATAGGAGGCCTCACCTCTTGCAATCCTGAATTTTCTGCCACACTCAGGCCAAGGCACACTCACAGCTGTGCCAGCTGCCTCCCTAGAGAAGGGCTTAGGCGCAAGTCCTCCTGAAGTGCTGGTGCTTTGAGGAGCTGAAATATTCACTGAGTGGATAGCCAGGAGCGTTACGTGGTAGCCAAGAGGTAAAGGCATTTCCCTAAGGAGTGGGTCTGCTTTCTGTCTGGAGGTAACTTTTCAAATGGATCAAACAACAGGAGGTATCAACCTCCTTGGCATTAGAAACCAAACCCAGGGTTCCCCAGCATTGGCATCCACAGGCCACCTGCCTGAGGCACTGCTTGGGCAACACATTCTGTGACTTCAATGAAAATAAATCCATAAGCAGATATCACACAAGGGCTGTGTTTCCTGCAGTCACAGACTACACAGATGGACTCTCCTGCATCTCCCGTGGGCTGTCTGTAGTGTGTACCCCAGGTAGATTTTGGGGCATGTAGCTCCCCCAGTGCACTGGGCAGTCAGTTTTTACACCCAGCTGGGGTTTGTGAATTCCACTCCTGGAAGCAGCTGCCTAAAATGTAAGTGTAGCAATGTTCAGCACAACTACTTTCATACTCACTGGTGAATATGGACCCGTGTTACAGGTCTGGGGCCAGAGCAAACATTAGGAGTGGAACTCGGGCATTTCTTTTGAATAGTTTGACTATCTAAATTACATTCACAGACCAAGGTGAGTGCAATAGACATATACTATCTTCCTTTCATTGGCACCGAAAAAAATAAATGTATCTTTAAAAAGTTAATTATAATTTGATTGTTCTTGTTTATCACCACCAAAATGACAGCCTTTAATTCAGCGCTAATTTGAGTCAGTAAAAAATTGCCTATGCCAGCAAAGGAGTACAGATTGTGGTAGTTATTCTTGACACACTGCTTGTAATATATAGCCTCCAAGGACACTTCTATCCAATATCTTTTAACCTTCTTCAGTTGTGAATTTCAGTCTAGGAATTTCATTACATGTTCATCTGTAAGGCTGCATACGGCAGAGTAACTTACTCCTCACATTCCAGTAATGGGACTGTAAGAGTAATTAGGGTAATGTGTTAATGTATGGCCCTTCGAGGACTTGTCTGACAAAAAAAAAAAAAAAAGGAAAAAGAAAAGGGACTCATGAAAAAAGGAATCACTGACAGCATTTCTTCACACCCCTAGCCAGACAACATCTGTTCAAATTAGACTTTGTGAATTCGATACTATCTGAACAGGAGGTCTGGTCCAAAAGCCACCAATAACTCTTTTTCTCTCCTTTTCATTTTCTACAGAAATAATCAGCTCTAAAACAGATTCCTTGGGAAGGGATATGTGCAAATGGATTTTTTTTATGCCAAACAGAGCTTTATTAACATCAGTAAAATCAACATGAGTATAAGGGATTGCTCATTAAAAGGTGGGATTCTCCATATTCTGCTCTTCCAAGAACTGAGATATTTTAAAGACAAACATATTTCTTATTCATATTTTCTCCCTGGTGACAAGTTGCTATTGGACACCTTATTTAATAGGTTTGCAGACGCTTCCTGCAAAGAAAAGTGAGAAAATATATCTCATCTGAAAATGGATTTACTTTGAGTGGGAAAATCCACAGATCCAACTCACTACCTCACTTGGCATGAGGATTACCATTCTGAAACAAGCTTAAGCTGTCACATACATCCAAACTTTCTTTTTTTTTTTTTTCCCAGACTGTTTAGAAATAGTAGAAGAAAGGGAAGGGATACCATGTAGTTAAAGTCTCCTGAAGAACTGTAATTCTTCTGCTGTGTGTATTGGATCTATGGAGCTGGCAATAAAAATCTCTGTATTTAATTTTGCTACTAGAATTCACAAAATGCAACTTTTAATGTCCCATGCAGAAGAATTACTGCAGACTAAACTGTAATATCTTATGCATGAATATTTGCATCAGAAATGCTGGCATATTTATCGAACCACTGTATAACACCCAGTGTTCACAGCCATACAAGAACAGAACAACCATACCAGGCCAGATCAAAGATCCACCCACTCACACTCAGCATGCAGTTTCTGATAGCAACAACTAGTGGATATCTACAGATAACACATAGAGTGACCCTTCCCCTGAATTGCCCTTAGAAAAATCAGTAAACTAAAGGCAGTTAAAATAATTAATGAAATTCATCAGAAGCTGCTAATAACAAAATTAAAATAAGCTGTGATCTGGCCATTCGCATTGCACAAGCAGAAAAATAAAAGCCAAAATTAGTCATTTCTCATCCTAAATTATTTGGTCACATCTAAAACTATTTCAACATATGAAATTATTTACAGATGTTTCCCTTTAGCTAATAACTACACTTCATACAAAGTAAATTATTTGTTTAATGTTTAGCTATATGTTAGAAAACTTCTAGGACATCTGTAATCTTAGATCAACTTTTAAAGACAAGGGCAGATAACTTTCAACAGCTTTAACTGGAATTATTTTCCCTTCTAGGACAATCCAGAACATCAAATCAATACCACAAAGGTTATGTTATGCCTCCATTTGCTGCAGAACAACAAGCTGTTGCTGATTTGCTTTTTGTAAATGGCTCATTATATTAGTAGAGAAGTTGTACATTGTCTGTCTCTGAAATCATTATGCCTTTAGGATTTTTCTCCTTTCATGAGGGAAAGTGGCTCTTGAAGCTAATGCTTGGAAGAAAGTTTGCTTTATGGAAAAAAATCTGTAAATTTACACATGATTTCATATACATGGCATCTTTGTGATGTTAGGATTGAAAACACTCCCCCACAGCTACCAATGAGAGTTCTCAGCTTTTTATAATGCTGTTCAGTTACTCACTTTTTATGCTAAGTAAGGAATGTCATATAACAATAAAATTAAGAGGCTTACAGGAAATGTGCAATAATCCACCCTCACTCAAGATAGCTAATGAAAACTGGGATTCATCAAATTCTGCTGATATAAGAGACTAACTAACTGCATCCAGAACACATTTATCTGACATTCTGGCAACAGATAAATATATAGTCTATTCTTTAATTAGAAAATCTATCTCACTCAGTTTGATTCTATGAGGCATAAGCATGAATAAAATGAAGCTGCATGCTGCATGTACTGACTTACAAGTTCACTAAATGGAAAGGATGTTTCCAAGATCATTTCAGTTGGTAATCAAGGCATCTGTTACAATCCACTCAAATGGGGATACTTAAAAGAACAAAGCAATCTGACCTCTCTCTCTGATGGTCACTACACAAACAACGCCCTAGAAACAGAGGCACGTACTTTAAGGGGGTTTCAGCAATGTAAGCTTGAAGTCAACCTTCTGTAAAAGAGGGTGGCAGCAGTAAGGGTAACAAGTGTACTGAAGGTGAAAGGCTGGAAAGGGAGTGATAGAGCCATCATTTGGAAACGCACAGAGAATGGGAAGTCTTTCCTGCTACCATGGCCTGCATTGTAGTCAGCAATGTAAGAGAAAGTAGCCGTTGGATCACCCCATAGCCAATAAATGAAGCACAAGATCTGTGCAAAAGCATTTGGCTATTTAAGCTGCAACTGTTAAGGGGGTACAGTGTGGCTGTTCCCCCACTTTTGCCTTCTGCATTGCTAGATCTGTCCATCAGGGATAAATATGGGAGTCAGAAGCAGGTGGCTCATCCTCTGGCTCTTCTCTCCCTTTTCCTGCTACTCTGCATTTATCTGTCCTTCCTTCCCTCTTCTGCTGCTGTAGGTTTTATTTTTTGGCTCTATCCATAATACGCTGAGATTATTTCTCATCAAGCTGTACTGAAAAGGCAGGATATTTGTATTGCTCAGGCTCAGGTGGGGATGAAGGAATAAATGAAGCTGGAGGCCGTCTGCTCAACAACTTCATAATTCCTATTATAGATCTTATTGTTAGGAACAATAAAAGAGAATCTCTTTTTGTCCTTAATGAAGAAAGAAAAAGGAAGTCAGAGGCATATTGCACTTTAAATTTGCAGCCAGTAGACTAGAAAAAACACACTTAACCATATGATGAAAAACAAATAAAAATGGGGTTTGCTCTTACGCTATCCGTAGCAAATCAAGCCCCACTCTTTTTTGTGCTTACAGACCCTAGAAAAAAAACATACTTATATTAAAAGTTATTATACAAAAAGAATTGACCAGATGACCATCATTGCACAGACAGAGGCTGCAGTGGCAAGCCAGGCTGAGCCAGGGCTGGTCACCAGGGTCAGCCACAGCCCAGCGGTTCCCTGGTGGCACCACAGGCCCCGGGCTCAGCTGGGACGGCCATCCCTGGGCCAGGGTAGGGTGTTATGCCACGTGCTAAAAGAGTGCACATGCTCTCTCATGACACTTGAGCACTGCACCCATGGGCTTTTGGGATGTAAACCACCAAAGCAATACAATTCATCTGAGGTGAGAAAACTCAGATTCTGGAAGATGGAGGTGAGTAAGGATGCTGGCCTCAGTGGAAATGGGAATCAGTTTTCAAATCCAGATTTGTTAAATGCAGTTCAATAACTTAAGTTTTAAGCATAAAGCTTAAAGATATTCAGACTACAGACCCAGAGAAAGAGCCAGGCACAGTGGTGGTGTGTTCCACTTTCATATCATGTCTCTGCAGCTTGGCAGAGGGCCAGCAAAAAGTGATTTTTACCAAAGAGAAAAGCAAATTTTACTTGATAAAAATTTTAACAATCCTCAATTTGAGAACTTTTCCTTCTTGCCCCAATTTTTTATCATCTTAAAACATCCAGTACCTAGCATGTTTTCAAATATCTGGTCTATTTATTTTTATATTACTGCTACAAAAGGCTTAACATAAACAGAACATAAACCAAAAGAAAATCTACATAATGTAATACCAGTTGTTTACAGGAATACAATTATTATATCTTACAGAGAGGGGAAAAAAGCATCTTTATGAAGAACTGCAAAGAATGCAAGGTATCTCTCAGCCACACAGGTTCAGTTCTGGCCTTGTAACTTCACAGTCTAACAAGGGCTCCTAAGAACATACTGCATTCCAACCTACTGTTAAGTCCCCAGGTTCACTTGGTATTAATCCCTTAAAATGATATTACAACTCTGAACCTCAGTGTATTCATGTAAAGGGAATTACAGATTTTGAATCTACAATTCAAATTTTGAATTACAGGATTGAAGATTTCTCAGCTGTATACCTCCAAGCCAAAAGCCCTATCAAAGCCAGAAAAGGACCTTTACTCTTTTGTATGTCAAGGTTTGGTTCCCACAAATGCTAACCTTAGAAAGAAGAAAAGCTCATTAAAGAATGTTGTGGCAACATATGTGCTATAATACTGTATTTGAGCTTTCTCATGACAAATCGGAAGGTTCTGATGCTGAACCATGAGGCCAGAAATCAAGATCTGAGACTGAATTTCAGCTCAGTCAGATCCTTTCTGGTTTTGTGCCTTTTTTCTGCCACATTACCCATCTCTGTCTCCCAGTGAGAAGATCAGACTGTATGCTTCCGTTTTGTGTTTCCAAATTGTTTTTCTTTTAGAATTGCTTTGTAAAGAGGGTAGTTTCTGCTTAGCACATCTCCTCATGTGTGTTTCACAAAGTGTATTTTAATTATATGAGCTATAAAGCTATGGGCCAAACTCTCTTTTAAGAGTGTGTTTGACACCAAAGCTTGTTAACCAATCCATTGAGGCATAAGAAGTGGAATGTTACCTAAATTAGTATTTCTGAAACTGTGAAATACTTCCCAGTTGGCTGATCATACAGGTGACTGTTGTTCCACATGTACAACTGTTATATGCTACACAGACTGGAAAAATGTGAAGTCACATCCCTAAAGAGGAATATATGAAAAACAGGTTATTTCCCTCCTCTGCTTAATTAAAGAGAAATTAAACTTTTAGGTCAATTCAAAACCAGACACAGTTTTGTTCTAGCTTTTCAAAAATCTTTGAGATTTGCAACATTTCACCTTGGCACATAAAGATAGAAACTATCTTTTCTTTAGCATTTAGCTGTGTACCAAGTTTAATCTGAGCTGACACAGTATTAACTTCTCCAATAGCAGCAATTTTAGGAGGTAAACCTACCATTTCTATGTAGCTCAGTTTCTACTGTTCTATTTCCACGTCAGCAATAGCTACCCTGGCCTAAAAGTGAGTTCACTGCTCTATCAGTAACTCTGAAGCAGAGGTACACTGGGACATAGGAAAGGTACACTGGGACCAAGGAAAGATACACACTCATCTCTGACTGCTTTTCTGAGAGTTAGAGTTCCAATATAAATTACAAGCTTGATGAAGGAATTACAAGATAAGATGTTATGCCCTATACAGGAGATAAAACACAATTATACTGGTTCCTTTGAGTGCTTCAAAGTTTCTGTTAATTGAGTCTTTCACAAAAGGCAGTGCCACAACCAATGAAAATGAAGAATATCCATGATGGAGAAATCTTCTAGAAGATAAGAAAGTCACTTCCCTAGCTAGTGGAAGGAAAGTAATAGAAAATCTGATTTTTAAAGTACATGCAACATACTGGTGAATATGAAAAACCCTTGGCAGGTATGAAGCAATACATTGTCTTTCTAGAATGTAATAAGCAGTAGAGACAAATGAAGAGAATTCAATCAAACTAAATAATCATGCTAAGGATTTTTAAATTTTAAAAGATACATAGTGATCCAGGAAAACAAAATCATTAGAGTAGATTCAGAACAACAATAAGATCAATTTATTCATAAGACATGTGACACAGTGCTTATTTATTTACTGTTGTGACTTCAGAATATAGAGCATCTCCGATGATGTCAGTTGCAAATAACGTCAGCAGAAGTGTTTACAGCCCCTCAGGATGCTTAGGAGGGAAATTAAGTTGCTTTTTACCACTGTCAGAGTACTAAAAACATTCTTCTCGAATGCTGCTTCAGGAACCAGCATTCAAACATGGTGGTCAGATTTAGAACAGAAAGTATCTCTGTATCTAGGTGCATGCAAGTGCCACAAACTGCAAGGCTACATCTGTAATCACTGCCATTAAATCCCACCATCATCTACCACTCCACAACATTTTCTGTTTACTTGAGGGCAATTTACCATAAAACTTAGCCATTAAAAATGGCTTCACCTAATGTTAGGACAAGGATGTACTTCAAAATCTAAGCATCACACATTTAAGACTTTTATTACAAAGGCTGTTCAAGAGCTACATTATTACTCTCTTGCTCTGGCATCAGTGATAGGCAGCACCATCTCAGATAATTTACTATTTAAACCTTAAAAGTTTTGTGCTGAGGGATTTTATTTTCACTTGAATTAAAGCACTTCATTTTACTTTCTGGTATTTAAATCTGGGTTTTAAGAGAAGCTCCCTGGGGAAGAAGTTTAACTTATAGCATTCTACTTGTTAGTATATGTTGAAAAGT
This sequence comes from Aegotheles bennettii, assembly GCA_013398125.1. NCBI lineage: Eukaryota > Metazoa > Chordata > Aves > Caprimulgiformes > Aegothelidae > Aegotheles > Aegotheles bennettii. The sequence goes on from VZRW01006599.1 coordinate 935,733, forward strand.
TGCTAGCAGGGATGTTAAGATAATTTCACAAGCCAATGACTTCTACGTGTGAGTACTGTACTTCCTCAGGTTTTACGGCAATGGTGGGAAAAGCTATTTATAGCAATATCCACGAGGTGGCAGGAAAAGTTAACTAAAGCTTCATTGGTCCTTTCCTGTCAAGTTGTAACGAAGGAACAGGAACGGCTTCTACCAATTAATAGACCTATTGTGAGCTGGAGAACACAAGAGTTACCAGAAGTAAAGGTGATGAAGTCTGGACCATGCATGGGCGACTGAAAAATAGAAAAGCCTCTCACTGAATATTTGTCTTTTTAATATGAAGTGTATGTGTAGTGTGTAATATATGCAGTTATAAACACTCCATTTTTAAGGAAATCCAATCTGCAACAGCATTCCAGCATTGTAATTAATATCCAGTTTCATTTTTATTCCAACTTCATTTCAGCTCCATCTTACAGAAAGTAGTTTTGCAATACTCAATTCATGAGAAAGGCAAAAATTGAAAGGAATGCAGTGGCAAAAAAAAGTAAAATAAAAAAAAACAAAAATCAGCAGCCCAACTGAAAACCATCCATCACTGATGTTCACACTTTGTAACTGTAACATTGGAATACCAAGTGTTTTTACTGAGAAATCTAATTAGTACTTTCAGATTTATCCATACTGCAACAAGAGAGCCCAGGCCACAATAGCAGATTTTATACAGAAAAAGTTGGTCCCAGTTCGAGTTAAAAATAAAAAGAATGAGTAATGAAAAAAAATCAACCCTTGCCCATATTCCTAGAATTGGTGCTTTGTTCATCCTCTTTTAATTATTTCAAACTCTATTTGTCACTCAGTACATTTTTCCTTTCTTTCACAACCACGGGAAAAAGGATCAGTCTCTTGGGAATTGCATACTGGTTAGGCAACAGCCATTAATTAAAATGAATCAAAGTTTTCTGGCTTTGTAGCAATTACTAAATTATACTCACTTAATTTTGATTCAGTAGAACACATATGAAATTTAGAGAAATTACTCAAATTTAGCCAAAATACCACCCTTGAGAAAGAATATCCAGAAAAACATTTTTCATAAATTGGTAATTCATGTAAATAGACAGCCTGGGGTGAGAATGCCTAATATCATTACTTATTCAGGTGTGTAAGTGATAATTTTTTGTTTCTAGAAGCTCAACGACCACAATATGTAAGTTTGCAAGTTACATCTGGAGAAGAGGCATGAAGTAAACAAGTTCTCCTTTGTTGTATGCAATACAGAAAATGCTTAGCCCTTCTATGTAGTGAGCAGTTTAGGAGGCCTTATCAATTAGCAGTTACCAAGCTTCTAAAATAACAGATGAAACCACGCTGCAGGCAACCTGTGACAGAGCTCTACTGCAGATTCATGTGTGCTCTGCTAGTAGAAAACCTCTTAGATGGTGGTGTCTTAGTAATGAAGAACTTTCACCAAAGTTAAATGACAGTGCTAAATGCAATGGAGAATTAGTTTGAACTAAATTTTCCTCAAACTTTCCCCCCACTTTTTCAGCTTCAGGGATAAAAATAAAAAGGCATTTTCTACAGAAATGGAAGATTTTGTGGGGAATATCTCAGGAATTTTCTGGCTGATCTGGGTTCTCTTTAGTGCACTTTCCCAAACTTGGTGAATCCTCCACTAGCCTGTTAAATGAACAGTCATATCTGTCATTGCAGAATGGCTATAAGATTGCATGCAATGGTGCAGACCATACCAGCATAAGTGACTGCAGAAAGTCGGTTTTATCCATAAAACAGCAGAAAGCCAGTAGGCAAAAATGCAAATTCAAAAACATCAAGGCATCAGTGGGCACAACAGCCCTGAAATCAGACTTTATCTCATTTAATATTGACACTTCATACCGGGATCAGGAGAAAAGACCTTCTCTGTCAAGGTTGTCATATATGCATACATGGGCAGAGGATGTGACAAAGTTGTGAAGGCAGGAGGCCCAGCTCCAATCAAAGCAGAACACCTGGACATCTTCCCTATTCTTCAATTCTGTGACTGTTTCACAGCCAGAGAGAAAACTCAGTGCTGAGCATGTGTGAGAACAAAAAAAGCAGAGGTAGGGAAGGCAGAGATGGTGGCAAGTCTCACGTCCAGAGCACAAGATGTGACTGTTTCTTTCCCTAGCCCACCCCCATCTTCAGATCATCAGATGCTCACCAGCATTTTATTACATCATTCGTACTTTGCTTCTAATCACATGGATTTAATTCTCTAATTAGCACTACTTAGACATGTGCTGCTACAAAGCATTGGAAGTGCCAGATTCACAGTTACGGAGCAATGCACAAAGATGTGTCTGACATTTTCTGATTACTTACAGTGCGGGCTTTTGATCCTAACCAAAGACAAACCCATCACTTCTGTAAATGTAAGGATCTTGAGTTTTTCCCTTCCTGGATTTACTGAGGATCCTTAGGATGGTGAGAGCTTGGCCTCATACTATATTACTTTGGTCTTCTAAGGACACCAGTAGGCTAAGTTCAGTTCCAAAGAGAAGGAAGGTCATGAAATATTAAAGTTTTTTTCAAAAACAGAACAAAAATGTTGTCTTTTCAAGATCATCTTCACTTGCATCAGAATGGAGTACTAAAGGGTAAACTGTTTTGCTTTGCCATTAACTTTAAAAGCATGCAATTTTAGTACTCCACCACAGCGGAGAGGCTATAAATTAGCCTGTGTTCAGTAGAGGGGTGATGGCCTCATCTGAAGTTCTCCTGGCTTCTGTGTTCATTAGCAACTCTCTGCAGGTGCTTTTTTGGGTTGGTACAGAACACATCATATCAACCCCATCTAATTTCCCTCTCAGATAGGGTAACAAGCCTTGGGACTAAGACAGAAGTAGACTTTGTATCTTGACGTTAGTAAGGTGTGGTGGTGTCTTGGGCCACATTCTTATTAGGAAGAAGGGCTGTGTGGCAGGTTCAAAATTGTGTATTAGCACCCTTCCTCCGCCCAAAAAAACCCAAACCCCCACCCAAAAACACTTAGACGAAGTTATCAATGATTTGTTTTCTATATGGAAGGGAAAGGGAGAGGGTTGTGCAGGAAATTATTTTGGATTTGGTACTGTTAGAAGTTTTCTATAGCGATCTGAATAAGGTGGGACAGCATTCTTAGTTTGGAAATGGGACCACCTGGACAAGGATTTCAAATGCAAAAAGATGAAAGTAACACTAATAAACAGTCTGGGGAAAAAAAAGATACAGTGCAAAAAATCATTCAAATGAGAAGCACAGGCATTTGAGTTTGGGCAAGGATAAACAAGTGTACGAAAAAGGATGGAAAATTGGTCAGGAAGCAACTTTGCTGAAGGTGACCTGAGATTAGATTAAAGTAGATTACCTAATAAAACACAACAATGCCAAAACCAAACCAAACAAACCCTGGGATATGTAAACAGGAAGCCTAGTAGTCTCATACAGTAATTCTTCTATTTTATTCTGAACTGGTAAAGCCTGTGTTGGAATACATAATTTTCAGCAGAACACAAAAATAATGAAGGTATCATAAAGAATAGGTCTGACAATTATTACAGGTACAGAATACATGTTTTGTTAAAAAAAGATTGTCCCTTTTCCTTACTTCTCCTCTTAGGAGCAGCTAGTTAAGTATTCAGATACAGAAGGGTTTTAGCAATGTTATTTTGCTACACAGAGGCATACGGGGACCAAAGAATCAGAAAAGTATGGATCCCTTATGCTAGGTCAGAAATGCATTAGATATCGAAGACAATATAGATAAGGGCCTGTTACAGACTTTCACCATGAATAGAGATTAACTTCAGAGACAATTATTAAAATTCAATTATTAAAAGAGATTAGTTTCTATGTAGATTGGAGAGTGAATGTAAATAATAAAATGCTCAAAAGTACTGGAACGTAATGGAGTTATCTTTGGATATTCACTAAGGCAACAAGGGTTTATGTTAAGATAATGCTATTTCAGACACAATTTTAGAAGGTAACATGGAGAAAAAATGGTCATAAAAAGGGTCCTGAATAGAGCTATCACAATTTCATAATATAAGAGATCTACAAATCAAGCTTATAATTTCAAAAAGGCAAATCTAGAAAGTCAGGGAATCACCTGGACTGAAAACTCCAACATCTGAAATGGAATTTAACCAAGGCAGAGAAAATATACCCTGAGTAAGGGTGGATCCATGACATTGCCATATCCTTATATGAAGATAGTACAGGATCAAACATACTTATCTCCAACAAGAGAAAATAATTAAGATAATAGAAATAAGGACATAGTTACAAAGATTGAAAAAGACTAATCACTAGAGAGAGCTTCATGTTATTGGTCATCAAGCATGGGAACAACACAAACATTACTAGATGTGGAGTCAGAATTTATGAAGCAAATTAATAGAAGTAACAAATGCTTCACTAGGCATACACTGGGAAAAAAGTGACATAAAAAGTATAGAAGTTAGTTTGTCATGTAGAAGGGGTAAATTTAAGAAAAAAAACCAGTCCACTGAAATTCTAAGGCTATATTCATATTCTGCCTCTGTTTTCAAGTAATTTTGAATGCAAAATGGAGGATGAGAAGCTAATGAGATGAGGAGTCATTATCATAGAATCACAGAATAGCTTGAGTTGGAAGGGACCTTAAAAGTCATCTAGTCCAACTCCCCTGCCATGGGCAGAGTAATCCTCCACTAGATCAGGTTGTTCAGGGCCCCATCTAACCTGGTCTTGAACGTCTCCGGGGACGAGGAATCCACCACTTCCCTGGGAAACATGTTCCAGTGTCTAACCACCCTCATGGTGAAAGACTTCTTCCTTATGTCTAACCTAAATCTACCTCCCTTCAGTTTTAAACCATTACCCCTCATCCTATCACAACAGGCTCTGCTAAAAAGCCTGTCCTCATCTTTCTTATAGGCCCCCTTTAGGTATTGAAAGGCAGCTATGAGGTCTCCTTGGAGCCTTCTCTTCTCCAGGCTGAACAGCCCTGTTCATCAAAGGAGAGGTGTTCCAGGCCTCTGATCATCTTTGTGGCCCTTCTCTGGACTTGTTCCAACAGGTCCATGTCCTTCCTGTGCTGAGGGCTCCAGAGCTGGACACAGTACTCCAGGAGGGGTCTTACCAGAGCAGAGTAGAGGGGCAGAATCACCTCTCTCAATCTGCTGATCACAGTTCTTTTGATGCAGCCTAGGGTACAGTTGGCCTTCTGGACTGCGAGGGCACATTGCCAGCTCATGTCCAGCCTTTTCTCTACCCTAAGTCCTCCTTAGCAGGGCTGCTTGTACTTCTCCTTGTTGAACCTCATGAAGTTCCCCTAGGCCCACTTCTTGAGCTTGTCTAGGTCCCTCTGGATGGCATCCTGTCCTTCAGGTGTGCCAACTGCACCACTCATCTTGGTGTCATCCACGAACTTGCTGAGGGTGCACTCAAGCCCACTGCCTGTGTCATTAATGAAACCAGCCCCAGTATGGAGCCCTGGGGGACACTACTTGTTACTGGTGCCTATCAAGACATAAAGCCACTAATCACCACTCTCTGGATGCGACCACCCAATGAATTTCTCACTCACTGGACAATCCACCCATAAAATCTGTATCTGTCTAGTTTAGAGAGAAGGATGTCATGGGGAACCATGTCAAAGGCCTTACAGAAGTCCAGGTAGATGACATCTGTAGCCATCCCTTTATCCATGGATGTAGCGACTCCATCATAGAAGGCCACTAGGTTGGTCAGGCAGGACTTGCCCTTGGTGAAGCCATGCTGACTGTCTCGAATCACCTCCCTGTCCTCCACACGCGTTAGCTGAGCTCCAGGGAGCATCTGTTCTATGATCTTCCCAGGCACAGAGGCTGACAGGTCAGTAGTTCCCAGGGTCCTCCTTGCTCCCCTTTTTAAAAATAGGAGTAATGTTCCCCTTCTTCCAATCACTAGCGACTTCACTTGACTGCTATGATTTATCAAATACCATGGCAAGTGGCTTGGCCACTACATCAGCCAATTCCCTCAGGACTCTGGGAAGCATCTGATCAGGTCCCATAGACTTGTGTGTCTAGGTTCCTCAAGTGGTCAAGCGGTCTCTATTATATGTAGTATAGAAGCACATTGCCTAAAATGTACACCCAATACCTTAAAATAAAAAAGATTGGGTCTTTGCATTCCCAGAATGTTGAAAGATTTTATACTTGAAATCACAGGTCCTATAAAAAGGTTTAGAGAGTTGGGTTTTTTGCTTTAAAAGATGTCAAGCTAAGGTAGCTGAAAAATAACCAGGACCTATAATACCTGTACATAAAATGGAGATAAGAGATACCCATTAATCCACATTTAGTAACATCCAAGAGCTATGAACAAGTTTTGGAGGAGGTAATTAGAAACAGACATAAACAGGAAAAAGAAAGAAAATGCAGCATGTGTTCACTTAAGACATCTTAGATAAGCCACTTCTTTTTTATTAAGATAGCAGTTTCCCTAGCAAAGGGATTGTTTTAATCCAGAATATGTTTAGCACATTTAATCAGATCTGATCACAAAATGATCACATTTTGATCTGATTTTATTTATTGTCCCTACCATTTATTAAAATGGTAAGGATAGTAACTAGCAGAAAAATTGTAAAGCATGTTAAGAATTGGCTAAGGGAAAAATGAGAATGGCATTTGCTGCCAGGGAAAATACTGACATGGAGGAAAGTTATGAGTGAAGTTCCACAAACATGGGTGATACATTTTTATTAAAGTTGGTGGCATTAAAATACAACAATATAATGGATGAACGGTATGGATGAAAAATTATGAATCAAAATAGACTGAGAAGAAGATATAGTTGCCTTACAGACTGGTGAATCCATGAGTGATGTATCACTGTGAAAGGACAAATGTGATATATCTGGCCACATTTTCCACAGAAACAGGACAATACAAAACATTGGTAAGCCATTCACTGGAGATAGAAGACACCTGAACCAGAAGTAAATTCATTTAAAACCAAACACAGCTGTAAGTCACTCAGACTACTAGCACTACAATCAGAAAATCTGTAGAAAAAAGTGATTCACTAGGCCTACTAAGATGAAAGTATTGCATCCCGATGAAGTAAAAACTCCGGTGAAGTAGAAGACTCATTTAAGCTAAGGGACAACGTCATCCAATGAACTTAAGTACATGATCAATAAATTCTGACCAGAAATTTGAAAAATGTCAAACACAAGAAAAGTGATATTCTGGAGCAGGTAGTTATCAAAAGCAGCCAGGATGAGAAATCTCAGTAGTATAGTGCAGAAAAGCAGTAAATGACATGAATGCTCATGGCAGCAAAAACTGGATCTCTTTATCTAAGTGTTCATTTGGGGTATGCTCCAGATTAGAATAAGAACCTGTGCACTTTTGTACTGAAAGCAGCCAGTGTAGTTGTGAAAGGTTGTCTGAATCCAAGTTTTATAGGTTAATTTTGATTTGGGAGTTGGGTCTTCTGAGCAGAGTTGTTTTTCTTCTCCATCTTAAATATGATTCACTTATTGCTAACATGTGCTGTGTCTGAGTAGCAGGAGGAAACAGTTCTGCCTCTGAAGCACAGGATAAAAAAAATACAGCTGGCTTGTGTATACACTTGAAAAAAAATGGTCTTGCTGTTTTTACTCCTTTAGAAGTGTTGGGCAGCTTGTACTAGTAATGCCATATCATTCTTTGAAGGCAGATTCTGATATTTGTGCCAAGAGAAGAAATAACTTTCATCTTTTCAAAGAATTAGTTGCTGGTGCAAGAGGTCATTACAACATTTTCCTGTGAATCATGGGCTGGATAATAAAACCAATAGTCTAACAAGACTTCGCATCCCACTATTGCCCTGGGACTCTGAAGAATGCACATTGGAAAAATCAAATGCAAATTATCTGTGACTGCACTCCACACAATTCCTATTGTTAAAGGAAAACAATCAGTAAAATTCCAGAGATAGACAGAAATGCTTATCACATTAGTGAGAGTGATGTGCAAAAAGAAACTGATAAGATAGTATAATTACAGTTTTTTAAATTCATGGGGTTTATATAACTGGATATGGTCAAAAGTATTTATATCACATTATCTCGATAGCCCGCCAAGCCACAATAGAGCTGTCTTCTATGTTAGAAGGCTTACCTGTTCATGCAAACATTTAATTATACATTATCACATTCACTATATGGTTTGCCCTCTAGAAAAAATCCTGTTATCTCTCCACATGATTCAAATGATAGACCCTAGCAGAAGAGAGAGCCCAGCCCAGGGCTGAAGCTGTAGTAAAATATATTTGTGAGGAACAAGGTCACTTGTTAATTACAATTAAGAATCAAGAAGTCATCAAAATAATAAGCACTGAACCCGAATTTTTTAAAAAAAAGCAAATGTACAAACAACACCCACCTGCTCCCACCCCCATCCTCATGTTTTCTTTGTTTTCTGCAGATATATACCTAGACACTGGTTGAAGTCAGCAAGGTTGATCAAACACAGGAGCAGGTTGCTCAGAGGTATAGAGGGATTTCCAATACTGAAGATACTCACAACCCATATGGTCAAGACTGAGAAATCTGAGCTTACCTCAAATTTAGATGCAGACAAGTTAGCAGGAAGCCTGGACCCATGCCCAGGGTATTACTAGAGTCACTCACTGCTGCCATTCAAGGAACATCCCTGCCATGGGGCACACCATGGATGCACCCTGCTCTGTTACACAGCAGAACACAACCACCTGTCTCAGTAAGTACCAGGACTGCTTTCCTTGATTTTGCCAGGAGCTCTCACTTCTCTTTTCCAGACCCCGTGAATTAACCCTTGTTTATGACTTTATCACAAGTGTCTAGAATCCCTTAATCCAAAGTGTTAAGCAGGTGACTAAAACCACCAAGTATGCCTCACAAAAAACTCAGGAATGTGGCCACGTATGTGCTGTAGGAGAATCCTGGATAGGAGTCAGAGGTGAGGTCAGCTCATGGTCTCTGCTGATTATGACCAGCTGTATCAAGAGTCAACCTACCCTACAACACTCAGCATATTTTCTAAGAGTAAAAGTACGTGGAAAAATGCATTGCATGTGAGCCATTAGAAACTGGATCGCCACAGAGGAATATAGGAGCATCAGTTGATCTTCCTCTGTGGTTAAAAAACTTATTTTAAAAGTTAAATACAACCTCTGCTTCTCCTTTCTGAAAGACTTTTTAACGTTGAAAATATTTCCATTATTTTAGTCACTTTTTTCAGTTATTTTCTTTACTTAGAGAAAAATTATCAAATTACTAAATATCCTATAATATTGTGGTAAACTTTTTTAAAAAAATCTTAGCAATTAATTGGGAATTTTTAAAAAACCTACATCCCAGACAGCAGCAATTTCTGAAGTCAAGGCCCAAGCTGATACATTTGGAGTTTCTATACATTATAGAACTCTTTTACTAAATTCTTACACAAAGGTTACTAGTTTAATGTTACATACACTATATGACAGGCAAAAAACTATTTCCATGCTGTATTTGAACATAGCAATCAAAAACAATTTTTAATTAAATAAGGCCTGATATATCTAAATGGACAAAAGTCACTTTAGAGAGATCCCACAGTAAACTCAAGATTTACTTATACAGAGAGATATATATTAGTGGTGAGGTAGATAGGCGGTTGGACTTGATCTTGATGGTCTTGAAGGTCTCTTTCAACATCAATGATTCTATGATATGTAAATATATACATTAAAAAGCCACACATACATGATACAAACTATCTCTTCATACTTGAGAGACTCCAATCTGTCACCAGTGAGCTAGGGTTTTCTCATGGTGCATGTCTGAAGGTTACATGGAATGATTAGCAATATAATCACAGAACCACAGAATCCTAGGGGTTGGAAGGGACCTCAAAAGATCATCTAGTCCAACCCCCCAAGTGAGAAGAGTAGCTGTGATGTCCCTTATCTATATTAGGACACCAAGGCATCTCTCACCCAGCAACAGTGAAGTGCTGAAAGTTACATCTCCATTCCCCATACGCTGTTTGAGTTCTCATAGGCAATGCCACCAGAGCTTTCTCACCATGTAGAACTGTAATTTTAGCCACCAATTTTTGCAGTTATTCCATTTCCTAAATTCTGTCTTCTCCCCTCTTAGCTCACAAGAGCCTTGTGAGTGGAGCCTGACTGTTGCTTCAAAAACAGAGGGATAGCAGGAAAAGGCCATCTCTTCTCAAATCAAAGAAAGAGAGCAAGAGCGCATGTTTCTGTTAACTCAAACTGCCCTGAAGGATAAAGCAATCCTGTCCTATTCAAGATAGAAGATAGGCCAGCACATCTGGCTCTCGGGGCATTTTCCTACTGATATAGTCCAAATGAGTACTGAGTACTGAGGCACAATGTCACCTCAGAGAAGACAGTGTCCAAGATTTGCAAGCTTGGGTTTTTTTTCTCTCATAAAAGTAAACTTTTTTTAGTTGAGTTGATAAGATCTCAAAAGAAATAATTTTTTGAAGGCTAATGGGTAAATTATGAAGCATTGATCTTCCTTTCCTTATGTTTCTTCTCAGGTAGCCAATTAGATGAGAAAACAGTGATTCTAGCCCAAGGCACACTATCTTGAAGAAAATGAAATCTGAAAAACGGAATTCTTCCTTATATGGAATTATGAATCCACGGCCAACTCTCATAGTTTCATCCTCTTTGCAAGCACCATTCTTGCAATGGTGCGAAGTACTGAGGCACAGCTCCTCCTAGGCAGAACATCACAAGTTTTGCTGACTGATATTTCCAGCGCTCCTCTCTTTGATGCAGATGCCTCACTGAATAACATTTTCATTTTGTCTAGAACTATGGCAACCTGGGCAGCTGCCAGAAGGCAGCTTTGGTTGACAACTCAAAAGAGTGATTCTAAGGCAAAACAATTAGTGGTAACTGCTCTTTTCTAGGGAGGCAGACTTTTTGGCATATTGCACAACTAAGCCAGAGAATTCAGACAAGGAGAATTCCAGCCTGCTTTGCCCAAAGGAAGGAATGCAGGTTTTTATAGTGTGGAGGGAGGAATTCTTTTGGTCTCTCACTATAGCTCCAAATATCAAAGCTGTCTGTGGCAAGGGTCTACCCTGAAGGTTGTTCCATGGTGTCATGGTAGGCACCATCCTGCCTGGGCTATTCACGGTGTCGCACCATCCCAATCTATCCACAGGAAAAGCAGCACTGAAGTTTTCCTGTGGATGCATCAGCCTTGCAGTGACAAGAGTTGTTGCTTCCCAGGCCCAGTGCTGCCCACCCAAGCACGCTGGCTTACTGGGTCAGGTAATGCACTCCTCCACTACACTGCAGAGAAATCGCTGCAGCACCCTGCACAGGTTGCCCTGCCAAAAAGGTCAAGTTCAACATTCAGGGTTCTGGTTTTGAGGCAGAGCCTAGCGAAGCCCATCACAATTCCTTCCCAGCAGGGGGCTCAGAGCAAGTACTGCTACAACCAGCTGTAAACTCCGTTAGACTCCTACACAGAGTCTTGCCAACAACTTCACCCTCCCCTCAGTCCCTGTTATTAAACACGCTTTCTAGGTACCGGCCTCTGGTTCCCCCAGTGCTGCCAGGCAGCACCGGCCACACCTAGGAAAACTGCTTTACTCATTAGCAGCACAGTGGCAATTGCAAGGTGAAATCCGTCCAAAGAATTTGCTTAAAGCATGCCTGGAGAGAGGCTGAAAATGGTTGTGAATTGCTGAGCTTAAGCCCAGGCTTTCCTTACTTCCCCGCACTTGATTTGCAATTTGCTTTTTGGGCTTCCTTCCCCTCCTCACACCCCTGTGTGTCCATTAGCAGCTTGCAGCTTTTCCCATTAGCAAGCACTGAGAGTCAGTGACCGTTTGTAAGCAACCCCCTGCACAACACGTAATAGACTTTCTGAAGATACCTATGTGTTGAATTAATTTTTTTTCACCTGATTGTTGCCTATTGAAACATTTCAAACTTACAGTCTTTTTATTGGTATATTTTATTAGATAACGATCAGATAGATGTTCTGCATCTACTCTCTCTACCAACAGTTTACAAGTACAGCCCAGACTTATGGCCAGTTTAAACAAGCTGTAAGGCAAAACAATTAGGAAGATTCTGTCCCCAGGGAGTTTGCAGTCTAATTCATATACAAACAGTGTTGGTTTATTTCTAGCTAGGAGTCAGAAATCTAACACTGTTTAATAAGACATGCACACACAGAGAAGTTTCTTGCTGACAAAATGTTCATTCAAATCACCCTTTTAAAACAAGAATTAATTTTGTTTTCCTTCCTATATTTTTAATTTAAAGGTTTGCATAATTTTTCTTCCATAATACCCAGTAACAGCTAATACTATTATTTGCTTTCCATTTGTTTTTGCTTCCTGCTGTTGAATGAACAATCAGTGTTTACAGATTAGCAGCAGTTGTAAAGTGCCCCGACTTTCTCTTCCATTTCAAAGTTATGAGTGAGAAGCACATTATATTGGTTGCTCTGGCATTTCTGGAGTAGCTTAGGCATTCACAGTGCAAACCACTGTTATTCATACTGTTATAATTCCTCTGCAGTTAAGTCATTACTAGCAATCAGAGCAGGCTTGTAGTACAATTCCTTATTTGGGAATGTCATGTGAGATGCCCAGAGCAATATGAAAAAATAAAGGCCAACTTGTCTGGCTGTGGAGGGATTTATAGCAGGCCCACTGGCAGAGATCTGCTGGGAAGTATTAAGAGCTCCTGCTTAGCTGATCATATAAACACCCAAACCAGCAGGTGCATTACATTTGTACACTATCTTTTTCCTTCAGGTGCAGTATTAAAAATCCTGTCATCACAGCATGTTTATAGAAACTTGAATTATAATGGCCTTTCCCTGCAGATGGTCTAGCTGAAGTTTTTCTTTAGGAAAACGTGAAATTCATTTAAAATCACTTAAATATTTTTGTTCTGCTTCTTAACAAATGGCAATATTGCGAAGAAAAATTCTACTTCAGACAACATATTTCTTTTAGTAAGAAAGCAGTCTCTCCAGAAATTTCTGATTAGTAATTACTAAAGACAACATCTGAGGGTGTTTATTTTCTAACAGCTGAACTCAAACCAGACTTCTTCCTTCCCAAAATACGGATATCTCACCCAAATGTGAAACTTTGGATAAGTAGCTTCAAACTTGACTCAAACCCATACTATTTGTTATTTATAAATGTCTATTTTTTAAATGTAAAGAACATTTTATTAGATTAAAATATGATCTACCTAGTTATAATCACACCCTAGGGAAAGACAAGACTGAAGTTAATGAATGAAGCTGTATCTAGTTTACTGCACGGTAATAAATTATTAGGAACAACTTGCAACCTGATATTTTACATGAGAAAAACTCACCCACCCTGTGTTAATTTAACCATCTGCTTGAATGGTCAAAGAATTACCATCAGGAAATGGATAAATTAACGTTTTATTTGTAACTTTAGCTTAGCTCTCCATCTCAAGTGCTTTAGTACACAGAATTTAATTGCACAATCACATTCTTCTTGCTTTCCATAGCAGCCCTATGTGATGCATAACTATTTTCTACTGTAACGCTTGATGAGTCATTACTGTAGAAGAAACAGAGCATGCTTGTGAACATGTGTATTTCATGGCACAATAGTCAAGAAAATTCTCTCTTCCTGTAATCTCCTTTTATGGAATTCAGGACAACAAAACAGAACAAAAGCTTAGAAGAGGGAGGAAGGATGATTCCATAGGTACAGTGCCATAATCACTCTTGAAGACTCGATTCAGTCTAAAATCCAGTCTATTCAGCCACTGGTGTCCTGCTGTAACCTGAGTTAAGGCACTCAAGGTGAAGTTTTACAACACAGATAAATTTTGCTTTTCAACAAGTGGCAGTATTACTAAGAAAAGGTCAGCTTCAGAAAATAATTATTTCTTATTAAGTAAATAACCTCCTTTTGTAATAGAAATAGCCCCACTTCATGCGTATTTTTTGCTTCAGGATGTCACCACCTCCCTTGCCCTCATCCTGGCTATTTTTTGAACACTCTACGTTAGCAGAAAATTCATCAGCAAGCAAGAAGAATAGTTTCCTATCAGTTTAGAGAGCAGAACCACTTCCAATTCATGTGTCATGAATGCCAGTGCCAGCCCAATGGGAGTGGGGAGATGATGTTTGGGCAGCAGCAAGCTACCAGGTGACCTACTTTGGTACCCCACTATGACTCTCTAAGGCTCATATCATCCCCTGTCAACATGACAACATTCATTATTTTGTGGGGTTATGAGGCAGTCACTACAAATACAAGGACTTTATATAAGCAGTGGGAAAATTTGTTTACTGCAGTGATAATATGTCTTATTCCACAAAGGACAGTTTGTACACGAGTATCTTAAAATGGGAACTCATCTCTTTGGTACAATACTCTATTGTGACATGGCTGGTGTTCTACCTCCATGTAGTTTTGCTAGGAAGATCCAGAAGAGTTAGCATTCGTAACAAGGGAGAGGCTTCCACATGTAGTGCTGCTCAGTGTTTAATTTTCAGAGATGACAAGCGCCTCTGACTAAAGAATTTGGTGCAAGGAAAGTCTGTGTCAAATTGTACGTGTTGTGCTGGAGACCTCCTCACCTAGCACCACCTGAAGTATATCCTCCCTCCTCCCCACAAAAGTCATCCTGGCATTCAGCATTTGTGGTGCAGCGAAGCAGACACTCTGTAACCTCATATGTTACGCTGATTGCTCTCATCCGTGATCTGCTCACCAGCTGTTTCTGGTGCACGAGGGCCCTAGAGAGGAGACACAGGGCTCTGCAGCATGTCTGTGCCAAGGGCTGCACCAAGGCCTGGCCTCCTTCATATCGAGCGAGATCCTCTGCTGCAGTGCAGATGGAAGTGCCCCCACTGTGCTCTAGCACTCAGGGTATCAGTTGCAGAGTGGCAAAATAGCTGAGAGCTCTGCAAAGACTACAGCAAACCAGACAGAAATAACTCAATACATGCCAGTGCCAGGCAGAGCAGTAATTTTGATGACAGTAGGAGCCCCACACATGGTGATTATTAGTTACCAACAGGACCCTGTGTCTGCAAATGCTCAAATACTCTAACCTGAGAGGCTTCAAATGTATGAAGGAATTGAGTGAGAGTACAGGACTGATGAGTGTTTACGAGTTTGAGAAGCTTCTCTGTAAGAGCTTATCAGCCTTACCCAAGCCATTTGCTAGTGTAAGGATAGTGTGTGACCCCAGCCTGGTTCCCTCTCACAGACCTTGTATGACAAGTCAGGCCAACAGGATTTAGTGACCTAGTAGACATGCTGGACCTTTAGCCAGCTGTCTCTATTTCATGTCTACTAGAAATTGTCAGACTTGATCTTTACTATCAGACCTGATCTTTTCCTGGTGGAAAAGGACCCAGGGATGTTGGTTGATAGCTGGCTGAATATGAGTCAGCAGTGTGCCCAGGTGGCCAAGAAGGCAAACAGCATCCTGGCTTGTATCAGAAATAGTGTGGCCAGCAGGATCAGGGAAGTGATTGTCCCCCTGTACTTGGCACTGGTGAGGCTGCACTTGAGTACTGTGTTCAGTTCTGGGGCCCCCACTACAAGAAGGACATTGAGGTGTTGCAGTGGGTCCAAAGAAGGGCAACGAAGCTGGTGAAGCATCTAGAGCACAAGTCCTGTGAGAAGCAGCTGAGAGAACTGGGGTTTTTTAATCTGGAGAAAAGGAGGCTGAGGGGAGACCTTATTGTTCTCTACAACTGCCTGAAAGGCGGTTGTAACAAGGTGGGTTGTTGATCTCTTCTCCCAAGTAGCAAGTGATAGAACAAGAAGAAATAGCCTCAAGTTGCTCCAGGGGATGTTTAGATTGGATATCAGGAAAAACTTTACTGAAAGGGTTATCAAGCTTTGGAAGAGGCTGCCCATGGAGGTGGTTGAGTCACTATCCCTGTGGTATTTAAAAGATGAGTAGATATGGTGCTAAGGGACATGGTTTAGTGATTTACATTGGCAGTGTGCTAGGTTAATGGTTGGACTTGATGGTCTTACAGGTCTTTTCCAACCTAAATAATTTGATAATTCTGTGATTGTATATTATCAGCAAGAGAGTAGAAGATGAAGTATGTGTGAGAGGAGAAAGAGGATGTGAGGGATGTCATGGCAGAATCTGCACAGGAAAGGTATATTTTGCAAGGTTAGGAAGAACTGAATTCAGGTTGGCCAAGAAGATAAAGGAGCCATGACTTTTTTCACAGCAAAGGGAATGGAGAATAAGAGAGTAAAAGTTTTCTTGAGGGTAAAAGAGAAGACCAAAAGTTTTTTCCTCGCTAAGAGAAATTGATGACTGTTAGACTCCAGCCAATGGGAGTGATTCCTAGATCTTGTTGTTGGGAAGGAACGGCTAAGACCAGATGAATCAAGGACAGTTCCTTTTTTACTAGTCAGTGGTTAGAATTGCCATCCTTTTATGGACTATTTTGCTTATTGTGCTGATTCAGGCGAGTTTTTCTTCTTTCTTCTATTTTACAATGACTTCAAATCATCATCACCTCACCCTGTGACTGAATTATGTACTATACATGTCCTAAGTGTTAGCTTACAGATATTTCTCTATTAGAAAGTGATTAATTTTTTTTCTTTCATTCAATATATGAAATCTATATCGTAAAGTGACAACCACTAATATTTTGGCTATGTATGTCTTTTAAACTTTTTAAAAGAATTTTTACTCTTCAGCAAAAGCTCTGATTGTACCCTGGAGAGTTTAAATTATAGTCATAATGTTAAAATAAAATACTAAACAAAACAATAAAAAGAGAAAAACAAACAAATAAACAAAAAACCCTGAAAGAATAACTATTTGGAAACTATTTTTAGTCTGCAAAAATTTGCTTTCTCCCTATAGATAAAAATGTGCAAAATTAATTCTGTGAATTGGGATGTTCTGCACTTTACTCCATAGTGCCTTTGCTGGCATTTATGGAAAGTTTTACAAAGGCATAGTCTCTCTACTATGCTTGTACTATCATTACCAATTAGCAGTTGCTAGGAGTCCAGCAACCTTCTAGTCACAGAGCAAATGGGCAGTGGGGGAACAGATATACCCTGGAAGCTTTACACAGTTCATTTGGAGTTCAGCCTCCACAAGGCACCACAAGTGTTGCATTCTGTGTTCTGATTCACTGAAGCTAAACTGCAGTTTCTAGGCTTTCATGAGTTATTATTCAGTTTAATGGTGAAAATATGGGACTGATGGTGGTGGCCGAGTGTGGATGGAGTCCCGGTAAACTTCCCTTTGCAGCTCAGCTGAGGTTCCTCTTCCAACCCATATTAGCCTTAGTGTTGCACAACTTAGGGTCTCCTGAGGAGAAACTGCAGATCATGCCAAACTGCATACAGTATAATGGCAAGGTGGGGAAATACTAATTAAGTGTCAGGTTGAGACCACCAGTCTTATTTAACTGTGAGGTCAAGCTGACTGAAACCTTGTCTCCAAGCTAGATATGGACAAACTCTTTTGTGAGCAACATTTCTGATAAAGTCTTTTTCTTCTGTTTACACACAGGAAACAAACTAAAACTCTCAGAAATGTGTTCTTAGTTGTTTGTGAGCCATTTTTTTTGTGACCACAGAGGCATGGGTAAGGACTGGACTATCTGTTTTTCTTTGTACTGTCAGCCCCTCAAACATGATCAGATCCAAAAATTAATTCATACTTCCTCTGTCTTTTTAGACTCAGTAGGGGAAAAAAAAAAGTGTATTTGTAGAGCATTTGTATCCAGACAGACAGTACAGGACATTACAAGGCATTTTGCTCTTTACTCTTTAGCAGGAGTAGATTGCAGTAGGTGCAGGTTGGGCTTACAAGCACACAGTACTAGCTGTTACGGCCCTAGAAAAAGCCTGTCAAGGCCTGTCCATTCCTGGTGGCATATCTTTTTGCTTCTTGGGCATAGCCTTGAGGGGTCTAGTACTGTGGTCCTCCACTCTGACTGCAGCCTTTGAAGAACAAGAATTTGTTCTGAGAGAGTTTGTTTCCTCCAGCGACAGAACAACATCTGCAGCTACTGTGGGGATGGATTTCTCCTTAAACACATCACAACTACCTCATGTAAAGTAGCCCATAAAAACTGCACTAGAGACAACATCCAATTAGAAACCCCTTATGCGCAAACAAAGAAACATACTTCTTTGCATAATGGAAGTGACGGGGGAACTGCACAGGGCCATAAATTTGAAAAGTCAAACAAGAAGAATATTGTTTTCTTCTTCTCTCTCTTTTTTAAAGACTTTTTCTCAAGGGGACAGGAAACCAGTTTAATTCCAATGATATAATACTGCCTAAACTGGCCAAGATTCAGCTCCTAGTAGTGACAACACTGTAATGCTATGCCTTTTTTCTGAGCTATGCTTGTCTGACTTAAGCTTTGACTTCAAAGATACTGAATGTTTAAAAGGGAAACTAATGATGTAGTTTACATTTGACAAGTGTACTAATGTTCTAATTCTATACTATAATAAATGAAAGAATCAGAGAAAGAAGAACCTTCATGTTAACCTCTGAAACCAGGTAATGAATGACTTCTCTTTCATAATGCATGAAACCTTGATACAAGAAGGAAGAGAGATTGCACCTATTAGTACCTTGTGACAACACAGAGGCCTTGAAAGATTCCTTCCTCCCAGAAGAGTGAAGCAATCCTTAAGCAGCTATTTTTCTGTCTTAAGTCCAAATGCTACTCGATTAAAAATTTAAAAAGTTATAAAGTAGTCTGACTTGGAGTATGTATGGCTGTTATTTGAAAAACAGGACCATCTCATAACAGAGACAAGTAGTTGTTCTCCCTGAGATAACCACAGGAGGAAAACTTAAGGCTATTTTTCAGATCTTGCCAACAAATGAATTTTCATTAAAAATAAAAATGCTTTCAGAATAAGTTATTAATTCTTCTGAACACATACAGGGAATAAACTAAGATTCCTTGCTTAGTTTTGTCATATGGAGGTATAAGGGATCTCAACCTTGATGTATTTTCCTTGACTTTGCTTCTTTTCAATTTCAGCTAATGACTGTCAATTGCATTTATGAAGTAGAAGCAATTTTACTAAAGCAACAAGTGGCAAGGAAGCATGTGGTTTTTTTTTTCTTCTAGTTATATGTTTACCATATACTTGTCTGCGTGTATTAGAAAATTGTTACAGGAAAATTTATAAAATCTTGTAGTTGGATGGCTCTCTCCTTAGATTTCCAGGCAAGTAAGCTGTCCAAACTTATAATTCAAAATTAATTAAAAAGCCTGTGCCCATGGAGAAAGGTAAATTATACTATGAGGCATAATCTATGTATCACAGAATCACAGAACAGTTTGGGTTAGAAGGGACCTTAAAGATCATCCAGTCCCAACCCCCCTACCATGGGCAGGGACACCTCCTACCAGGGGAGAGGTTGCTCAAAGCCCCATCCAACCTGGCCTTGAACACTGCCAGGGAAGGGGAAGCCACAACTTCTGTGGGCAACTTGTTCCAATGTCTCGCCACCCTCACAGGAAAGAATTTCTTCCTAATATCCAATCTAAATCTACCCTCTTTCAGTTTGAAACTGTTCCCTCTCTTCCTATTACTACCTGCCATGTAGATGTCTACTTACAGTGCACTGTGTCTGTTGTTATCATCATTTATATACTGGTTTATTGTCATAAAATGGTGCTTTGTTTTTTCGTTTTCTCTCTATCAGGCTCTCTCTATATATATGTATATATTTGATGGTTGTGATATTTCCTGCTTCCATTTGGAAATCCTTTGTCATTAGGTGTTTTTTTTATTTTTAGCCTTGCTAGAAAGGTCCACTGTTTAAAACGAATGATGTAGCATATATGATGTGATTGCTTGAAAAAGGAGTAAAAACCAATTTCCAAAATACAGACATTACAGTTTTAATTTTATTCTATTTTCCACTCTACTCAGTCATCTTTTCTTTACTAGGATGATTCCGTTCCTCAAAAGAGAAAGAAAAATTACTGTGTTGACACCTAAACAAAGGTGTGATATCTATTTGTCATTTCAGAGTTGTAAAACATAAAATCTTGAAGTTTATGGTTTTAGAATGGCAAACAGACTATGAAATATGCCTTGCCCTCTAAGATAATTAATGTCAAATTCAACACTGAAAAAAACACATTAAATAAGGGATCTCTAGTTTATTCTTGTGTTTGCAGGTTGTGGAGGAGCAATATTATTCCCCACTATGTGCCTTGCTTTCTAAAACAGCTGTACTCATGATCACAAAAACAGGGAAACTAGTTAGAATTTCTTCAGCAGATAAAAAGAAATCAGGAAAAAAAATGTAAATTTCTGCTTTTTTATTTCTTTCACTTTTTGGTTGAAAAATGGAAAAGGTATAGACCTCTAGTTTTTCACTAAAAGCTAGAATTTTTCTGTGGTGAGCAAGTGGAAGCTTTCTGTGAATGCTTGTTGAATGAAAAGTGGAAAAATAATTTTCACTAGAAATCTGAAAATTTATGGCCAGTGATGTAGCAACTTACCATGAAACATGCATCCTCATTGATTTAGAAACACCCTCCTGACAGAATAATAATTCAGCATCTGTTTATGTATACTGCATCCTCCTGACTACTGTACACTATATTTTACATTGCTTAGGTTTGCCAGGTCTCCATGCACCACTACCCTTAGTCAATGCAGAAGGATTCTCGGCACTGGTCTTCGGACAGTGGCATTTGAGGGAATCTCAGTTATGCAGGGCATTCACAAATGTATGTAGTGCCACTCACTGACTGCCACAAAGGGCCTATTTTTTAAACTGTCAAAGAAACACTTGTGACATTGCGGAAACCAGAGAAAAGCTGTCAATTCTATTATTAAATTGACATTCCACACATGCTACTTTCTGATGACAGTCCATAATAAAGTTGCCCTATTTCTTTGCCCTCTATTCATGTCACTACCTAAAGTTTTCTCTTGCATCTCCCTCAGACACTGACTGATAGAGCACCAGATGTGAACTCAACAAGAGGTCGTCATTGTGGTGCAGTGACAGACATTTATAACACCTGAAAAAAAAGAGAGGACGAAGGTCCTAAAGCACCCTTGGTACGCTAGGCTATTACAATGCATGGAGCAAGGACAGTGACATCTCCCAGGGTATTGTCAATCAAGGAGTACTGAGACAAAGACAGACAACAGGGACCATTGTAATCCCATTGGAGGGAAAGGGAAAAAAAAGCATAACAAGGCTTTGTCTTGGTCTTCAGAACACAGACACATCTATGTGTTTCTCTAACTGCTGCAAGCTAATAGGATAACATGGGTTGATCTGACCCTAATGGGAATTGATACAAATTGGATGCTAATTCCATTGTGTCTAGTTCTCCAGTGAGGCCATCCATGTCAAGTGGTCTTCCCAAAAAAAAGTTCCCACTTTCCATGCTTGTTTGTTTTTAGACTTGTCTAAAAGATATAGGTTGCAGAAGCCTGGGTTTCCCAGGTAAGCTGTCCCACCATGCTTCCTGCTGGGAAGCTTCTGTGAAGATAACAAGATAACAGAGTAGCTAGCTCTCACCCTCAGGGGTGTCTTGTTTAGTAAGAGCCTGTGATTGACAGCTGTTAAGAAGAATGACAAGATACTTTACATCTGTTTAGTGTCTTGACTGTCACCCATTCCTTCCTACACTGCCTATTGTCATTCTTCCTATATCCAGGAATCCAGTGCTGCCAATGCAAATGCCAGACCACTGTGGAGCTATAGTGCCATGCAGCATACATTACACAAGTGGATCAGGGTCATTGCATAGGGGAATTCAATGATTCCAAAGTATTCCAGACCTAAGATTTCAGACCAATAATTAGACCACCAGCTATTCTGTTGTGCATATCAAATTTGAGAGTGAAATAACACTCATGGAGCTTTTTTTACTTTTGTTGTTGTCGTTGCAAAATATTTTGCTTTGCAGCAAACCTTAAGCCTTCCTCCAGTGATGGTGCAGCACATCTACAATGCTTATCATGCATGGAAAACTCAAATTTTCCCATTCTTATCGCATTCACAAAAAGATCATTAGGGGCTTTGGATTTTCATGATCTCTTTATTCACATCAAATTTGTTAATTATTAAGCAGTGGTTTTTGTAGCCTGAGAGAAATAGTATCTCAAATAGGGTATAAAGAAAACTGTGTGCTTATTTTGGAGAAACCAGATAATTTTATCATATGACTTCAAATACCAGTTAAGACAGACAAAACTGAAGTATATACCTCAAGAAGAATGTTTTGTCCAGTTAGTAAAGGCAATGGTTTTTCCTCTAAATCTGGCCCAACAACCACAAATATAGAAAAGGAATAAAGCTCACAGTGCAAAACCATAAATGACCTGCCCAATGAAGACTATACAAACTAGAAAAGATGTATAACTGCTTAAAATAAACAACAATTATAATGAACCCATTCAATCTTCATTACTCCTCAACCCACTCCAAGTCAAAAGACTGTGTAAATTATGAGCTCTGTAGCATGCCTGGAATGTTAACAAATCTGGACTCTGGAGCAGTGGTGGCAAGTAAACTTCAGGGTGAAGGATCCTTCACAGGATTTTAGTCAGCTTCAGAAGTATCATCATCCTTCAGCTAAAAACATCTCAAGCCATTTTAACCAAGTCTAAATTCAGCTCATCATTTTTCCACAGGCAGAGCAAACTACAGGGCTCCAGTGTGCTACATTTGTTGTGCAAAATTCTAATGCATAAGAGAAGCACAGAATTTCCAAGTTGTCCTAGGGTCATATGCATCCTCTAAGATCAAACTCAAAGTGATCTGGATAACACCTACAAGATCTTCATGGTGTCTTTTTCAACCCAAGAAGACATGTCAATATTGTTTACTTCAGGAGTTAATAACAGAATTACACTTGACAAAGCCACTGGAATTCTGCATCCATGGTAGTCTGCTATGGGAGACTAACATGAACTAATCAAATGAGACACAGTCTAGTTTCCTAGACTGAACAACTGAAAAGTGAGTACCTGGTAACTAAAAATGATGTAAAAATCTTATGAGAGTAAATGAAACACAGCATCTTCAAAGAAATTCAACTCAGGAGATGGATCTTGTGTATCAGATGTTGTGTACCTACCAGCCAGCAGAGAAAGGGACTTTTTTACTCATATCAATCTCTTTCATTATTTGCAAGTGGCGTTCTTCGTGAAGCGAAGAAAAATATGGAAATTTGCACTCTTTCTTTTTGCTATGGCTTGTAGTACTTGATCTCCCATATTTTCTCACTTTAGTGCCACTGGTACAGCTGGTGAAAATAAAGTCCTTGAGCACATGTGCAATAGCACTCAATAGGTCACTTGGTCCACATATAATTGATAGAACTGCTACTGAAGACCCCTTTCATATAAGCCACTAAAAACCAATAATCCAGGCTCCAATTACCAGTTGGAACTCCATTCAATAATTAAAATCTGCAATAATCAAATCTACTGATTTTATACCAAAAATTCAATGTAACCAGACCTGCAGCCTATCAGATCTCAGCATAAACAATATTGTACAGACTAAGAATCCTAATATATTTTCATTGTTGTACCTCCTAAGTTGAAGGAGAAGACAAGATCTTCCAAATATATTTTAAAACATAATGATGGAAAAGTAATGAAAGGAGGCAGGTTTTGCATTTTGCTCTCTAACCCCTGAGGTCCACAGAGAAAACTTTGGCTCTGGTTTTATTTCTCTGGCAGATAGCTTTATTTTTCCTGTAGAACATAGCTGTTGGCATAACAGAGGAACAGGAGGCTGGCAAAATGGCATGAAACAAATAGTCTAAATCTTTTCCAAGCTGTTCCTGCTTCCACTACATAACTGAGAGCTTAATAAAATGTGCTACCAAGATGCAAACATCTTGCACACATTCAAGCATTTTCTTTATTAACTTAAGTGATAAACCTGTGCATTCAATCCACATGTTCAAATACTAGCAATCTTGACCATCTGAGCCAAAATCTAATATAAAAAAACAAAGTGATTTTCAGATGATAACATCCAACATACTTTCCCCAGTTCAAAAATAAGAAGATGGAACAAGATTCCTACAATCTGCTGGTTCACAAGAGAGAAGAAACTATTGTGTGGGTTTGAACTCTGGTGTGTTGCCTTTAAGCATTTGGTGGTACTCACTACTGCTTAAGAAGATATTTAGAATTCCAACATGAAAGGTCTGTTTCATATTTTAAGCCCAATAAATCTCGATCACAGCTCTCAATTGAGACAGCAGTCTGGCAAAACTACATGGACAGCAGACACTTTACTGTGGCTCTTTCTCCCCACTCGGCCTCTCCCTCCCCCATCTCCTCCAAATTGAAGTTTATTGTTGCCAGAAAAAACAAGAAACAGCATATCTGAAATTTAATCTTCCTTAAATTTGCAGAGCAAGCCTACAGAGAAGATTAACCATATAAGCTGGGCATATTTTATTATTCCTCTCAGGATATGTATCATACTTTTCCCCCGCCCGGTGTTTTTTGTTGTTATTGATTATCAGGTTTCACCCCTCAGTAGATCCAGTCTTAGCAAAGGTAGGACCATTTCTTGGTGTGTTTGGTTTTGGCTTGTTTTTTTTTTTTCTCTCCTTTTCAATACACCTTTGCCATGGAAATAAAATCGGTTTGATGAGATATTGTAGACAGATGAATCCACTGGGAACAAATAACAACCTATTTGATGCCCAATTAAAACACACAACTTTCAGTGCAGTCAATAAGGGTGTTAAGGAGCATATTTTTTCAGCATGCTTTAGAAAATTATCTTACTATGGCTTTCAGTTAGCCCAAGAAGCAGACAGCTATAATGTCCCTCTCCTTGCCTGCCAACACTCATCAGACAAGGATATTGCTATAGCTAGCTGAAGAATAGCTGGGTGGTACAGTACACAGTACAGATTTTACTGATGTTAATCTTTTTGAGACCAAAGCCTACTTAGGCGTGGTCTAGAGCCTGATGAAGCCTGTGAAAGCCCCCTGGTAGCCTCAGAGGGTTTGGGGTAATGGGTAGATCTATAGGCTTGGTTTAACGTCATTACTTATCACTATTTGATGCTCTTCCTGGTAATTATCACTTGGGAATTAAGCAGAGAGGATGTGGGTATACTCTGTGAGGTATCGACATTCCCTTGTTCTCACTGGAGGGGTCTTCCTCAGGAAAGCTATCAGTGTGATTACAAGCAAAGTGTGACAGCAGAGCATGCCAGCAGATTGATGAAGATGTTTCATTCTTAACGACAGAATGGTAGCATTTAGTTATGCAGATGTCTACAGCTCTTAGGCAGGGAAAATGAAAAGACTGACACATCTAAAATGTAAGTGTAAATGAGTTTGCTTGCAGACAAAGTTAGAAACACAATTGAAGCCAGACTGAGTACATAATATTATTACTGTTGTAGATTCACTGCTGCTTAAGTGAGAAAGGACAACAGTGAGCAACTCGTCACATGCTTTGAATAACAGAGGATATAGTTTTGAATTACCTAATTCCTAAATCAACCCTATAACTTTTCATTGACTGAGACCATCTCTGTAGGCAAGCCTTAGTTTCAATACCCTCAAGGATGAATTATATATCAGAGATGAGGTATTACTACAATAAGGGCCTAAACTAAAAGCACTAACATCTTGTGTAAGGATGTGTATGACTGAACAGTTTTGATTTTGGCAGAAAAAAATGGCACAATAACTACCACTTTTATTTTTGGCTCTGCTCTACTCTACACATGGAATACAGGAGAAAACATGTGAAACCAAAAGAATAGGAAGAAAAGAAAACCTAAATGCAAGTAAGCAAGCTTGAGCCAGTTAGTGCTCCAAACTTCTACAGATCTGGATCAGAACTTCAATTTTACTTGCATAACTGATTTAACGGCATAGTATGTGACAAAAACTCATGATACCCATGATTTTGGTAATTTTAAAAGACAATCTCTTAGTGTTTAGTGAGTAACTACAGAAGCTGGTTAGAAAACCTGTTCTGAATGCTAAGGAAAAGCCCCGATTCTGGAAAAGGGCTCTGTTCTCTTTAGTTCATGCTTATGTCACACTAAAGCAAATGAACTTAAGAGCAGTTCTCATAGTAAAAGAGGCCTTCATGAAGGGTTTATAGAGATAGCTCAGCGCACCCTCTGAAGGTTAATTTTATAACACACAAAAGAGTTACACAAAGGAGTAACTGTATGCACAATGTGAAGAAGTAGTCTGTCTTCTGCCTGGCCTGATTCTTCATGTTCTTCAAGTATCCTGGGAAGAGAGACTTAAGGGGAGCTGCAGAAAGGAGATATTACACATAAATTTGGAAAAATCCCAAAACAGATTATGACGCTCAGCTTTTTCCCATCCATGACTAAAAGAACTACTTGGGGCTTTGGTTCTAATTTGGGTTTACCTGAATATGTTCTTCATGGTTTTGTAGTACCACACACAAGAACTTCCAGCCCTTCACATTATGGCAAATGTCACTACAGGACAATGCAAGGGTAAAATCTGCTGAATTCACTGTCTCTCCGCTATCCCTGCCACGACTCCATGCAATTTCATATTAAAAGCAATGCAAGGCCACATTTCATGTAGAATCGTTTTTCTTCCTGGAGAATGGCGTTAATCATGTTGTGTTGGTGGGATTTGCTTTTTCTTTTGAAGACAGGAGAGAATAGAAGAAGAGTATGGAAGTGGTAGTTTTTCCATTAATAGTTTTAATGGCAATAGTCTACTCCTACATACTTTGGTTTGCAACACAATTTTTCTTTTAAGCCATCTGATGAAAAGAAGGGTGCCACTCCTCTCAGCAGGAGAAAGAAACCTCAAAGAACTTTATTTTTTGAGCAGCATAATTCAGAAGTCTCTCAAATGACTTTTTTTACAAAGCTGTTACTGTATCACAGGCCAGATTAAAGTGAATTTACTAAGTCCTAGTACTCCTTAGATCTAAATCTGTCTTTAGACAACCTTCCTGATTTAATCCAGATCATGAGCATGCTCAACATCCTTTCCTATATATTTGGTAGAAGTGACTGAAATGGAATGCAGTATCAGAGCTGCCCTTATTTGTAATTTATCTGGGAGGTGTTCCTATAAATGATAAGCACAGTCCTCCCTTTTTTTTGTTATGCTTTTATGAAAGGCTCATCTAACCCATTGATATCCTGAATAGGTGTTCCATTATAAAGGACATGGTGTTTTTGCTATTGTAATACTGTGAACTTTTTTTCTGCAAAAGGTATTAAGTTTTTGAACTTAAAACTACTAAGGGAAAAAAAAAGAAAAGTCAAAGGACTAAAAATAAAGAGAAACAGCTCTTTCTCTGGATTTGTTTTTCTTTTTTTAATGGAATCATCTATATTTAGATTCCATTGCTCAAAATACACACTTTTATTTCTAGATCTAACTTAAATTTTAATGCCATTAGTGCCTTGTCCTCTGAACCCGAGTGTCAAGTAAGCAAGACCGGAAGAAATATAGTGTCTGAAAGAGATTTGCTAAGTCTGCTTCCAGTGCCTAGACTTTGCAGGTTGAAAATTCTTCAGAAAAAAAATATTTCTTTGTATCCTTTGATTCAGTATTACATCACATTTATGACTCCATGGCAACAAAGTGGAGGTTTCAAAAGATATGGAAGGAACAAGACTTAAAAAGAACAGTGTCAACTCAAAGCAGACATTGCTAAAAGCAGAATCCTGCATGTGATGTACTTAAAGTTCAGTCTTTAAGAAATATACTGTTTATAGATTAGTTACCAGTGATATTGTTAATTTTTTTCCACAACCCAACATCATGGAATTCCTTCATAAATGAAAACCAAGAATGATCCACCTACCAGAAGCTGCTGAAAAGTTTTGTACCGAGTACAACCCAAACTAGAAATTACCTATAGCAACAGAGAGAAGGATGTGACTTAGCAGACTATTTGAATACTTAACACCCACTAATGCATTCAAACATATATTCTAATCAAGGACTATCATAACAATTTTTCCCAGACTGCACATCTTTTTTTATCATTATAACAATGGTCTGGATGTCTTTGTACTGGCCTAAAAGAATATGCCTATTCAAGCTTGTGTTTAAATCACTGTTGGAAGTGTAATTCTCAGTCAGCAGACTACAGCAGCAAATCCAGTGTTTGTTGAGCACCATATTTGAACCCCGCTATGAACATTTTGAGCAAGAGTTTCTAACACACAGTTTAGCTTAGGTAGTTTTCAAAAAGCAATTCTTGTCCCTGCTTCTGCCAAAGCAGAATTTTCCTACCAAATCCTACTCTGCAATTGGAAAGCCGCAGCACTCTCCTGATTCTGAGTGTCCAGAAACCCCTGGGTCTGGCTTATAGAAAATGATTTATTGCTTCTAGCTGGGAAACCCAAGAAAGGAGTTATTCCTAATATAATTTTCTATATTGTGTGCAGCTCAGATATTAAGTATATCCATGATAGATGGACAACACCAAATTTAAGAATAAATATCCACACTTACAATGAGATATAATATTTCCACTTATATTCAATGCTGACGTAAATTGAAATTAGAGTATAGCTTCAATCTGTTGTTCATGAAGAAGAATAAGGTGCACATTGTACAAGAGAAAAACAAGTGTATTACTGATAGCAGGAGCTCTGTGACCCGACCTTCAGATTTGAACATACAGCCTATCTTGACTCCATAAGCATGCTTGGAACAGGCAGCAGCTGCACCTAAATAACTGCAATTTGCTACAACACTGGAAGATAGAAAATATGAAAAGCTCTTCAGAAAACAGTCCTAGTACCATGTTATTAAAATTGTTTATCAGTTAGTGAGATTAGAAATTAGGGCACTAAAAAGACAGCTATGGTGGAGGACCAGAGAACACAAGTCTATTACTGAAGCTGAGGAACCAGCAAGCACACATTTTCCTTTAAGCATGTGACCTTGTTTTATCTCTCTCCTTTCTGCCTGTAATTTACCTACTAGCTGAAGAATAATCTTCTTTCTCAGCAGATCTAACCTTGTCCCAATGTTTGCCATCATTCTTCTGCTCCTTACACACCAGTTTCATTTCTTGCTCTTCAGCAGTATCAACTTCTAGCTGTGCGGCTCACCAAAAGCTACATTCGCTTGGTGGTTTTGTTCCGAAGTGGGGGACAGAGAGAGCCCATTCACCAGGATTGCTCACAGCAGAGCCAAGATGTCCGGTATTAGCTTTCTATACTTAGTGGATTAACATAGATGATCACATTTTTTCAATCAAAACATTTTTCAGCAAAAGATGGAAAAGGCCTCTCCTGAAACGGATACTTTTGGAGACATTGTGTTTTGTTCAGGTTTTAATTTTTTGTCTACAGCTAAGTGAGCCCAAAATATTTCATCTGTGTTCTAAAAGCCAAGATTTTATGAAAACATTTCAAAAAAATTGAAAATGAAGCTGAACTTCTGGGTGTTCAGCGGTTTTAGTTGAAACTTTGTTAGTATTTTTAAACAAAACATTTGAGTTTTTCTGTTACATGGAAAACACCATTTTCTAATCAATCCCAGTTATAATAGCTATGGCTTTGGACTGAGGAGTCAAGGTACCTGCCAGAGGTAGAGAGCTAGAAAAGGCATAGTTGTCTCAGAGGTTGGTCAAAGACCTTTGCTTTCTCATAGATACTTTCTCATCACTTCAGCTTACTGTTTCTCCAAACCCAGAATTTACTACTTCTGCCGCACAGCAAGCATGCAGGCAACTTATAAAAAGAGAGCTTTCAGCAGGCTGGTTTTAAACTTGGTTTCCACATAGATGGGAAGAAGACATATAGCTTTTTATTTTGCACCATTGAGAGCCTTGGAGCAGATTTTCTTAAAGAACTACTTCAAGTACTGAGAGTTGTTGAAATTATCCAAGGCTTTTTAGTTGCTAAAATATTCCCTCCCATATGCTGAGCGTCCACTTTGAAAACCTTGCTCATTCTTTCTTGCATCTGGCATAGATTTCCAGGGGGGTGGGGTGGGCTCTGCGGTCAGCATGAGAGGAGCCCGACTTCGCAGCTGCCATTTCCTTCCTCTGACAATGCAAAAAATATCTTCAAGGAGGGAATCCTATTTAACATGCAAGTGGTAATACCAAAGATACTTTAGCCTCTCATCCTCTTTGTGACAGTGCCCTGAAACAAAACAGTGCAGCTAATATTAGCCCATAGGCTCCCCCCCACCTCAAGTCTTCACCCCTTTTCTTAACTCCTGTCGTGACTGAGCTCAGCGTATGTACCATAAAATCAAAATGTAGTTCAGTTATTTACAGTGAACAATTTCTTTGATGAGCTTCATCCCCTTTCACTTATTTTTTCCAGCCAACATTGATTTTTACACATAAGTTTACATTCAGTTATGTGCCAAGTAGAACACTAGACACAGGCTTTTTTTCCCCCCTATTTTTAATAGTATTTCTGCATCCTGGTAAAACAGGGTACACAAGATGTTTTGCAATAGGATAAAGAAATACCAGGGTTAGGGTATTGTCTGTATATATGATGGAAACACTGAACGTTATGATTTGAACAGAAAAGGCAGAGGCACCACAGATGTTAGAGTTTAATCAGAAACCCATAGCAAGGTTATGTATAGTATGAGGACACTTAGCTGTAGCATTTGGAAGCAGCAGAGATCTCAGCCTTGTCTTGTTCTATGTGGAAAGCTTATTTAATTAAAATATAAACAACATACATCTTGTGTTTAGCTGCAGGTAGACAAGCATTTTTATGAACTTTAACCACAACTATATTGTGCTCGAAGAGGGATTTTTCCTACATCTTGGCCTGACTCTTGCTTCCACAGTCACATTGTTGGTTGGTACCAAGTCATCACTCTCCAGTGCATCTGTGGAAACGGCTGGCGTGGGCTATTTTGCTCTATAGACAGATACAGTTTTAGGTAGCCATGGGTCATGAACATGGTTACTAGCATACTATGTGTATTGAGGTGTCCCCTGTGGGGGCTGTGTCAGAGCTGTGCAGCCCAAAGTCCCTGCATGGGGCTGGCAGTTGCAGTAACAAAACCTGGTGCCCAGCTTGCTGTAGGGGGTTGTCAGCTCTACAGTGTTGATTATCACCAGAAGTGCTAAAATCACATCCCAGAGCACGGTAAAGACAACTTGTCTTTGATCCTCTTAAAACTTTCATTGAGATGTTGCTAAGCTTAGCTAGAATATGCTAGTGAGACAATAAAAAAAAACCAAAACAAACAACAAAGTGCAGTTTCTCCAGTCCACACAGAGCGTGGTTTATCCTGAGCTTAATGGCGAATACTGCTGAAACTGGTCAGGTTTAGCTGGTGGCGTGAATTATGTTAGCCTAATTTAAGCTAGATCTCCCTGACAAGGTGAGATCTCCCTCAAGCTGAGGCACTTCTCTGGGCATGTCAGCACAGCCGCTAAGCGGCAGTCACCACTGATCCAGGCACTTCAAGAGGGGTCTTAGGTCAGGCCTAGGGACTAGCAAGAAGCAGTGGGCATTGCAGCTCAGTGGGTAAGTAGGGGCTGTGTAGGTGTCTGTGACTCCTGCCTGACCTGTTTTCTTCCCTGCCCGTTCCTCTACACGGCCCTGGGCAGTGGGGAAATCACATGCTGCAGCCAGGTCTGACATCTGTCCCAGGACACAGGAAGGAGTGGTGTAGCTTTTCCCTCTTTGCACACCCCCAGCCCAGCTGGGCCCAGCTGGCCCTGAACACTCAGGACTGGGGAAACATATGAATTACTGCCACTTAGACTACCTGAATTAAGCACTGACACTCTAAGTGCTTTAGAAGAGTTTTGCCTTTAGAGGAGTTTTATCTGCACACTTTGTTTCTAAACAAGAATATAGAAACATTTTTGACCTAACTGCTAGTCCAGCTTATTTTATAAAAGGCTATAATTTTCAGTGCCTTTCCATCAGTGCCATAGTTGTTATCTATTTAGATGGGAATTCCCATCCCTCTTTTTCAAACTATGTAAACTATAAAATCATGTGGATTTTAATCCAAAACCAAAAAGCTAGTACAAAAGATACATAAAGCCTTAGGCTGCATCGAGTAGTCACCATTCATCACGCATATTGCTTTTGTGTTCTCTGCATCTGAATTTTGACCAGTGGAAGTGTTACCATGTCTGGTTATTGTTTAAATGATGAGTGATCGTCTCCAGGAGTAAAAAAAATCTTTATATGGCAATGATCAAACCCATTCAGTGCAAGGAATTATTATCTGTCTGTGAATTGTTCAGCCTGGAGGGATCTCAATGAGTCCTGGGTGACTCAAGATAAACATATTAATTTCTCTGTTTATGTCCACTGCAATAGATTATCCATAGATAATTTCTGCAAAGGTTTTCCCTCTTTGCCCCTTCCCAAGTTGTTTATTCTTAGTTCTATAGAATATACCTCCTGTTATTAAGAATCTGGAGTGCTTTGATTTAAAATCCACTAATCAGTGTATGCAATTTCCTTATACCTGTACCTAAGCAAAATTAAACTGCCATATCTCCCTTAATCTCTGTGATAGGATTCACATGGTCAGCCCTTGTTTAATAGCAGTTTCACTTGAAACACCATGGATCTGAACCAAAAATGAGTCTTTGCACAGTGGAAATAAATACATTAATAGGAGGATTAAGGATGACTGAAGTTTTGTGGCTTTGTTTTGTTGTTTTCAGGATTTTTTGGTTGAGCTTTTTGGTTTTTTGGGTTGTTTGGGGTTTTATTAGATTATCAAGTATTGAAATTCAAAGTGAATAATACATCTTCCTCCCTTTTATGGTCTTCTTCCTAAGAACAATCAGACTATTTCAAGGGGGAGAAGAAGCAATAAACAAAGAATATTTCTTGTTGATGGTTCAGTCGCAGTTTTATGTAGGCTGAAGAGTAGATTGTAATCCTGTGAAACGGCAGCATACTTTTGTTCCCCCCTCCCTGCCCCCATCCTGAAAACACACATGGGTTGACAAAATGCCACTAGAACGTGCTTGAAAACAGTGATCTCATTGTGAAGGCTGAAAACTTAGGGCTCAGTATAGTTGGATGATTGAGAAGCACAACATGCTCAACAGATGTAAAAACTGTATAATTCATGACTTTCTCAAGTGGGGAATGAGCTTCCACAGCCAGTTCCTAAACCGCTGCAAGAGGTGTAAAATATCCAGCGATTTCCTATGCGAGTGCACCAACTATTTCAGATATGCACATACTACTTGTGAGTTTTGGCTAGTGGTCACTGGGGTTATTTCTCTCTGCTCTGTTCTCTACTTGTTTTGGGGTATTTTAATAAGAGAGGAGAGACTTTTTATCCTTATAACATTTTATCCTTGGTTTTCATATTAAATGGCGGGGAGGTGGGGGTAAGGGAACAAGCAAACAAACTCTAAGCATCTTTAGTCCAGAGAAAACTTAAAAGGGATTACAAACCTCGGACTTCCCACTTGCCTTAGTGAGCTGGCAGGAAAGCCAGTTTAAGCCAACTGGGTTTGTTGTTCCCTTGGGTCTGCAATCCTGCGTAGACCTCCCTAGCAGACTCTGAAATTTTGGAAAGCTAAACTGAGGCTCACACAATTCCTTTTTTTTTTTCTCCTCAAATTTTCCATCTCTTTCTTTCTTCAGAACCTCAAAACCCAAAGCAATTCACTTCTGAAACTTTTCTAAAAATTCCCAGATTTTGTTCCTTTAAAATTAAGCAGCTCTCTGCTACTGCATATAGTTTCTGCAGGGCCTCACAGGGGAAGGCTGCTGATGTTTCTTGCTTCCAGATCCAGCAGGCAGCTGGAAGACATTTTACCTTCCCATACTACAGGTTAGAATAGTGTCAAGGCTGCTCTAAATTGTGCTCAGAGGACTTCTTGCTCACTGAGGACTGTCATTCCCATTCTGGCTGCACCTTCTCTGGCTCCAGACATATTCCTCAAAATGAGAGCAGCTATCCCTGCCTTTTTAAATCTACTTCATAACAATACTGTCAATAAAACCATGTGCCAAGAAAAATAAATAAAATTAAATATAATCAGTGTATGGGTACTATCCTAGGTGCCATATCACCAGCATCTGATCAGAGAATAGACATCCTGGGGAACAGAAAAGTCAACCTTGGCCCATCAGATGTGTCTGAAGATGTGTGTGTTTTGAAAGAGGATCTCTTCACAAGAAGAGCATGAATGAGGCAGAATTATGGCATAACTACCACCTACTAGAAGTTTGAAGAAGTCTTCCCAAATTAACATGTTTCTTTAATTTAGACTGTGCAGAGCCTTCTAGGCAGCTCGCCAGCCTTCACAGCTGTTGGCAGGTAGAAGAGATGGAGGAGGAGATAAGAGGAGAAGAGGGAATATTCCTTTTGGGAATATGCAGCCTCTGAAGGCAGATGTTGATTTAGAGATTTCATTTGGCACCTGTCAGAGGTTACTGTGATGTTCATAATTGCTGTCCCCTAGCATTAGTTTATCTCTGCTGCCATGCAGTAGCCATTTGTGACAGTATTTTCATGCAAAACCTCATTTTAAAAGACTTGGATCTTCCCCTCCCTCTTCACTGTTTTTGGGTAAAAATTTCTCCTATTCATTGAATGCCCAAGCTGTATTAGTATTTCTGGACACTTCTGAAGCTGTCCACATACAAAAAATAATAGGTTGTCCAGCTGTTACACACGGTCAAATTCTTCATTGAGCTGGAATAAATCAGCTCCCCTTCTCTCCTCCTCTGTCTTTTTTTTAGGGCTTCAGATTTGGCAAATACCTACTTCTGAATGCTGAACTTATGCTTTACCCCAGTTGAAAAACTTTAATTTCACAGAACAGGAATTGTGTGTCAGCAATTGTGAAATTTAAGTATGCAAATATTTTTTTCTTTTTTTCCTGAACCTTACAGAAACAGAGCAAGGTGCATGTCTGAAAGAAGATACAGATTTACAATAGACAAATGATCTCACTGCATGGCAAAGAAAATCTTTCTATCCCTGAGTGAGGTTTTTTCGCCCTACGCCAACTCATCTTCCTGGTGCAGTTAAAAACACCTTTGCCTTTCCCTTCTTTTGATCTCCTTTCACCTCAAGAAACAGTCTCACATTCATGCACAGAATGAACCAAGAAAAAAAAAGAAGTTAAGCTAGATGAAGATGCTTATGTCTAGGCTATATCACATAACTATGAAAATAGACAACCTCCCCCAACAACTTTGCAGGTAAGAACACACCACATTGTTATAGGCAATAGTAGGGTGAAAAAGTTGTAGTTGTATGTAATAAGGTTGCAGAGCCTTGGCTTTCCTCTAGACTTCACAGGTCAAACTGGCTGGTTTGGCATTTGGAGAAATTTCAGCAAAAACTAAATTCATGTTTTGTCTCACATTTTCTTTAGTTGTACTTTAGTTCATAAAATAGAAAATTTCATTTTGCATTAGCTTTTTACCTAAATTCAGACTGTTAATCCATTTTCTGTCTAATTCTTGTATTTCAAGAGCAGGAACATGCATCAGAAATCCACTATTTTTAACTAAGCTTCTCAGCTTTGTCAGGATACTGAGAAAAGCCAGGAGCATGTATGCTTCCACTTCTGCGAAGTCCAGTAAACTTGTAATAACTGAGTACCAGATAGTAGAGAAATAGAAAAACAATCCAAAGAAGTTATATCCTAGAACTGTGACCTTAATAAACCTATTCTGAGTATCAGAAGTGACACAAAAGACTGAGGCTGTCTTACTGGCAATGGTATGAGATGACTTATATTGTGCACTGATCACAGTCCAAAATGATGCCCACTCCAAATGCAGTGATAAAAACTCCTCATGACTTATCTGGTTCAAAAAGGTAGAGGACACTTACTAAGAAGCAACAAGAAACCCAGACTCAAAAGACTAACTATAATGCACAACTTCATTTCATTCAGCTGACAATCATAAGGGGTGTTTTTGCTATGCCTTATTACTGAACAGCAACAATATGTGCACTAATACATAGCAAGTCAACTGCTGAAGGAGTGAGAGACTTCTTATGGTATCAGTGCTTCGACAACTGAGAGGGCTTTCACAGTCCAGTCAAAGCTTATCCAGCTTAGCTCAAATAGGTTTTACTATTGTTTGCTTGAGGTCCAAGACACACTAGGGCAGTGTTTATTTTTCCTCTTCTGGTTCATTGTAAGAAATCCCCTGAATCACTTTTCAGGAAAATCCTGGCTATTCTGATGCCAGTGGAGTTTGCCCGCTTCACCGTGGGCAATGCCATTGACTTCAGCGGAGCCAAACATAATTTGTAACTTTATCTCATGAAAAGAAAGATACACAAAGCTAATCCTTTGCTGCAGCTTCAGAATTATGGAAAAACAAACATTGCCAGAATTGGCTTATAATCAATGTGATCTCTTGACTTTGTCTAAAGAACAGGGCATCTCTCTTTTATTAAGTAAAAAATATATTGATCAAAGTAATTGTGCATTTTCATTTGTGTTCCACCCTCTCCACAAGAGTTGTATTTAAAAAGGAGAAGCCAGATCATCCATCTCCATGGAAACTGGGAGAAAAAGTCAGTGCTGAAGGATATATTTCATATGGCTTGCATCAACTAGTTCGCACTGGAGTTGGTGCACCTTTAACTTCATTGCCTGAGCATTGTCTCTCTCCTATGACAATAGGAAGAGGTAACCTCCCAGTATAGATGCTGCAAGTCAAATCTGGAGGACTCTTCTCTCCTAAACACACAGGAAGGCAGGGTTGACACAGACAGAAATTCTAGGGGAAAAAAGCATACTCTGTTTTCTGTGACCTGTGTGGTCCAAAATTCAGTAATCTGTGAAATTATCTTTGAATTACTGTTACAGTGCAAACCATCAGGATGACTAATGCTATCAGGTTCCCAGTTGCTGAGGAGGGACTGGTGGGGGTGATGTTTCTATTCAGGATCACCCACTACTCATCCCCTCCTCAGCCATCTCAGGCCCGCATCAATATCTGTTAGCTTTCAAGGAACCCTGTAAAACAACTTCACCTGCTGAAATTCTTGGTAAGCCTAAAACTGTATGGAAACAAGGCAAATCATATAACTTCTGGAACACATTTGTCTTCTTGCTGGTTACTTCTGTTTAGGAATCTGGCTTAATCTGAAAGGCTTTGTGATTATTTATGTTTTCCCTGTATTTATAATCATCTATGTAAGTATCTGGTGTTTGAGGACAGGCCCTTTTAAAGTAGAAAGTAAACATTGGCTCAACCCATATTCCAAAACATTCTAAATAGCAAAGTCTTTCTGAAAGCATATTCGTGACCTTGCTTGGCTCTGCAGCATGATTACCCTATGTTCTCCCACAAGGAGAGGGGAAAGTTGGACACTTCAGTCAAAATAAGCAGACTGGCTTGCTTAAAGACCTACTTACTTACTAAAGTAAATTCAAAATAATGAACTAACTTTGATTCTTAAATAAATATCTTTGAGATTGTTATTTTAACACATCTGGTAACATGAAATAACCTATTTTGGGTCGCGTAAGTATTCATGTATATGAGTTGCAGAGCCTCATAAGCACAAAAGAAGCCACTCCAAATTCTTATTTTTCTATTTGTCTTACAGTTTGAATAATTTTAACAAAAAGTGTCACTGAACCTACAGCACTTTTTAAGTAGGCGACCAAATACATGATAACTATAAAGGAGAAATGAAAAATAAATCCCTGTAGATTATGAATGAAAGAATAATTGCTGAAGTCTACAAGATACTTCCATTGTATGGGCAAAACCAACAATAAATCGATTATTTTTATTCCAACAGCCATTCCAATCCGCCGCATCCATTTACTGCACTAGACTACTGGTCAGTTTCCCTACTGGTGTCCAGGTCCATCAGGCAGATAAGAGCTATAATTGAGGAGCTTTTGTACTCAGCAAAACTCTTGCAAGTACTGAAGAAGTTGACCAAGAGCACTATCATTGCACAATGTGGGCTTACTGGTTGAAGAAAAAAAACCAAACCTCTCAAACACTGGGAAGGTACCCAATACAAATTTCTTAAAATGCAGAATACATATGGTATTTTAGTAGTTCTTCTGATTCGAGAGTAACTTAGATCCACAAATGTTTAATTTTGTCTTAAAACATTCTAACAGTTAAATTTGTTGAAAGTAAGATAATTAAAGAATAGTGTGTATAAAGTTTGGGTGAATAAAAGCTACAGAGTTCCCATTTGTCAAGAAACAATATATCAAATTATGGTGACTTAGATTCTTGTAAGAAGGTCCTTGTATACAGTAGTACTATATACCATATTATTGTTCTAACTCTAAGCCTCCTGCGTATGCAATTTGGTGGCATTACAGAACTATGAATTCCTCATATGTCTTTAGCTGTCTTTCAGAGAAGTTTCTACAACTTCTGGCTTCCCTCAATGATGTAATCAGAACTAATCCTGAGGTCAGAAAAATCAGTGGTTTATACGTAAATGTGATTCAAAAATGCCTTTGGGGATAATTATTTTTTAAAAATATATATCAAAATACGTATGTACATATATACCTCCATCCTACATTAATCCTGAATATGCATTCATTGACTAAAAACCTCCAAACTTCAGTTTCTCTATTTTCTTTATATGTCTGCAGGCATTTTATAAACAAAAGCAACATTTAACTCTTAGTCTGCTGTAAATCTTGATGTTACTTTCTATTAAAGAGATAGTAAATTCTTTAGTTTATAATTCCACAAAGCAAGTCTTTTTTTCTGAAAATAAAAAAACAAAAAACAAACAAGTTTCACATGATCTTATAAGTCCTGTATTAACTTGGTAGACTTGTGGTCTGGAATAATATGAATGGTTTCCAGGTAAACCCTTTGTTTTGTTGAAAAAGTAGGATGACCTTTACTATCCTCAAAACTCAGAACCACTTTTTTTAGTCAATATTATTTCTATACAGCTGAGGAAGAACCTTTTATCAAAGCGCAAGTGTATACTATACCCTGAAGACTTTCAGACACTCTTTCTAGTATTAGTAAATGTTCCTCAGAGAGTATTCATCTTGGTTATCTTAAATCACTCAAGAAAGGAAAAGTCATTGCAAAAGTCTTTTTCCACTTATCCAGTGGAGCTGATACACAGATAAATTCTGCAGTTCATTCAGATACATGTCTGGTTGCCAAAGCGTATCAAACTTTAGATCTAGTCAAAGCAGTTTTTGGTCCATGTGGTGTGTCACTAATACCACTGTGGTCTTTACTTATGGAGTAGGGAAAGACTGGTAATTTGTTCAAGATGGCACTATCACAACTAAAACAGTCTTTCTGTCTGTGTGGTTACAGTGAATCAGAGAAGAAAAAAAGAAATTATTCTTTGATGAACCTACCAAGGACTGGTTGCTAGTAAAACCAGTTGTTTCTGTTAAGCAGGATTTGTGAGTTGTACCGGATAATTCAGCCTAGAAATCTCAACATTTACAGGGGATTCATTATTATTGAAATATGAATATTTTACTGCACTTCATTAATATTTTAGATGTCTTTAAATACAAAACTATGTCATTCAAGAATATCAGTATAAAATCAGCATCCAGGAACTAAGTAAAGGCAGAACCACCTCTTGCCTTTTGTTTCCTGCTTGTCCTCTGTGATCCCAGGGAAAGTTAATGACTCACTTTAAACTGAAAAATTGATAAACATGCTTTTGTTTTAATGAAAACAAGTATTTTCTTCACTTTTCCAGGATGCAGAGAATGCCAGAAGCTAAATTGCTTTCGTACATTACAGTGAATATGCAGCCGGGCCTCTTTTTGATGAATTTCCTCATCCTGAGTAGTTCCTATGTATTACAAGTATGAGCCAACACGAGTGAAGGTGGCAAAGACTGGCTCCTAGGGCTGGCTTAATCTCTGCAGCAGCAGGGTTGCCATCTAATTTTAGACTAGAATTTGAGCAGCCAGAGTAATTAATCACTGGAGCAAACTGCCAAGGGCAATGATAGTGACTGCCACCAAAACATTTAAACTATGTGACAATTTTGGGCTACTCTGACATCCCTACACAACACCACACCTGTACCACTGAGGATGGGTAAGTATTGCACCGATAATGTTGCTTCCTCAGCAGGGGGAGGAGATAGTCAGTTGTATGCCCACCTTACTCTAGTTCAGCTTCACATAAGAGCGATGGAACGAAACCTCAAGTCCTTCTCGGTTTCCTCAACTACTTTTCTGCTCTCTCAGGGGAAACAGAAGAAGAGGTTGAATGGTGATTCAAGGATATTACTGGAATTCTCCAGTAACTTGAGTTAGAGTTTAATCACTATTACCCAAGAGTGCCAGGTTGAGCTCATCACGTGGCACAAAAACCGGAATCAAACCCACGCAAGAAGAGTTACATTTACAAGCAAAAGAAAGCATCGTTTCTGGTAGGCGGTTGCTGCAGGGCAGTCTCCAGCAGTTAAGGGCATACATCAATAGATCCTCAAGGAGAAACCACAAGTTTGAGACCTGCATTCCTCACTGACTCACAGGCAATGCTGCCTGTAATAGACCATGGCAGGTTGGAGACTTCATCAGTTCCTCACTGCCAATGATCTGACTCTAATTACACCAGTTCTTGTTCTTTCTATACAAGATTACAGACCTGGAATTAATCTGAATTAGAAATAGGCAATCTCAACAAAATAGGCAAAACTTGAGATTCTCTCAAGTTTCTCCTCAAGGAATCCTGCAGTTTAGTCTGCCTCCTGGTAACAGCCTTCAAGGTTTAGCTTGGGTTTACCTATGAATTTAAGTTTTGCACTGTGTTCTCATTTGATATCATTAGCTCTATTTGGCACTGATACCTCTTGAATATAGCTGCTTCATCTTTCTCAGGCTGAGGCAGAAACCCATGCAATTCAGTATCAGCTAAACCCAGATTGACAACAATAGTAAGGCACTCAAACTTTCAGTATTCTGTACAGACACACTCACAGATTTTGAAAAAGAAGCCATCAGGTAAATAACTATTTCAATAACTTCTGTCTGGAAAGAGATGGTAACAAAACTTTATTGACTATATTGACTTTATATTGACTAACAGGAGTCTTCTGGTTCATTTCTAGCTGTGGAGAGCACGCAGGTGCTACCATGATAAAGACAAGACACTACACAGAACAGGATTTTTAACAACTTCAGGTGCTCGGCTGCCAAGTTGAATTACATATTTTGTTAAACACCAAGTAGTTGTTCTGAGGAAGACAAAGGCCATAGCAGGTGGAGGAAGGAACCTAAGTCTCCCATGCTTAACTTGATGCATACTCACTTTCTGAGATTTAGGAGCACAAAGAAACCACTAAGGAAAGCCAGACTTGTCAGACAAATTGATGAATGTTGCATGCAGTAAAGGTTCATGTATACTTTTATAATGCGTGTAAAATAAGAAAATAATATGTAATCTTAACACAGGTTTTTCTCCCACTCTAAAACACAGACCTCTAAAAGATAGGAATACATGTTAACCACATACTCTGTATGCTTCCAGGAAAGAGTTCTCTTGTGATCACAAGAGTTTCTCTTTGTAAATTTGAAAGATGAAGATCCCAATCCCAATTGACTGCCTTAACACATATGATTGCTAAGGAAACAACAACAAAAAGTAACAAGCTCCAAGCCTATACTTCAAGAAACTTAACAGCAAACTCATAAATTCAATACAAAAATTATATCCAAAAGCAATCAGAAACAATGAATTATGCACTACTTTTTCCTGTAAAAGCTGAGCTAATGAGAAGGCATATAGATAAACCAAGTGAGGGACTCATTTGGTCTGACTGACCTTAAAATTAACCACTCTCTGGAAGCTGTGGGCGAGCAGAAGGGCCTTTTGGTTTGTGAGGTTTCTGGGTGTACATAGAATCTGTCATACAGTAAGTAGTACAGTAACTTCCTGGTGGGATACAGATGAACTACTCCTCAAAAAAAAAAATCTCAGTGTGGTACCTTCCCTCAATACATGACCCCTCAGAGGAAGAAGCATTTTGGACATTTAGTTCTTGCTTCTGTTCCCTACAATCCTCCTGTGCCTGCATGTCAAGGAGGACAGGAGGAGGAGATGGGTTGCAGAGCTTGTTTCCAATTCACAGGACAACATAAGAGCCTGTGAGTTGATTACACTTTTAGCAATAACCCTCACTTCAAATGTGATTTTAAAGTGCATGGGGAAGGGCAATTCCTTAGATAGAGCCGTGCAAGGAAAACACAGAGGAAGTAATAGAGGCAGACTCTAAGTCAAACCAGAAATGTACTGGGATATCATGCAGGAACCAGGGCTGCAGTCAGTTGGGGTACAGCCCAGGATAAGCCAACTTCATTTTTTGCTGTAATCTGCTGTTGCTCAGCAGGAAACTGTGTCCTGGTCACAACTTTACCACAGGACACCACACACTTTTTGTAGCTGGGTCTTCCACTCCATTGATGATGCAGTTTTGCAGTACAGCCTTCCCAACAAGCAAGATGCAGGAGATCAGAAACCA
Organism: Aegotheles bennettii; assembly: GCA_013398125.1. NCBI lineage: Eukaryota > Metazoa > Chordata > Aves > Caprimulgiformes > Aegothelidae > Aegotheles > Aegotheles bennettii. The sequence goes on from VZRW01006599.1 coordinate 978,203, forward strand.
ATATAGCAACTGTTGTAGGGTGGTCCTGAAACCATTTCATAACCATCCTTAAGTTCGCTTGTGCTCCAGGCTGGACAGGAGTGCATCTTTTGAGTGCTCTTTGTCAAAGCTGCAGGAGCCAACTATTGTCATGGCAACACCTGCATGTGAAGGGTACCATTTACCTCAAACAATAGGCTCTGCATAATCTCAGCTAAACTGTTGCCTCAGTTAAAGTTAGATCACCATGGCACCAGACAAATTACTTTCAGAGAAAAGTGTCCAGAAGTTGACATGTGTGTGAATTCAACCATTTTGACATTGGCCATTTGTGTGTATTTAGACTGAAAGAAATCTGATTTCTCATAAAATGACATTCTGAAAATAAGTCCTCTATCCTCAACTTAAATATCTGGTTGGACAAAACGAGGTCCAATTTTGCCTGAATGGTGACTATTTTTTCAAGTAGAGACAAATTTATAAGAGGTAGAAGGAAAGAAGAAACCATGAAAATGTATTTTTGGGCAAACAAGTAACTTTAAAGAATGCTATAAAAACCCAAAATGCCTCAAACTCATCTCTGCTAAATGCTTTTATTTTGACAAATTACCATTTTCTAGAGGGAGATCAGGTACCAACTGTGCTGGCATAAGGCAGAACCATGTTCATGAGACCCACTATTCAAATATAACAGCTACATCAGTAGCTGGCACCGAAATGAGCAAAAAGCAGGAAATCAGAGGTGTCAAATAACTAAAGAGGAAACATTAGGTGAAGTAAAACTGCTACAAACACACAGGTTCAAGTAGTCTGTGTCTTGGATCAGGCAAATTGTAGTTTAAACTTCCAACTCATGAAAGTACAGAGAGATTCACATAAGTAAGCCTCTATACCTCTGCAAAGTGCCATTGATTTCCGACTGGGGCAATGATTTCTTTTGCACTGGAAGGGTTTGAAATAGAAAACCAGATTATGAAAGGAAAATAGTGCACCAACAACACTATCAGATACTTGTTTCCACTGGGACACCACAAGGGAGTATATTTCTAGAGGCACACACAAGCAACACAAAACACTGCATATAGGCGAGTGAGCACCTTTCAAAATTTTACAAGTCTTGCAGGGCAAAGGATGGGTTTACTTCTCAAGGAGAGCCAGAAGTTGTGCCCATCTTCATTAATCAGTCTCACAGAATTGCTGCCATCTCCATATGCTATACATTCAACATTCAGGCACACTTTTGCCAACACATACGTGGGCCTAGACCCACTGGCTCTAGAATTTAATACAAAGCATGCTTTCAGCAGCAAGAGGCATATTTTTGTCATCTTGAAGAAAAGTTCCCTTCCTTGTGTTCTTAAAACAAATGGAATTGTTCCATATTTCCAGAATATCAGATATTTATTTCATAACAATGGTGTATTACAGTGATGTATGTTTACAATAAAAAATGCTGAAGTGATATATTTCTTAATTACATTCTCAAAGAATTCACATCCAATACCAGAGTCTGAGCAACCTCTCAAAAGCAATAATAGGGGTCCTCTCCACTAGCCTGGGAGGGAAAACAAGCCCACAAGTCATAGAAAATTATATTTAAAATTCTTTCTAGAGGGTAAAGTGCCCTCTTAGGTGGCTCTTGAATAAATGGAAAGCAGCCCACAGGAATCCTGCCGTTAATTTTGACAGTCTTTGGATCTGTCCCTATTGTTTCATTAAAAACTGGAAATATGTCTTGTCTACTCACATAATTTGAACCATACTGTAGCTATGCAAGTATAATTCTCTGCAGTCCAATCCTCCTGTGGGGATAGAGGCATAAATTCATATTATGTGAAAGGGCCATAACCCATAACAGCATCCACAAGATGGCTCTGACCAGTATAACATTATTGATCAGAAAACCACCTGCCTTCCCCCTCCCCAACACAGTCATGCACATGGCACAGCAGCTGTTCTTCAGGGGGCTTCTTTCCCACAGCCCTTCTAATTTGTGCCTATCACCCATGAGCATGCACACAGAGCTCTTTGCCTTCCATTTACTAGGTCTCTCTGCTAATCCAGAAAGCCAGGACATTAAGAAAACTATTAAATACATGAGCAAAAAAAATGGCAAGTAGCCAAAGTATTTCACATAGACTTGAACTGCTGATGCTGCTTCTGGATATGCACTGCATGCTTTGCAGTGGACATCTCAGACAGATTCCCTAAAAGCAAGGACGTGTTTGAGCTCATAACAGAAGGACACATTTTAAAAACCAAAAACAGACAACAAAAAAAACCTTGGCCAGCTGACTTCTGATCAAAGCTTGATTCCCAGCTGCTTGCCACCTCCAGCCTCAGTTCTGACACTAAGCATTTCACTTTTTTTAGTTGCACGAATACTTAAAGCAGGTATAAACATAAAGTTACACACTGTTACAGGTGTTCCCCTTGTTTTGCAACAGTGGACTTATTTTAATAAGGTTTAAGCCCTTTATCTAATTACTTATGCCTGTGAAATTAGAATATAAATCACTTTCCCCACCCACACCTCTGCACAGAAAGCTATGAATGCACCGAGTGCAAGAAGGAGAGACACTCATTACCTGTGCCCTCTACCTGCCAATGCAGTCAAACATACACACCATTCCTCTCACATCACATGATTTATGTCAAATTTGTTTTCAGACTAAGGGAAGTTTTGAAAATAGGTAATAACCACTGGATATAGACAACGATTAGGCAAGGTGGGTAACCATGTCCACATGCAGAAGTGTCAGCATTGCTTCCTAGGAACAGGAGAGGGAGGCAGGTAAGGAAAGAGCAGGGGGCCAGGATTACCAAGACAGCCTTGCTCATCAAGGTGATCACTGCTGGCTCTTAGTCCATGCAGCAGCCTAAGGGAGAGGGTAAACAACTAAAGGTGTTGAGTACTCACCCTCAGCAGCCTAGGGCTACAAGGGCTTGATTGCCTCCCTCCTACTGTCCATTCAATAGATGCCAGCAAAGTCAAAGAGAATTTTTACTGATGCCTCATGGAATAATTACAAGCCCAAAAAGATGTGAATTAGTAAATACCTTTTTACTGTGAGGGTGGCTGAGCACTGGCACAGGTTACCTAGAGAGGTTGTGGAGTCTCCTACCTTGGAGATACTCAAAAACTGTCTGGACATAATCCTGGGCAACCAGGGCTGTTTGAGCAGGAGGACTGGACCAGATCACCTCCAGAGATCCCATCCAACCTCAAGCATTCTGTGAAAAAGTGAAATAGCAACACTCCACACAGACACACCAAATCTATATGGGTCTTTAGACCTGAATTTAGCAATCCCTGATATTTTGAACAGAAACATTAACTGTACACATACCATGATTATTTCCAAGTAAAATTATTGTCTCTTCTCTCTCCCCCACTAAAATTCAAAGTTGCCTTCTATAAACTTTAAGTTTGTTTTGAAATAACTAGCCAAAAATATACACATGTTGTGCACAGTCCTACAGAGTTTGCAGCAAAGCAAATTATAGTCTGGGTTGGATGAAGGAAGATGAATCAAAACATATCTCTGTACAAAATGTTTGTGGCTTAGCAGAAGTGGTATTTCTTTCCTCTCATGGTTAAAATATATTGTGTTATGAGCCAGTCTCCTGCTACGAAGCACAGAGAAGAAACCATACTGGTCTCCTAAATAGACAGTTGTGGGACCAAAGCTATTCCACAGAAAATTCCAAATACCTTTGAAATGGAAGAGTTACATTGCTGCCTCTCTTCAGAAGTCTGACAATGGCCTCATATTAGATTTTATCATTATGATCATAACAGCATTTCAACAACATTTAGAGACAGGGAGACAAGAAAACAATATCTCTGAATTCTGAACAGAACCCATTTCAAGCAAAATTAAAAGTTCACGTTTTATTCTCAAATCAACTGTTACCAACCAATAAACAGGTGCAGCTGCAGGGTGCATCTGTACTGAACCCAACCAGATTATTTCAGGTACAAATATTTAAACAGCACAGAGCTCAATGCAGGTCAAAACACACTCGTATTTTCCACCTGGCCCCAGTAACGCTAGATTGTGTGTTTTGTCCTCCAGTGCCATGCCTACATTTTGATTAGCTCCAGACAGGGAGATTTTAATGTTGTAGGTGCATCTTTGTGATTTAATGTCACTCTGGTTTGTCTTCCAGTAAGAGAAATGCTAAGTAATTCATATTGGCAAACAGCAACTTCTGTTATGAAAATGGCCTGGATAGTATTAATTTTCTAGGTGTCTTCCATAAGATAATGTGTGTCATCTAAATGCAGATAAGTGCTCATCAAGTATGAATAACTTTCATATCTTGCACCAATCTGGAAACAACTTGCTTCCCCTGAGGGTCAGGTATGCCACAAACCACTTGCTTCACCACTCTTGTACTTACAGGTTCTATTTCATATGCTTCCTCACAAGAAGTCATTGGGCAGCTTAATTGAAGTAGTTGCACAAATCATATGGCCTTATGCTTTTGTCTTGGTTATCTCACCTCCTTGCATTCATAATGTTGAATAGCTGGTTATGATTTTCACTCCACTTCATACTAAAAGAATACAGAATATGCCAGAATACAACTCCAGAAGGAAATACTAGGGAGAACACACAGTTTGCCTGTTTTTTGATAGGAAGACTTTACACACTACATGTCCTTCATGGACTTGTGCAATACTGCATTTGCATATCCTCAGAATAAGGATTATTATTATTTTTTGAATCAAATAAGGTCTTGAATATCAAATCTTGTTCTTCTCTGGTATCACCATCTTTCTAGTACAATTGGAGCAAAAACCACCCTCTCTCAGCCATCTACATATTTTGCTTTAGATTTTTAGTCCTTAATAACAATACTCCATGCAAAGAGTATCTTTTAGCATAACTAAAAGAAGCCAAACCAAAACGACCACAGCTCAGCTTTAAGACTGAGGTCAAAATAATTCAAGTGCTTCAATATGGCTTACTCAGGATAAACACAGTTGCGAAAGGGAAGCTTGCTTTTTAGTTGGTTCAATAGTAGATGAGAAAAAGCTTTCTCAGAGAATCTCATGTCTTGAGCTATACTATATAGTGTGCTCACTTCAGAGTCAGCCAACTGGTTTTAATCATCCCGGTTGGAGACCGTCTTATTCCTAGCAGGGAAGCTTCAGTACAAAAAAAAATACTAAAAAATGAGAGAAACACTGAGCTGGCAAATGCACCATTATTCAGATAAAGTTTTACACTAAGGTCCATCTATTCATCCATTGCTGAATGTTGCCTTGTGGGAGTTGGAGTTCCTGCAGAAAGAGAACAAGGGTCTCCTCAGCATCCTTCCCAGCATTTTGGGAGAATGTTTTTGCTTGCTTAGGGCTGTGCACGATCAACTGCTAAGCATAAAGTGACAGCTGCAGTACCACAACTAAACAGATTGCTTTAGGCCAAACTACAGGTTAAAGGCATTTAGTTCACAGCTAAAATCCAATCACATATACATAAATATGTATTTTCAGAGAGTTATCTTAATCTCACAGGGCTAACATGTCCAGTGTATTGGGAGAGTCTGTACTGCCCTGGCTCTGGCCACAGTCAACACAGTTCAGTGGAGCAAGTGTCAGACTTCTCATCCTGAAATGGTACTAAGGTCACTGAGTCACCCTTTCCTGGGAGCGAGGGAGAATCAGGCCAGAGCAAAGGAGTGCCATTGGGACGGCGGTGACCCGCAACACTAACCCGAGCACTCTGTAAATTCCTCTGATTTATGCCAGCGGGTTTGTTGTTGGCCTTGCAAAAGGAAGAGAACGACTCTAAAGTTCCCTTCAGCCTTTAGCTGAGCAAATAAACCACATCTTGTTCTCCAGTTCTGTTTTTGGGTTGTTTTTTTTTTTTTGAGCTGATTTATTTCCCCAACACTGTTTACTGAAGGTGAAATTATTTCCCATCCTGGAAAGTATTATCTCCCTAACATACCTATACAATCTTCAGTGTAAATTTCTACACCCTGTGCCTGCAGTAATCTTGTCTCTGTTGAAACATCTGAGGCCCAAATTTAGGCTTGAACATGTGCAATAGGAGGCAAAATTTGGCTCCCCAAGCGTGAAATAGCTCAGTTGTCCACTGATTCAACATCAAAAAAAGAGCAGCCTGTTGGAAAGGATTCATTTTCAAAACTTAAAGTAGTAAGAAGGTGAGGAGAGGAAGAAAAGGAAGTAAAAAAAAGAAAAAAGACTTAATCTTTTATGCAGCCGAGTATCCATTCATAATGTACTGTTGAAAACAATGACACAAACGATAAACTTTTTTTTTCCCCAAAAAATCAACCAGGATGTTTTTCTTCTATCTTAAATTTCTCTTTCCTTTCAGCTTTGTTACTAATATTTATAAAGCATTTGCTGATATGATGATTCTAAATTAAGATTTAGAGGAAGTAATCCCCATTATACAGTCTGAATTCAGGTGCCTCTGAGAATAAGCGGGCGCAACTTTCTGTGTTTGGCTAGAGCCACAGAGGTTTTTATGCTTATTTTCATTCCATATTTAAAAGAAGACTGGCCATAGTCTCACAATCCTTTAAAAGCAGCCAAAACACAGAGCTCATTAAATGAGATTTTAATCTCCAGTTCAAGCAAAGCCATAAACTGTTTCGGAGACCCGGCCGGGCGCCCAGCCGACACACAGTGACTGCACCTGCCGCGTGTTCTCAGGGCGGGCAGCCCCGCGATGCTGCCCAAGATGGGGAGGGAGGGGGGCAGCTTTCCTGGAGGCCCAGCCAAACCTGCACCACCACAAAACTTCCACTCACAACCCTGGATGCTTTGTTCAAAGTGCAGAGACATTTTGCTGGCTTGTGAATGAGCATACGTGAACATAGACAGTATTTAGAGAGAATAAATCACCGAGACCCGCAATCTTATGTGGCAGAAAATGGGAACAGTAAGACTTGTACCCGACAGGCACTATGTACACCCCTTTGTTACACTACTGTGAGGCACCAAGATGCCCCAGTAATGTACCCAGCATAGGAACCTGATTATATACTGCAATATGAAAGCCGCTATTATCCTTGGCTTCACTCTTCTTTCAAGCCTCCCGCTGTACATTCCTCCCACCCATCATAAACACGGAAAGCAAAGCCCAGGGATTTCACTGAACAGAGCTCTGAGTGGAGGGGATAAAACTATAGGACCTGATTCCTAGTTACATGAAAGCAAAAGATGCCAAAGTCTTAAAGTACTTTGGCAGAAAGCTAGCTCTGCATAACCAAGAATGCAAGCTCTGCGGTTAGTTTAATCCCTGGAATAGCTCTGCAGATTTCTGAGTAATATTGCACAGGGTGAGTTTGGCTGTAATTTTTTGATATCTTTAAATTACTTACTGCTGTATTTTCCTTTCTTGTCTTTTCAGTCTTTTATACAAGTTTTACTTTTGAAACTTACCTATTTTTCTCACTTCTCCTGTATCTATCTGAAAACAGACAGCAACTTTTGCTGTAGAAATTTTGAATCCTGGGAGAGAAATTAGTTCCAGTAGTGGCCCAAGCAGTGATGTAGCCCCATCTAGAAAGGATACATCTGCTGCCTCAAGGAGTTTTTCAAGGAAAAGAGCATTCCAAAACCCTTTATTACTGTTATTACTCTTTTTATTGCCATTAATTGAGACTTAGGCTGCTGAAGCTGCACCAGCCTGTTTCTGTATTATCGTCACTCTTCTGGGCTCAGAGAAATAATGTCAGTAAAGAGGTGGAGTAGAAAGGGGAATTGGAATTGCAGGAATGAGACAGATGAGTTGGAGTTATTACAGGGTATTTCAGAAGTATTACTTTGTTTCCCCTCTTTCTTCAAACAGGCTTAGCATGTGAATACAAAACTCTAGCTTAGCTGAGAAAGCTGAGAAAAATGGCTTATGACTCCCATATGTTTCAGTACCTTGAAAATAAAAGCATGGTAATACTTAAACAGTATTAAGCTTCAAACAGCTGGTACTGCATTTGTTACTATAATCGTCTGTCTAATTATATTGGAATATGACAAAAAAGTAAAAGAGGGGGTTGTTGTCACAGTTCTGTGCTCAGCGTTCCCAACAGGCCACCAATTAGAACCTGGAAAAAGGAAGGAACTTGTAAAATCTAACGACTGCTCAGCAATGGGATATAGACCTATTTTTGTCATAAAAGTACTCTTTTTTTTTCTACCAGAAATCTAGCTTCCGTTAGCTAAAGCAAATTTCTCTAGGTCACATTCATGATATATAAACAAAATTAAAGGGGTTTTTTGTCAGTTCAGCACTTTTTTGCTTCTTCAATTATATTCCTTGGTTTCTGTAGACATGCAAGACCTGTTATGAGTCTTAACATGAATTTCTGGTGATGAATGAAGATACTTTGATTTCCAGAAGTTCACGATCAATCTGAAGGGTTTAAGTCAGTGGCTTTATGTACATTTTCACAACATGATCCAATTCCCACAGCATTCAAAGAACAGGTTTTCAATGCACTGATCCAAGCTCTATCCACTGGTGACGGATTTCTTCTTTCTCAGACTCAGTGACATCTCCCATGCTCAAGAAGAAAAAAAATAGACAAAATGCTGCGCACTACCAATGTTATTTAAAGCAGCATGCAGCTGAAAAAGCTTAACAACATACAGGATGATATGTAGAATATGATCCACTAAGGAAGTCAGTTATACCAGTTGAAGGCTTAATCCAGCTGCACAGAGGTTAATGGGAATCTTTTCCCTCACTCCAGTGCAATTGGATTTGGCCTAAACTATTTTCTCTGTGATGAAAAGAAATGAGATTTTTGCCTCTGCTACATTTCTTTTACCACTGCACTGTAGCATCCTTATCTTGTGTTGTCCACCACTCTTGTTCACATTTAAAAATAAAATTACATTTCCACTGTATAAGTAAATAATATGCGAATTCAAATCTCCTAGGTGAGGGTAAATAAAGTTTCTCATGCTTCTTTTGGATCTCAGTTTTGATGCTTGTCTGACTCTCTGCCACAACACTTGGCAATTCAATTTTCTTGTTTGAAACTGCACAGAATATTTTCCCACAGACAAGACTTGACTAGGTAGTTCAGTCCAAAGTCAAAGAAAGCCAAGTTCACACAGGTATTTTTTATTTTTAAATCCCTGCATTGAGGTTATTTGTACCCAGAGGCTCTGCACAATGACAGCTGCACAATCAGAGCCTCAGCTGGAGGAAGGGTTGTGCTTGATATTGCAATTGCGTCCTTTCAAAGTGAGATGGTTCAATCAAGAACCATTTCTCGACATTCACACATGGTATATAAGTAATTTTGGCTCCATATCCAAGGACTCCTTTAATTTAGCATTTACAAATGTGAGTGTTGATAGGGGAGGTTCCTTTTTTGGTTGTCTGGTTGGCTGTTCAGTAGCTTAACCCCACCTTAGTCAAGAGCAAAGATCCTGATTCAGTCAAGGACTTGTGCCTAAAAACAACTACTTATATTAGCTCTACACTTCCACTAAGTTTAGATGACAGACTGAAAAGATGCAAACTTGAAAAATAAGAATACACTTATGGTTTATATCTAAATACTCTTAGAAAAATACTGCTCATGGGAGTAACTGAACCAATCTTTCAATAAAATTTTCTTATTAACATTTTCTACCCACTGATTCTTTGGTGCTCTCACTTTCCACTGAATTTTCTTCTCCATTTTATCTAGATATGATAACAGCCACACATTTTTGAGTGTCTTGTAAAAAATAGAATGTAATGTCCTTTTACATGTATACAAAGTTGTTTTCAGTACTTTCAATATATATATTAAAGGGGAGAATGCACACAAGAGATGAGAATGTCATCTTAAATATCTGCTACAATTTCTAATATGCTATAAGAGTTACATCAGTTGTATTATCAGTTAAATTCTCTCATTGGCCCCTCAGTTATTAGCATGAAACAGATGTTCGGTTGCTCAATTTCTCCTCCTGACATTCCTTTGGTCACCAAAATTCTTGTACTTATTTCTGCAACTATAGTGATGAAAGACATACTGAGAGGAGTCGTATAAATTTGAAACAGGTATACGAGATTAATTCTTAATGATTCAGAATATTTTCTTTACACCCTAATAACAGACATTTGGAGGATGCATCCTTGAAATTGCTCCAACAGATATTTCCTATTATTTCCAATTTTGCAACAGGAATTCAGAAGCCTTTTAAAGAATCTTAAAGCTTAACAAAATGCATTCCTATACAATAACATTCTTTCCAGTTTCTGATGCGAATTCTAAAGATTATCTTGTTTTACAAGTGTATTTTGTCAGTCTAGTTAATTAGTCATTGTATTTTTTCCATTAATGATTTCACTGCAACAGACTGAAATTGCTCTCAGAAACTAACATTGCATTCTTCTATACTCTTCAGCTTTCATTCTGTTCTCATGTAGCATGGCAACAGGGATTTACATGATATGGTTTTCAGGGCACAAAGGCAAAACCCTTTTCTTCACCAAAAGATATCTTGGTCTTATTAAGGCCTTGATGGCAAAGGAAGCCGCACTGTGCTGGCTTCTGAAGTTGGTATGCATGATACATGTCCTTTCAATTTAAAAGTGACAGAGTGTAAACAGAAAAAGTTAAACCCACAACAGCTACAAGGCAAACTTACATAAAGCCACTGAGAGCCCCAGGGTGGAGCCCCATGGCCACCCAGACCCTTCAGCTTAGCAAGCTTCCACTGGCTGTCACCAGAGATGTGCTGTGCACCTCAGCCTCATGTACCCGCTGTGCTTATTTAGTAACAAATATTAATCTAGTCTAGAGTAATACCCCTTTCTAATGTCATGCAACGTTTTTTAAGCTTCGGATCCAACCCCTGAGCAAGAGGTTACTCTCCAACATGAACAAAATACAAGGGGTAAAAGGAGACAAGTATTTGGTCCTTTTTCATCTTTTCATAAACATATGTAGGACTGTATCTTTCCACTACAACTCCTGTAGATGGACTGATACATCAGAGATTTCCATGCAACCAGTTAGATCATGTTTTCTGTTTCATACAGATGGAGCTACAAAAATAATAATAATAAAAAAAAAAATCCATGTCAGAGAGCGAATCTGGTCTGCTGGCTTTATTTGATAGTGCTGCAGCCATTCAAAAGAGGTTCAAATAGGATCTTTCCAGCACAACCAAAATTTTAAACTGAAAAACCCAACAGTGATGAACAATGCTGCTCACAGAAATGACCGTTTATAGATGCTTTGAATGCATTCAGTGAAACCATCACCAGAAAAGGTTGACATCTCAGCGAACACTAGCGGGAGGAGATGGTGCCTGTGATCCACTTCCCCAAAACAATGGTACTGATGGCAACATCAGGCTGTGCTTTAGCCTTTGTCCTCAGCCCTGCCTCTGCTGGGAACCTTCCCCCAACAGCCAAAGCTAGCAGGTCTTCGGCAGACAGATGTGGACGGGCTGATTATGGACACAAACCTTCCTGGTGCTATGGGTCTAGCTTAGAGAATCTCTCCCATATAGTAAACTCTTCTACTGCTTCAAAAGCTATATGACTTCCATTCTTTTTCCTGTTGCATATGCCTTCCCACACATGCACTCAATTTTTAACCAATTAAAAAATTTCCTTTTTAAGGAAAAAAGAGGCACATGCTTGTGTGCCTCTATTGGCATATCAAGGTGGTTATAATAGATTTATTCTGCAGTTGTAAAATGATAATGTTAAAAAATTAAAAATAAAAAGCAAACTAAACAGTACCGTAAAAGCAGGTACAGGTAAAGCACACAGCTTTCTTGAATGGCCCGTTTCAGAGTAAGTTGCATCATTATCCATCTCACCTCCTGCTCAACAGCTTTCCCCCACCCCTTGTTCCCTGACTTGGCTTCTTTAGATAAGATCAGCTGTTCATATCCAGTACATAAACAGCTGGAGAAATTTACCCTGCTGTGAATGAGACTTTGTTAGTATAACTGAGGAAAATTAGCACAATCTTAACTTCTCTGTTAAGGACAGAAAAGCAGCCTGCTGTAACAGTGCACAATGAAAGCTAAATACATATACAGGTGTCTTCAAAGTAGCTGATAAATGTGACAGCCTATACACAGTCTTTAAGGGTAGATTTACAGTTTAAAGCTCCATCTCTTAAAAAAATGAAGGCAAAACCTTTATAGGTATATTTGGTCCAAAGCCATTTGGTTCATACAGCTACTTTTGATGTTAACAGTTCAGCAACACTGAAAATGCTAGTGCTTCCAGTACTAATTAGAGAGGTGGCTTCCTAATTAAAGCAGATTTAGCTTTTTTATGTTAGATAGTCTTCATTAATATCAATTAAATAAAGGAATAATGGGGTCATTTCACGTGTAAATCACAGAAGCTTCAAGCATAATCTGCCTTAGAGCAAACTAGCTTGCAATTAAACAGTGTTATTCATAATTGCTTGTCAATGATAACAGTGAAGCTGTTGCACAGGCCATGCCTAGCATTTACAATTACAACCATCCATGCAAAAATCAACAGAGGTAAATTCTGAATAGTCCTTTCTCAATATTTCAATCTGTTTGTTTTGTTTAAATCTCATGCTTTCATAATTAACGTTATCGATCATTGTCTGTCAACAAGACATTTGTTTCACAGGGTACTATAATGTGCTATTCCACAATACCATCCCTGTCTGCATTCACCTGCCTCCTGACAGCAGGGGGACCTCCCTGCTCTGCAAGCTCCTCTCAGTTGCAGACAGAAGGCAATTTTTCCAATATAAAGAACTGTATTTACGTGCAGCAGTCAACACAGAATGAGACTCTGGTCATACTAAAACCCTGAATATAAAACTACAATGTGAGAAATTAATAATATTGTTCACTAACATACTTAAACCTCCTTTTGCCTGCACAGTCTCTGTATTAGTAGTCTAAATACACAAACAAGCAACTGATACATCCTTTCCTCAGAAAACAGATGTTTCTCCTCATAACAACATTAAAGTCTTAAGTTATATGTTTTGTTTTTTTCTGAAGGGTTGATAGAATGCCCATGCTCCTCACAATTAGATATGAGCAGTTCAGGTAGGCAAATTAAAACAAAAAAGATACCTTATCAAAGTCAGAATCAAAACACCATCTACCTTCAGCTGGGCTATAATTTTACTCAAGGACTCTGACAACAGGAGATTTTGTGCTGTCACACATTTTCCCAGAAGCACCAGCATCCAGCACAATAAAAGACTATAACCCTTGAAGAGTTCAATCCAAACACAAACTTCAATAAGAAATCCCCAGAGGAAAAAAAAATTAAAAGAAAGGAGAAGGAGAGGACCTCAAATCTAGAAGACTGCATGAATCCCTCAGAAAAGAAACTAAATACATAAGCAATAACCATACCTAAAAACACAGGAAATACCAATAGTAACATCATGCTGCACCTCTAAATTCCCTCGTACTTAAGGACCTCAGCCAGCTTTTGTAAGTTTTACTGAGTGAACAGTTGTAGGATAGTTATTGAGAAACCAAGTAACTTCCCCAACTTCAGGAGCAGAATCACAGAAAAAATAATATCCACTCAGAGCAGTATTATTTGCTTAGCTGATTTCAGTGCTCCAAAATATCCCTAAAAAAAAACAACAAAAAACAACAGAAAACAGAGAAGGCTGGTGAAAAATAAATGATAGCCTACCTGAGTTTTCATCTTTGTCAGCAGTGATCTAACGAAATACAACAGAACTTACTTCTCCCTTCAGCTCAGCCAGCAGTGTGCTCAGCTCAGCCAGCAGTGTGCTCAGCTCAGCTGTGAATTTCTGTGCTATTACTCTGACCTTTAATTAGTTAATCAAGCTACTTTGCTTTATATTGGAAAATACTGATCACAAAGTATAATGTTCATCACCATCCTGAAAGCAAAGTCTCCTTTAATAGTGCCCATTCAGTGAATCAACACCTATAAAAACAGAGCAGCATCCATCACTGTGCTTTCTAATCAGTGTTTCTCACCTTCAGACATTGTATTGCTAAGTGCTAAGAAGCCAGACTACATTCAGCTGCGTACTGAGAAAGGCAACACCTGTTACAGGACTCTGATGTGCACAAACCAGCCAGTATCAATGATGGTACTGCTTTTGGGTAATGTCTTGGTGTTAAAACATTCCATAATAGGACAGAAAGAACAAAGTGGAGGAATTGTTTTGCTGAGCTTTTGGGGAATTGTCATAGACTGCTTCCCACTAGTAAGTCAGCTTGTAGGCAGGGGGGAAAAAACATGATCTGAAAACTGTTTTTTTGTTCCCATTTTAATTTTTAGAGACTGTGGCTAGGGTAGCCATATGGAGGTAAATATATATCATTAAGGAGCAGAGCTGGACCACTGACAGACATGCACACCTCTACACCTGGCTGTTTGTGGAGATTGTGAAAATCTGTGTCTCTTTCCTGAGAGGCAGAGGCGAAGTGTTGGTTGTAGCAACTACAAGTTCCATTTGTATCCCACAAATCTTTCTCTAGTAACTGCTTTTGGATGGCCTCATGTTTTTCTCTCCTTAAAATGTCCCACAGATCAGTTCAGAACTTACTGATCTTAGTTTATTTCAAGTTCTCTTGTTATTTGAGCCTGTCCTCCTCCTCTTCTCAAGGAGAGACAGGGATTGCTCAGAGATCACAGTGAGGCACTTTCAACTGGATCTGCCGTATGGGAATTAATCTCTTAAACCTATGGACAGCAGAAAACCATATGAAAATGACTGGCTCTGAGAGACCAGGACAGCCTCAGCTCCTTGAAAGCATTTTGTACCCCCTCTCTCTTTTTCATTTACAAAGATAGCAATGGGCAACAAAGGAGTGAGTATTGGTTTCTTTTTCCAGCCCTTCAAAGAAAACAATGTAGAAACCAGATCTCCTGCAGCAGCAAGGCTGTCAGGGAAGCAGAGGTGGGTTGGCTGGACCCAGCCCCTTTGCCTGGCTCTCACACTGCCCGCTGTGGGAGGTGGCGGAGATCTGACCCACAGCAATGGCATGGCTTGTCCACAGGAGTCTGGTTGAGCCAGGGACAGCAGGATGCCGGGGATGGTTTTTCACTGTTGGGCCACTTCTGTGCTCCTTGACTTCCGTGTTAAGTGGGTGCAAATGAGCATAAGAAGTACTGAATGGGAACGTTTCACACCCACTTTGTGCAGGTGTCAATATCTGTGCAAAGTACACAGTTGGGAACATGTCCCTTTACATCCTCTTGCTAAGGCTGTAATGGTACATGTCCAAGCACTGCATATGAAGCTCAGATGTAGGAGAAAATGTTCCCTTTATGAAAGCCAGTTTGATGCAGTTAATGGTAAATCTCATTACTCTTTCCAGCAGGTTTATACTCGCTGGATTAACAAGAGTGACATGAATAAGATTTGGCCTCTAGTCTATGTGATCTACCTTCTCTGGGATCCCTCTGATTATATGGCCAGTAGATCTCTGATTTCTTGTTGAAGTTAGGATTCTGGCTCCTTGAATGAGTGAAATAAAAGAACTGAAGCATTTTCAGGGCTTTCCCTTCCTCACAGAGTAGCCAAATTATAATAATTGCAGCAGCACGGTCCTATCTTACCTTGATCTAGGATTGGTGTGAAGCTGGGTCTTCTGAGATATTTCAGAAGACCAGCCATCTGATGAACTATTTGCAAAATTGTTTTCAGTTTGAGCTGTTCCACAACACAATCAGTAACCACAGAATAACAAGAGTGCAACCCAAAACTAGTGCACTGCAAGGGTTCAGATGACAATGATAGATAATAGGTCACGGTTCATGAATGTCTTAATCTCTTCATTTTAGCTTTGCTCAAGCACGTTCTGCCTACAGATGTATATGGACAAATTATTTGAGGGAAAAAACACAACAGGAATAAATACCAACAATACACTATCAGCCCTGGGAGGTGGAAATGATACATGTTTGTCACTTCAAAGCAGAAAAATACACCTCCCAATGACTTCATAGGATTATCACTCTCAAAACTCATGATGAAAAGGACAAAAATGTTATTGTTAACTGTCTTAGCCCACATTGTTGATGTTAATACTGAAGTAGTTAAAAAAACAACAACAACAAAACCAACAAAACTACAGCAAAAGTCTGCCATTAAATGGAAAAAAAAAGGTATGTCATGAAAGCCTTGCAGTTATAAATTTCACATTGCCAATGAAAAATCACACTTCTGTAGGTAAAGCCACCTACAAGTGCGCAAGAAGATTTAAGGTTTAGTCCATTTTAGAAACTCATTTAGGTTTCTTGAAGATGCCTAGCTTGGTGCAAGCAGAAGGAACATTTACTCTTACAAGTCCTAACAAATAGAACACGAGCAGCAAGATGCACAAGCTTCCAGAGGTGGATCTGGCTTTCACACAGACTAAGCTCTGGCAGAAACCCTGCTTTGAAAAGAAGTCATGTTGCTATCACCACTGTTGCTATCAGCCACTAGTTTTCAGACACGAAGCAGTGAAGAAATCTTCAAGTCTACCCTGGGAGGGTTTGACTCATAGCTCCTGGTGACCCTTCTCAAAAGCTCTGCTTTAAGCCCTTTTTCATTGGCTGCAGTTGTTAATGTTGGGGACATAAATTGAACTGAATTATAAAAGCAATACGTCATGACAGGTACTGGAAGTGATGGCTGCAGCCTCTGCCATGTGGCAGGGCAGTC
Source organism: Aegotheles bennettii (assembly GCA_013398125.1). Lineage (NCBI taxonomy): Eukaryota > Metazoa > Chordata > Aves > Caprimulgiformes > Aegothelidae > Aegotheles > Aegotheles bennettii. The sequence goes on from VZRW01006599.1 coordinate 994,838, forward strand.
ACAAAGCAGTGGATTATATGATATACTGTGACTATCGCTTAGAGAGTCACCCCACTTCTGCTAAAACCAACAGGGTCTCACTGAGGCCCAGGAAAAGTAGTACATAATTCAGTAAAGAATTCTCTCTGCAAAGCCCTTGAGTATGGCTAAGTAATGATCTTGTTTACCTCATTTAGCCCCAAGTTCTCCAAGTAAGAGCTGGCCATGAAGAGTTCTTACGCTCTCTGATATCCAGCCGGGACAACGTGTCCTGTCTTTGTTTTCAGCCATCAGGCTTGTGTCAAACACACCCTGACAGCTGCAAAATTTTTTGGTGAAAACAATAATTCCACTTTTCCTTTCCATCTGCCTGCAGATGGTTTAAATCTGACCCATCAAAAGGAGAAGAAAAAAAAAAAAAAGGAAAAATAATATTCCAGCTGAGATGAAATTATAATCATTGCTGATTTCATATAAAGAAAATAACAGGTTTGAGATTTGCAGAAGAGTCCTTGCAATGATGAATTAAACTGTGCATGGAGAATCTGAGTTCTCTATACTTCCCCGCAGACCTCTTCAAATCAACAAAGAGCCACACAAAAAATAATCAGCAGCCTATCATGAATGACAGCTACTTTTTCTCTTTTACTAAGGAGAACCTTTGTAAGAATCATTGAAATACAGTCCAAAGTATTAGAAGGGAATAATTTCAGAAGGGGCAGATTTGAAGTTTGAGGATTCTACTTAGTTTCAATGTTCCTCTAAGCTTCTCTATGTTTCAAATCCAAATTAAAAAATTCCCTGCTTGTTACCAACCCCCTGCATTGCAAATGTTGCTCTGCAAGTGCACATTGTGAATGATGAGTTTGTTCATGGAGAACACCAGCTATTGCAGGTAAATCAGTAGCAAACTAGTTTCAGTGCTTGTTGTCCATGTTTGATGAGACCAGCATATGCTGCAAAGTATCATAAATATAAAGCAACAAAAATTAATTACTTTCTGCCTAGGGATATAGAAGTGAATAATAAAATGGCATCTCTTGTTATGCTGGTCTCTTCAGGACATGCAGACACTGCAATGAGGGGGAAAGTTCTCTGTTCTTGAGTTGTTGCTGCTTCTGAGTCTCCACTTGGCTCATCTTGTCTGGGGCTCTCTGCACGAGAAGGGTGTTCTGTTCTTTTGGTATCTGCTTTCATACAAAAAGCAACTATTTCTCCAACTCAGAAAACAACATAAAATTAACCAGGCCACATATGGGCCACAAAACAGTAAATTATTTTCAAGTCACGGGTGTCAGCAGTGGCCTCAAAGACTTTACTGCATCATCCAGGCTGGTAACAATTTCCCATCACTGCAAGAGGAAACTGGTTGTAGAATATACACCATCACTAAAGATGTCATGTGGGACAAGAGTTGAGGCAACAAGAGTTAAGAAACCTGCCACTGTTTAAACTAGGAGAATACTGTATTAAGGCATTGTAAAATGCTATAGATTGCCAGAGTTTCCTGTTCCCATGGTGTTGGTTTTTTGCACTAGGACACAGGTAAGGTGGGGATGAGGTTCCTAACAGTATTAGATCTCATAAAGAACCCCTCAAGACTATTCACACAGAAATATCATTGACAGCACATCAGAAAGGCCAGCTAGGATAACTAGGAGCAAGGAGAATAAGCAGCAGCAGGTCTCTGTAGGATGGACTTAAGCTATTTCCCTTGCCAGAGTATATGTGGATTTTTCTGAGGGAGCCAGAATGTATCCTGGGATCCTGCTGAATGATGCTCCACTTCCCCTTTGCCCCTTACCCAGGGCTGTTGTTACTGCCAAGCACTTCCATTTGCTGTGACTGAAACCAGCAAACAAACAAATGGAGCTTGTATTTGTATTGTGTCTTCTGGCATCCACAATTCCAAGCATCACGGCTTATGGACAGGTCAAACTCAATGTGCACACAGATACTAACTGTGACACAGAGTCGCTGTGCCATGTCCCTGGACATCCGCAATGCCAGACTGCCAGGAGTTTGGAAGACTGCCCTTACAGCAGTGGAACTGGAAAAGAAGATCAAGGATAAGGGTGGAAAAAATCATTAAAAACAACAGGTGGCTCAGTCACACAAAATATCCTGTAGAATTCAGAAGCAGTGCAGAGACTTACTGTGCATAGAGGATGACCTACCCTCTCTGAAAGGATGTCTGAAAAACAGCACACTGTTTAATTTAAAAAAAAATAAATGTGAAGAGCCTAGTAGTGCTATGGTCTGAGTTTGTCCTGGGTGACTTTCTTTTCTTACTGCAGGTCTCCCAAATTCTTTAGTAGGATAACATGCGTACATAGGCTCCAGCTCTCCCCAGCTAAATAAAGGACTTGAGGCTGCAAAATTGTTGCCCTTTCCTAAGCAACAGATTCAATTCAGGAAATTAAGACTCATACATCGGTGACTAATACTTTTGTCAGGGTAGTTATGAAGCATCTGAGGACAGCCACGAACGCTGTACATGTTGTGTCTTGCATTACCGTTCTTGAAAGGCCAAGTTCAATCAGATCCAGGCATCATCTCACCTCTCATGAAAAGCAATTGCTGCATGCTGCCCTCAGGGCATGTGCTCCTGTGTGCTGGGGAAAGCAGGTTTCACCATACAGGTTCCTTACAGAAGTTCAGGCAGACTTCAGGACATAGCATAGGCCCATCCAGCCTCCTCCCTCTTTGTCCAGTGGGAATCACAGAGAAGTGATTATCCTGGAACAGCCACAGATGCTTGAATAAAGAGGGGATGATGGAAAAAAAATTACACAAAGCCTCCTCACGTGAGTAACAAGTACATACCACAGCTGTTAGCTTTGTTTTGCATATTTTACATATTTACATACACAAAATATTTCCAAACATCCCTGTGTTTATTTAAAACTCCATCAGTAACATGTCTGGCAGAACAGATCAGTGCAAATATATTCACTGGATGACACTTCCCTGCATTGTTTTTAAAATGCATCAGGGGTCCAAGGCTGCTTCTACTGAAATCAACAAAAAAGGTCCCAGGTTTCCAAAGGAGGAAGAGCTAACCCTACAGTCCTGAGGTATTAATCTTACAGCAAAGGCCTTCAGCCAAACAGTCTGAAAATGAATAAGGCAACACTTCTGAAACAAGGACAGCCGGCACATTAGAGAAAGGGATTTTTTTGCTCGCATGTCACAGATACCAGTTGCTTATGAGTAGGTGGGGGAGGGTGGGTTGGAATGGGAATAAATCCTTCGAAGGAAAGGCTGAATAGCTTTCTTCAGATGGTGTAAAGAAGTCAAAGAAACTGCTCAAGATCAGAAAGAAGTGGAGGGGTAGGAGGTGTTGCCTCCTCCTAAAAGTATATCCCAGCTTAAAAACAGTTAGTGACACCCATGTACAAGCTCATCTTCAAGTGGCATTAGCTCCAGTTCAGAAAAGGTCAAATTATTACCTGAGGAAGCCTTTGGCCATGAACATTTCTGTTTTTTATTTGTAAGACATCCCTTCTCTGCCAACGCAACCAGCAAGGCAGGGAACTGGGCAGGCCCAGCGTAAGCTGCCTGCTTACTCCCCTGATAAGAAAGCCAAGGAGGAAGGGAGCGTGGGGCAATGCTGCTGCTTCACGATGTCTTGTCAAGCTTATTTGCTGGGTGGAGCAGGGGTCTGTCCCTCAGAGCCAAGGAATTAACTTCCCCACAAAAGCAAACCAGAAAGAAAAGGATGAAGAAAAAGCAGGGGTAGTTGTGCACCTCATGGAGGGCCGAAAGCACAAGAGTGGGGAAGATTTATCAGACTGCCACCCCAGAAGTGCTTTACTAATGGGACTCTACAGAAGTCTCCCCATTGGCTTCTACACAGATACCGAAAAGTAAGTTCATACCTTTTATACTGGGCATTCGAGAGTGACTAGGGAGTTTCCCACTAAGAAACTGGCTTCCTTAAAGTTGAACTTTCTCTTTATCCATCTCCATCAGAGAAGAATAGAGTGTTATTCTTAAAAGGGAACAGATTTTTTGGTTTTGGCCAGATATAGAAATCTTTGTTGCTATATTTGGTTTCCAATGTAGGACTCTCTGCTTGCTGGTGGGAGGAAGAAATTAGAGCTGGTGTTATTCATAACTAAACGGGCATGAAAAACAAACCACTTCCCTTTGAACCTTGGTGCTACTATGGGCATTCACATAACAAATCATTTTCAAATCCTGTGATACCTCTGTACATGCAATGACCAACATCAAAACTTTATTACCAGCTGATTTTCTTTTAGTGATAAACCATTGCAGATGTACATTTATTGTCAAGGCAAAGACATTGGTGTATTTCCTGGTATTGGTTTGTTGGCTTGTTTTTTTTTTTAAATACCATTCGTCACTTGTCTTCAAAGAAAGCAAAAGTGATATTCTGAAGGAGACACAATTACTGGAATGCTGTGGCATCCAGCCCCCCTCCTCCTCCCAACAACCCCAAAAAAGAAATCAGCTAAATTAATTGGCATCCCAGCCCAACACACAGCTCAGCCGTGAGGAATTCTCACCAGATGTCTTGATCCCCACCCGGCCTCCTACGTCATGCAGACAGCATAACCCCTTGAAGTCCGAGGTCCTGCTGGGACAACCAGCCCCACCACACCTGAGGTCTCCATGAAGGGCTGATGGTACCCCTGTTCCACCAGGGTCAGACAGTCCCAGCCCCAGCAGCTGCCCCTGGCTATGCTCACCTCTCTCATCAGTATGAGGATGCCAGCCCTGTTCCTCACATTTTCCATGGCACTTCCCCCATTCCAGTCAGGTTGAGCGCCACTGAGGTCACCTGCCTAGATCCTGACTCCCAGGGCAGCACAACCTCCAGACATCAAGCTGAGACCCAGTTTCCAGCTGATAACACCCGAAATGAGATTTGTCTGGATGAGATTCTTGATGGGTATTAGGGTCACTAAAGCCAACTGAGTGACACTGATTTACATTAACGGAGGACATGGATCATCACAAATAAAATCAGTCACAAAACAATGCCTACTCTTGAGCATCACTTCCCCTGCTCATTTATTGATACAATGAGAGCATATAGAAATACCCCCATGAGCACCTGGAAATCCAGGTTTGGGGCAAGACAGCTGGAGTCCTACTCTGGTGAGAGCAGTAGAAGTTACAGGGAGAAGAAAAGGCACTTCAGCTAGTTCATCTAGCTTAACATACTCTTGCTTCACTGATGATGACTGTGATTGTCTTAAAGCAATAGGGCACTCACTTCTGTTCTCTCAGACTAAACTGCAGTGTACACAGCAAACTTCAAAAGAATTTTCCTGCAATGTTTATCCTAAGTTTCCCTTGACACTTAGTTTATACCAAATTTCTAAGTCTTCACATTATTCTGGTATTTTTTGATGGCTGTCACATCCCCCTCTACGTCTTTCATGTATTAGCCAAGTGATTGTTAGGGATTCCTTGTTTGTTTTTCAGTGGTCTGCATCCCATCTTCATCCTCACTGTCCATGGAGACAGCTTCTCTCCTGGTAGCTCCAAACCCCACTCTCCCCTGGTAGCTCCCATCCCCATTCTCTCCTACAGGAAGGTTTTGAACCCAGTCTCCTTCTTTCCTGGCCTTCCTCTCCTTCAGTTTCTGGCTGGCAGCTCTCTCCATATCTTCCTCATGGTCTAAGAAAGAAGAAAACATTGATTTTGCACAGAAAAAAAAAGGTGTCCTGCTTGCTGTCTGGTCCTGGAAATGGGGCCTGAGGCAGAACATACAGGGAAAATCCTGCTCATCTCCTGATGCTCTGAAACAGAGTACATCCCATATGGTCAGGATCTTCACAGGATTTTGCAACTAAACTCTTAACAGCTCCCTGCTGATCGCGTGCAAGTGGCAATTTTTCAAAAGCTCAGTGCTTGGCCAAAGTTTGGAGGAGTTTTTTTCCCCCCTCTGTTGGAACAGTAAATTATGTATCTGTGACCAAAACACCAAACCTTCAGCCCTCAAGCCAGAACATAGACATGCAATAATTTCTTCAATAAACAGTTGTAAAATAATTTTAGCAAGGGCAAGGTTAGCTCCTTAGTGGGAATCACTTCGCCAAAAAAAGTCAATTTGAGATAAATAACTTGCATGGAAAGTCTCTTCTTGATGACTGTTAAAACTGCCAAAAAAATGATATCATTAAAAAGAGTCTTGCACTAAGAATTGTCAGGTAGTGATTCAATAGGTCTGACTGCAAAATAGCCTCTAGTCTTAACGCACCTTAAAAAGATTTTTTTTAAAAAAAAAAAGACATTGTAGCAGAAGTAATTGACAGTATCTCAGTATCTGAAATTGAAAGCTAGTGCCTTCATGAGAGCCCTGTTTGAAATCCCTTTGATGCTGGGCTTTCACTCCATCCAATTTTAGTAGAGAACCAGTTTAGAACACTTGTTTTACAACTTTTTAAACAGACGACAAACCCTTGGCTCTAAAAATTAATCTTGTGGAAAAAAATAGAAACTCAGGATGCTGTAATTTACAAAGAGATTTATGAGTTCTTCAGTTGCATAAGAATAAAAAGAAAGCATTAGCTAATTGTTGAGAAATACAGACCAAACCGAAAATGCTACATAAAAATATAACAATAAAATTCACATTAAATTATTTATTCAGTAATTAAAACAGTGACACTTTTCTTTATACAAAGCCCCTCCCATCAGTTTTGACTAAAGGGGCAAAAAAGTTCAATGGAGTTTCGAGGGAAGCAGGGTTAGAAAACAGGTGGGGGGGAGAAGAGGGACCCTGATTTGACTGATGGTTTTAAACAACAGCTACAAACAGCTAGCAGGGAAAGTGCAGCATAGTTCTGCAGATATTTTGTAAGATTACTGTAAACCTCAACTGCTATAAATATCGGTTGTCTATAGGTACAAGTTACCTGAGCCCAAGCTCACTGGAATCAATGCTGATTCCAACTGATGTCCACCAATGCTGGACCAAACCCCAGGCCACCACTGTACTGAAATTTAGGCATTCGAGGCTGGTCCAAATGATCTCAACACCATCAAAGTTTTTCAAAGACAGTGAGGGGAGGAAACAGTATTTGGGATCCTGTCTGCTTTTATCAATGATGCACAGCTGATCCATCTTGAAGGCTTGAGCCTCTGAACAGGTGCATGAGATAACTGATGTTTTAATGACACTCATCCCTAAAATGATCTTTATTTAGAGCTAAAAACATCCTGCATTTCACAGTGAACTCAAGCCCAGCTTTCATAGGTCCGACTGTGGTGTCATGGAGACCGCAGAGCAAGAACAGTGAGAGGGTCATGGGCACTGTGCAGACCACGAGCAGCTAAAACACAGGTTTCTAGGGACATCTCTACTTCCCCTTGGCAACCAGTTCACCCTATAAGACAAGGCAAATATACATCTGCCAACATAGCCTATTTTTAATGTTGAGCAGTGGCTGCCACACCATCTATATATAATGCTAGAGAGGACCATCTCTGCTCACCACTCACTCTGTAGCTCAACCTTTGCAAGCAGATTGCTCCTGCTTCTCCTGCAACAGGAACTGGATTTTGACCTTGCTCAGGCAGGAGTCCCTTAGTCTTTAAAGGGACATCTTCCTGCATCACAACTGTCTGATTGTGCCCATAGGGCTAATGTGTAAAAGCAGTATTTATTTTTAAATACCTTTAAATTCCTGCTTTACATGAGATTTCAGTTTCAAACAACATGCATCAACTTCTTCAAAAAATACACACACAAACAATATTTATCATCCACATACCCTTTAAAAGCTCAAAGGCTGACATATTAAAGCCAAGAAGTCAATTTAAAATATATATATATTTCTAAATTGTTTATAAGAAATGTATGTTGCTGGTCCATTGATGTGGAGAAAAAGCTTGTACCTGAAATTAATCAAAAGAATCATATTCAAAAAGATATGCTTGTCTGCTGAAAGGCAATATATTGCACCTCTCTACGTAACTCTGCTGACTCCACAGTCATCTTTACAGATACAACAAATCAGGGGTTTTGAAAGGGTTTTTTTTTGTTGGGTTTTTGTTGTTGTTTGGGTTTGGTTTTTTTACAAGTACGGAAAAATTCCATTCACTCCTGAGGTTACAGAGCATGCAATAAAATGCTGACATTTTCTCAGTCTCGGATGAGATTTAGTGATGTCATCCACTTCATTTCCAAAGCTTTGAAGCTTTGAAGCATGGGGGTGGAATGGAGGGAACCATGTATAGCTCTACTTGTGTGTACATATATGTATATAAATATATACACACATGTAAAGAATTGTGGCAGAAGACTAAGATATGCACAATAGCCTAGAAGCAGAAAGGTTGGGTACAGGCAAGTTGATCTTAAGTGTAGGTATGTGGAAATGTGACACTCCTCTCCCACCACCTGCACTCTCTCTGAAAGCTGTGATGAGAGATTCATCCTCAGAAGCATGCTTTGGGGCAGAAGTAGATGACTGAGAGTAAACTGCCATTCACTGAAGATCTTCACACTATGAAAGAGGTATCAGATAAACTGGTAATTGATTTGTGTGTCTGGTGAGGAGAGGAATCAGAACAAAGTGCATTCTAGCATTGGCAAGCATAGATTATTCAGCTCTCCAGAAATCAAATCTGCTGGGTGGTCAGTAGCTGCTCTATTCCATCATCTTGTCGGGATGGAAATGTCCAATGGAAAAAAACTGGTATCTGCTTTTCAAAAACTGGTGGGACAGCTTGAACCACCCCAGTCTTCAAATGAAGACATAAACATTGACAGGAGATTTCTCAACATTGATAGGAATAAAATAAAATCCTGGACAACTTCAAGGAGTTTAGTATGTAGATTTTCTTGAAATAAAACAATAATTTCCCTGTGTTGTTCCAGAAATAGTGACAGAGTACATCATGTTTTATAAGTACTAGCAAAATGAATCATCCACTTTTTCGGGACAGTATCTGAACTCGCCAAACACAAAAAGAATGAAACAACTCCTTTAGTAATGCGTTAAGACACATAACTTGTCTGTGACCTGATTTTAAGGGCCTTTTTTGCCTATCTGTGGAAACATGAGCCATCTTAACGTTTCTGTTTCTTTCTCACTGCCATCAATTCTCCGTAACTGCAACATTGTGAGCAAGCGCTTCCCTCCTCTTCCAAGAACAAAATCATCACAGCATCTGCTTCTCATAAACACATTTGTGTGTGTGTATAAGTGTGCGTGTATGAGAAAGAGAGACACACAGAGAGAGAGAAGTAAATATGCTGAATTTAACTTCAAAGTTTGTCACAGGGAAGGATTTTTTCATTCCCATCCTTGAAATTGTAGAACATAGAAGTAGGGCTACTGCTATGCACTTGTGCTTTTACTTTCAGCTCGTTTGTTAGTACAGGGGATGGTTAGTGACTGAGGAAAACAACTAATTTATTTGACTTTCAAAGTCAATTGACTGGTGCATGAATGGCTGTAGAAGATAGCAGGTTGTTATTGGCACTTGTCTCCCAGAGTCTGCAGAGCAACAGAAGTTCCTTCAGCATGCTCACAGGTTCAGCAGTGGAAACTGGGCACAAAACAGTAGTTCTTGAGGTGGAAGACAACAGGTTCACCACATATTCATCCCCACTACCCATCAACTCAACTAAAAAAATCCAGAAAGGGATTCCAGTGCAAACTGCAGGCCTGTTTTTTCCTGTTCCTATTCTGCTTTGACATCTATAGTGATCAGCAGGAGGTCCCTCATCATCTGAGCTTGCAAAGAGGAAGGCAATGAAGTGACTGCTCTTGCTAGACCTTAAAATATTTCAGGAAGTCAAACACACTACACCTCAAAAAGAAATACTGCCTTTTCTTTTGCTCTTTCCACCATTCAAACTCCCCAGTCTTGAAGTTCAAAGAATATACATCATCTCTTTGCCTTCCAACTTTGCCAAGTCCAGAAAATGATTTATTTTTTTTAAAAAAAAGAGCTTGGAATTTTCTTCCCAGTGTTTCTAATACTGTCAGAATTCCTAAGTCAGAACTCTCGAGATATTTCCTGAACAATATTGTCCTGATAAGAAAGTGAATCGTGACAACTATTACTATGTACTGTCCCATATAGTTTTCCCACTGCATCATGAAGCCATTGACAAATTGAGGAGTTAGCTCTACCAGAGCAGCAGTAATATATAGAACTGTCATGAGAGTGAAATTCATTAAGCAAAAGAAATGCTGATGGACTATAAAGATGAGGAAAAAAACCACCACCACATTTAATTCAGCCTCCCAACACAGAAACTACAACCCTACTATTTGAAAGTAATATTTAAACATAGTCCATTCAGCACTTCTACTCTGTCTCAAACTTCAAATCAGCAAGGTACACACTTAAGGGTCTTGCCAAATTGTGACATAATCCTAATGCCCTCAGTGCCAGCATGTCAAGCTCTCCTACATGGCAAGGGAGAGTGCTCAACACCTCATAGAAGAAAGTTCAAAAAGCCCAGAGAGAAGCAGCAGCCCAGGGAGGGAGGGCTGGACCTCGGAGTGGCGTGCACATCCCAACACTCCCCCTCCCCTTTCACACAAAGATCCATGTGGTCTCCACCTGACAAACCTACATTTACAATGCTCATTGCCTTAAAATCAAACTGTTTCTCATCTCAGCCACGTGTTTATGTCTTGGTTTCCATTTAGCTGGTTTGCCTTTCAGACAGGGATGTCTGAAAACAGTGGTAACAGTAATATAATAGGTTATAAGAGCTTTGGGCAATATTACAGAGGGTGCACAGAGCAGGAAGGCAACATCTCCAAGCAATAGCTAGGCTCTGGCAAACCCAGCCCCAGTCCTGTGCTCAACCCCACCTAAGCATATGCTGACACTCACACTAGAGTCACTAGGGCTGGGCTTGGGGGCTGACCCAGCTTAAGCACATCTCAGGACTGGGGCTGTCGATGGTCATCTTGAAGCCCTTATTCAGGATTTCATCGTGCTCACCTTGGCTTCAACTAGAGTCCTTATTATGCAAGTCAGACCCAAGGGCCAGGCCAGAAATGGGGTTTCCCCTTGCAGAGCACCACAGCTACACGTGGCCGCATTGTTTCCAAGTTCAGATTCTTACCCAGACAGCAGCCAAGCCTGAATTTTGCACGCTTTGCACATGCAACTTCTTACGAAATTCAAGAGCTGCAGCTGGGGTCTCGTAAGGCCCACAGCAGATCCTAGCTTACACAAACAGATTTTGAACTCAACAGGAGTTGAAAATGTCAGTGCTTTCCTTGAGGTGCTCAGCAGACAGATCAGGCTAGTTGAAAACATTTTGTTTCCACAAGTCACATGTTTTTATAAAAATGGCATTTCTTTCCTGAATATTGATGTTGTAAGTTACCACCCTTAAAATGGCTTAGCTGAGAGTCCTGCCCCATGAGTTAAAATAAGAGTATACCAATATTTATGAGCACTATGATGGCCTGAAACATAACACGTAGAGGACTGTGTTCAACAACTTCAATGGATGAGGCCCAAACTCGTATCTGATTTAAATCTGTAAGAATATTTGGTCCATTTTGAAAGAATGAATGGGTCGGAAAAGCAGGTCATGTAACCCCAGGCTTTGCTCCATGTTAAAGTTGTTTGCAAGTTTCTGACAATCAGCACATCACAAAGCCACCTTCAGAAGCAAGAAAACAAAAAACCCCTTATTACAATCCAACATGAGCAAGAAAAATATTTGGCTGAAACTTTAGGTGCGAATTATACTTGCTTAAGCTAGAACAAAAGGACAAAAACATCAAAATCTAGTAATGCGGAAACAAGGAAGGTTTAGCTCTTTAAAAGAAAGGAAAGATAGACATTTGAGGTAACAAAACAAAAAAACCCAAAATGCACAAACACATCACAGACATCTAAAAATAGCATTTTATACATTTTTTTTTGCCAGTGCTTCTCTGAGAGCAAGTTCTTTAAACAGAACTTAACAATTTTACATTTTTTTTAAAAAAATATGTCATCCTAAAATAGCCCATCAATCCTTACCCAAACTTTCTGTATTTCTACAAAAATAGATGCACAAAGAGCTACAAAATACTGTATTCCTGAAAGGAGGCGCACTGTAGTCAAGAGAGTCTTTTTCCTGACAATTGAGACTGTTCATAAAAATATCAAGCTGAACAGAACAAAACACTGTTAAAGGAGCAGAAAGGAGTTAGGTTGCCCAGCTGCAGCAGGCTCAGATGAGGAAAGAAAGAAAAGTTAGGTTTTTGTTTTTTTCCAACACTGTGGGACCCATAAACGGCCTTACAAACAAAAAGCTCAATAGCAAAACCAGAATGGTTGGCTCTTCATCTTCATGTGTGTCCTTTGCCCCATGCACAAGGAGTCAATAACTGTTATATCTCCCGCCCAGCTGCGCTTACTCCAGCTCTAGCTGGTCTTAATTTAGCTGAACTTCAGAACCAAGAAGTTTCCTTGCTCTTGTCCTGATGCTGTAGACCTACAATTCAGAAAAGAAAAAAAAAATATTAAAATTTGATACAGCTTTTTCCTCCCCCTCCCCAAGCAACTGAAGAATAAACATCTTTCATTGAAAAAATAAAAAAAAAAAAGAAAAAAAAGAAAAAAACCAAAGCCACAACTTACCAGCCTAGTGAATTTGTTAGTAATACTGCTTTGCTCCCAGTTTTAATAGTTTATGTGGGATAAGCTTAAACCACACTTAACTTTTAGACTGGTTCAAGCAGTTCAGGAATGCTGATAAAATTCTGTGTGCGCTTCCTTGCTTTGGCCTCGTGTGGAGCACGGCACGGCATGATAACACCCTCCAGCAAGGTCTGCACAGACAACCCAGTGTGCAACAGAGCAATTTTTCCTGATAGGGACCAGCCACAGACCAGCGTTTCTACAGCATTTCACCTTACGGAGGAGAGAGGGAAAATGTTCCTGCAGCAAGTAAAAAAACCCAAATAATTTCACCTACAGAGTGTCAGATTTTTAGCCAAGAACAGCTAGTGCTTCCACATGGGAAAAATTAATGATTTTCAGCTTGCATTTGTTATGAGTTCCTCTAAGATTTTCCTTTATAAAAAGTGAGGACTATTTAATAAATGTGGTGCTATGTTGTGGCTTTAGCATTATAGACTTGGAACCTGTGTTATAACCCAGGATTTCTCTGCTCCAGAGGGATTCAATCTTCACTAGATTTACACCTGACAGGGCGTGTACCTAAAATCCAGACAATAGAGGGGGAGGTGAGGATTAAGCTTCCCAAAGAAGATACATTCTTGTTCATTTATAGGGAAAGTAGAAAGGAGAGAAGTGCAGGCACATCTTTTAAGAGGTAGTAAGGCACTTAGGACTCACTGATTTAAAACCTGCCCCTTGACGTTTTGAGACAAGCAAATCACATTTCATTAAATGAAGGTGCCCTGCCCACTGTAAATCATCATTGCCATATAGACAGCAATGCTCCACTCCGTGCCATACTATATATTACCCTGCTACATACTGTACCAAGACCAATGCATCAAGTACCTGATCTGGTAAGAATTTCAGGCCAATTTCAGCACTAACATAAGTAGGTCCAATTCCAGACCTCAACGATGTTTCAACCATTGAATCTCCATGTTCATTTAATCATCAACCTGTGAAAATTGACAGATCCATGTGCTAAGCATGGACCCCTCGTTTCCATACCTGATTACATAGCGAAACACAAAGGAAGACCCATATGTTTTCAGAAAGCCTAACAGGCATGCTGGGTTCAGATCTGATCACCACCTCCTTGTTTCAGGAGCACAAACAGTTAAATCTTTAATGATGACCAACATCATTTCAGAGTTGAGCTACAAAGCAATTAACAGTCACATAAGAGATGACAGCATATGGCTCTATCCATGTGAGGATTCCCAAGCAGTGTCCAAACACTTCTGTGTCCAGCAGTGAACGGATAAGGAAAGCAGAGCACATAGGTATAGCACGACAAACCCTGTTCAGTGGCTTTCTGCTTCATTTCACACGCACTTGCACCTGTTTCTTTAGATTGGAAAAATCCCTCAACTAAAACATGCCTATAAAAACATGTTCAGAGGCTCTTTATTCAATGAGAATGTCTCCTCATCACTTAGGAGTTACCTGTCTTCCTGGCAACATCATTCACATGCAGAGTCATCATAAACTGCTGTTAGTTTCCTTCAAATCTCACTCAAAACTACTGATGACAATTTTGTGTCATTTTTCCCCTGCTGTTTACCATTTTTTAAAACAAAGACAACACCAACAACAACAAAAAAAAAGACAGCAGAAACCTTTCAGAGTGTAAGGAAGTAATTTCAGTTCCCCAGAGCAGTACTAAAGGCCACCAGAGGCAAGGGAAGCTGATGAGAAGAGAAACAGGTTATATGGCTCCTGGCAGCTTAAAAAAAAATGACACACACACCTGTTTAAGAGGATGTGCACCTGATGGTAGCAACCGGTAGAAGGGGAATAACCAGCTGAACAAGCACCTTCCAAGTTAGGTGTCTTTGCAATAAACAGAAATAACTGTAACAAGGAGGTTTAAGGTATAACTGTTAAGACTAAACAGTGAGGGAAAACAATCCAAAAAAACAAAGTTGCCTTAGTTACAGAACTGAATATGGAACAATTTCTACACCTTTTCCTCATTATATTCCCATCTCCTATGCAGAAACGGTATCTGCAACCCTAATATGTCATCCAAGTGCAACCCTGCTAGTAATCAAAAGCTTTCATTTGCAGCCTGCTGCAAGAACATTTTTCTCTTAGCACAGACATCCTCGCTTGCGTTGCATGAGTCAGTATTGCCACACCAGCACAAGTCCTCATCTCTGGGATGCCAACGTTATCACTAATTGCCACACAAGCAGAATGCAGGTTCTGTGGAAACAGCTAAACAAACTTAATGAGTTGTGACAAATGCATGGGGGGTGTGTGAACAGAGACAACCCTACAGAAGGCAGTAGACTGACTATTCAAATCCCGTATTCAATGTGACACACTGATGTACAGGCATTTCCAAAAGTGGACTTTGCAGATAGCCAGGACTAGAGGATGTCAATTAATTCACCTAGATTTGAAGTTATGTACCTCAAATGTGCATAACTTTGTATTATTAAAGAATGTGCACCTTAATTTTAAGATAGATTTACAGCCCTCAGATATGCCAAAATCCTGCTCTGATTTAGTGTGCTGGGGCTACAGGAAGCCTCCTCCAGCACATCTGTCCAACAGCAGGACAGGATATCCTCCTAACTCTGCAGTAGCAGGGCAAGCTGCTCTGCTCTCCTTCTCACAGGGCTGCCTGCAGACCTGGCAGCTGCCAGCACAGCTGGATCTGACTGACTACCTTAAGTGTCCAGTGTGCAGGGCAACCCCCCAAACACTGATGGCTGTAACTGTCATCTCCACTGCAAGACAGCAATTCTCCTCGCCTCCCTGGTCTTAAGTGCTCAACTTGGATTGTGCATCCTTAATATAAACATGAGGATTTAGCCCCGACACTGTGGGATTACAACTCCAGCAATGCTCTCTGTACGTATGCTGTGACCTGCAGTCAATGCTGTTAGTCAATGCTTTGCTTGACATTGGTGGGGCAGGGAACTGTGTTTTAAAGCACAAACACATTGTGCTTATATCAATGTGTTTACATCAATGCTAGATATAAACCGTACTTTTATATTGAGCATTCTAGCTTGGGCACTTCAGCTTTGGAAAGACACTGCTTACCAGCAGCCACAAACATAACAGGTTTTAATAGATTTTTGACTAGCATTTTCCTTAATCCCACTTGTAACAATAAAGGAGCTTCCAAAAGGGTTAATTTGCAGCATACAATGTGAGGATTAAGCCACATTTAATGGGAATCAGGTAGCTAAATCTCTCTTCATCCTCTAGAATAGGACCATGAAAGTTCAAACAGATGTGCAAGACAGATCGATACTTTGTTAGCTCTGTGAACAGTCATACCCTGATGTCCCAAACAATCTGTTCTGAAACATAAATTCCCAAACTATACCGTGCATGCAAGGGGAACCCCCTCTTAACCTTTGAAGTGATTCAGCATCATCTCTTCATGAGATCGAATATTTGGCTGAGTATGGCAAAGATGCAACAATGTAGCTGGAAGAGGGTAAGATTACAGCCAGCCTGCCCTGATCCCAACACTATCATTCCATATAATTCAGCATGAGGTATTTTGCAAATGTTTCTATAATTGCATGTGACAGTAGCACAAGAAATGTGACCCACAGGAAGGGGGAGGAATCATTTTTGTATCTGAAGGGCTCTTAAAAGTAATGCCTAGGTATATATCAAATGAGCTTTTTTATATAAATCATCTGAAGCTCATGGAATCTGATATATTGACAGCTCTACAGGCTGATGTCTTTTATTCTCCAGGGACACTTGAACAAAGACTTCCAGAACTCAAGTTTTCTTGCCACTTTGACCTTACCCTACTCTGCAGAAACCACTTCTACGGCAGAAAGTCGGTACACTCTGCCATCGGCCCTCCAGTTTTCAGCCACTCTGTTGAAAATGCTGTCTCACATTAGAGTTAAATGTAATGAAATTCTATGTGATGTGGAGACTTACCCAGTATAATTCTCCCTTGGACTGGACATGGAGCAAGAAAAGCTTCACCTGTAGTGGTGAGTGCTGGATGTGACTCAGCGTGATGCTTCAGCAGCCCCCTCCTCTCCTTAGCAGCACAACACACCTTCCCTGGGATAACATGTTTTGAGGCCCATGTAAAACACTGGGCAATTAAGCTCCCTCTTTTCCCCATGATGACACCTCAAATGCCTGTCACCAAAGAATTTGTCTCAAATGTACAAGCTGCAGGCTAGGCTGAAAAGGAAGCTCAGAGCCTTCCTGCCCTTCTCAGCAAGCCTCTGCTTGGAAAGCACAAGAGAGATGAGTGTGTAGGTTAAGAGAGCAAACGATTGTAATGTCACTGGCTACCACTACCTGCTGTGTCTCTTGCTCCCTTCTTTCCAAAGCCTTATGTGTCAAACTGGGGCTGCCTGATAAGGTTTTGCTGTTTCAGTGCATGGCCATTTTGAATACTCACAAACAAGAGACATTGGCCTGCTGAGATCCTCCATTCCTGCAAACCACTCATACATTTCCTCTCTTTCTTCCCCCACAGAAACTCATGGATTAAAACCTACACATCAGACATGGGCCAGAAATTAACAGTTCAGGCCTTTTCCACTGCCTCCCACCCAGAGCAGACAACTACAAGACATGCAAGCCACTGTTCCGCACTGCCAAATAAGGACCCTGACAAAACCAGCATCCAACCGTATCCTTCTGTAGGGATTTTCACAAGGAACAGGCAGCACCAAGCAAAGGCTATATTAGTCCTGTAAGGCAGTGCTTGGACCCATAGTCCTTTTTGAGGTACTATGCTCCTAAACAAAAGAGAAAAAATGCCTGGTTTATTAGACATACTACTACCAACAAAGTAGCAATGGGCAAACCAACTTGCCCAGCACTGAAACAACTCTCAGTCTAGGCTGGACTTGTACCTGGACTAGGTAGTGGTTTCTCCTGACTAACAATCCCTTACCCAGTTCTCGGTTCCATCCCCAAAAGACAAGCCAAATACCAGATCTCTGGAGCTGGACTGTGGGGGCTACTGTCAGGCCAGGGGGCTTGTACCCTCTACCAGTGGTAGTGACAATTTGCTCACACTTCAGAGAAGGCAGCTCACTCCCATCATGGAATTTGTCAGAAAGGCAAAACTTGAGATCCCAGTCATTTTATATCAAAAAGCACAAAATGTAATTTGTCTTCTATCATTGGCATGGTCGGAAATGTTATTAATAGCTATGAAATTGTCCAGTATGAAGAATCCTATTATGCTTTTTCTTAATTTCTTGCGGCAGCAAGTGGCATGGTATTTAGAAAAGATTATTGGTTCCCAGTTGCTATTAAGGGAACTGAGAGAGATTGGTGGTGTTAGGTTAGATAAGTTATAATCAGGTTTTGAGCTTCATAAATACGAAATACTTCATATTTAAGAAGCAGCTTTTTTTTCTCCACCAATTCGTTACTCCCCTGCACACTGACCAAAGCAAGGAAGTGCTTCTTACACATTGAATCAGTTAACTAGAGCTATCAAGAAGACAGACAAACAGACGCCTGAAGGAAAAAGGAAGAGAGATGCAAACCTAGTATTCCCTTAATACATAATGTAATGTGTTTAAGAAGCACTAATCCTCAAGGATTGCTTGTCAGATAAATACCAAGAAGAAAAAGGGGACCTAAATTGCGCCTATAAGTTCCAGGATGGATGCTCTGTAAACTGTTAGTCACCCACCAACTGATCACAAGCAACTATGAATAGCGAGAGCTGCCAGACTGCTCCTAACACTGAGATGAGAGCCTGTCAGTGAAACTCGCAGATGCAGATTATGGAGACTGTCCTATGGCTACAGATCCTGAAGTACAATGAATCTAATTCACATACCTCTGCCTAAACCCTACAGAAAGAAGATGGCGAGCACAGCTCAACCAGCATTTCTACTCTTTATGTGACACCTGGATACTGCACAGGAAGGAAATGCTGATCTGTTCCAATTTAGATGAGTAAGACGCAATCCTCATGTACTGTGAAGTTATTACTTCAGTCCTCATTGGAGCTGTATTTTGGTGAATGCACACATGAACTAGCTGAACAAGCTGGAAACTTCCACATAGAAGTTTAATTACCCATTTCCCTTAAGATTTAAACAGAAAAAACGCGTATCATGTCACAACTCATTTGGTTTGAATAGGACCAATGCAGACAAAGGTCTCCCAGCAAAAGGCAGCAAGAGCTGGATGTTTCACAGCTCATCTGCTCTGACAATGATTTCAGGAGGGATTCCCACCTGGAAATATATTTGGAGAAGGCTCTGAGAACAAATCCTGCATCAGCTGCAGGGAGTTCACTTTGCTCAAACCCTTCCTGCTAAAACAAGTCACAGACACAATTGAACCATCTTACCTGTGTCAAACCCAAAACTTGGCACAATGTCCACGGTTCCGTGAAAGGCTCCAGCCCATGCTGAGGTAGCGCTGGTGACAGCAGTGGGATCTGTCTTTGTCACGTCACACTGAGGAGCAGGAATCCTGGCTGCACGGACTGAAGGCATCAGCAGGGACCCGTAGCGGGGGTCGCGGTGCGAGCTGGGATGATGATGGTGCATGTGTGGATGAGGGTGATGGCGATGCATGTAGACATCATGCATGTGTGCATATGAAGGGCTCACCTGAGATGCTAAAGGATAATGCCAAGATTCAGATGCAGCAGGGGGAGGAGGTGGGGCAGTCTGATGAAGGCCGTGTCCTGGCCAGCTGCTGGGTTCTGGTGTTGGGAAGGTGCCTGGTGCAGTAACAGGGAAATCGGGGTGCACTCCACTTAAGCATGGTGGAGGGGGAGGCTGATAAGAGCTGGTCCAAAATGAAGTCGGGAAACTGCTCCTTTGGCTTGAAATTGTTGAGCTTTCTGGTAAAGAGGAGAGAAATAAAGTATGACTGAAGCTGAACAACAAATTTAGAGACACCATCACCCCCCCAATTATTTTCTACTCTCTGAAATTTGTAACACTGAAGCTCCATCAGCAATTACAGAATCACAGGACAGTTGAGGTAGGAGAAGACTTCTTGATATCACCTAGTCCAACCCTCCTGCCCAAGTGGGGTCACCTGGTGCACGTTAACCAGGACCATATCCAGTCAGATTTTGACTGAGATCCAAACTCCACAATCTCTCTGGATAGCCAGAGTTTAGCCACCCTCGACAATTAAAGAAAAAAAAAAAATTGTTTTCTCATGTTCACATGCAGTTTCGTGTTTTTTAATTCATGCCTATTGTCTCTTGTCCTGTCAGCAAGTACTGCTGAGGAGAGCCTGGATCCACCATCTTCATTCCCCCTCATCAGGTAATTTACACATTGGTAAGATCCTCCCCGAGAAAACTTTTCTTCTTCAGGCTGAAGAGTTGCAGCTCTCTCAGAATCTTGGTACAGGAATTATCATGAGAGGCTAACTCCTGACCAGACCAGAACACATCATTCAGAAAGGCAGCTGTTGTGGTTGTAAATGCTTCTGAGGACAGAGAACCAGGTCACACTGCAGAATAGATGTTTGGCTAAAGGAAGAATGCCAGATCTTCTCAAACTAGCTGCATGTTTTGAAGGCATAAAGATTGTATTTAACACATCTTATGTTAGTCCCTTGCAGAATATATCGTGTTGCCCCATATCCAATAGGATCACACAAGCAGAAACATCTATGCAACTGAAAAAATTTTTTGTCAAAAATAAAGGACTCGCTGCTTCTTATAGCTAGGGCTCAACTTATATTTAAATGGATACCAATAACTCTACATTATGAAACTGCATTTTAAAAATTTCTCTTTTGAAGGAGCTGCTAGTGTTTTTGATGTGTAGGAAAGTATTGGCATGTCCATTCTCACAATCATCTTGATAGCTTCTGTTTGAAAGTACCGCTTCATGCAACAGGTCTCAGCTCAAATAGGGGTTTTTTTGGTCAAAGATGGAAACACAAAAACACAGGACTTCACCTCTGATGAAAGAACAGCCACAAAAATAGCCTACAGTGAAATAAAGCCAGGGAAGCTTAACATTTGATGAGGCGACGAATCCTCTGTTCTTCATATAACATTTACAAAAATATTTATATTATTTTTTTTTTAAATGATCTTTTGTTTTGCTTTGTTTAATAAGCAACTGGAATGAGACTCGGGTGAAGACACCATTGAGAATGAACAGATTCTTCAAACGCTCCTGCCTCTGAACTTTGTTTACACAAAAATATTTTGGAAACAAAAACTGTAAAAGTGATTTCTGACTACATCACGAGGTCACTCATATATCTGTTTTGAAATCCATCAAAATCACAGAAATTTTTTCACATTTCAGTTGGCTTTGATTTAGGCAATTTATTGAGCTTGATTAACTTCTAATTTTGGAAATAAACCTTGCAAACGCACTACAGACAAACGTAGATAACTTCTCTTTGTGCCAAACTGTTCCAGAGGCTGCAAGCTTATCTAGCAAACTATACTCCAATGTGGCTTTCTTAGAAACATTGTTTCTTTTTTTAAGCAACATATTTCTATTGTTATTCATGCTAGAAGACTGGAGAGAGCTTCAAGCATATTATAGAAGCCACAGTACCCCTTTGAAACTGGTATTGTTCCTTGTTTGTAAATTGTTCCTTGCTATAAGTGATTAGGCTGAGATGGAGAGTGCACGTGGTTTACGGTGTTGGCAACAGGGCTGACAAAAAAAGCAAAACCCAGCTTCTTCATGTCCAGTCTATTGTTTTCCTCACTGCTTAACAGAGAAGCACAGCTTGACAATGCACTGACGGTATTCTGCAAAATTAACTTCTGCAATCATGAGTTTTTGGAAACTATCTGGCTGTTACCTGCATGGAAAAGCCCTAAATCCAAACCATCCAAACTGAAAAAGCACAGAAAACCAAAAAGTATCTGCAGGACAACTTTAATACCAGGAGAGAGCACTTTAAACCACTGGATTTGACAATACGAATTCATCTCAGACTGTGTATCAGCTTGGCTTTATCAATTATGCAGAAAGTCTAAACCACAGAACATTTTTTTCAAACCTGTGCACATTTCACAAAGCCATTACCACTATCAGGAACTGTCATGGATCGGTCCCACCAAGACACTATTGAGTATAACTGCTGAGGCCAACCTCACTGCTCAAGGTCAAGTCATGTCAGTGGAGATGCAGGGTCCGTCCAGGTTATATGAACATGAAGAAAACTTCATCCACCCTGAGTGCTCGCAGAGGATGCTACTAAGTGTGCAGCAACCCCACCAATGAGAACCTTCTCTGCATTGAACCACAACCCCCAACCATCACACATTTCCACAGTGTTTGAAGGGTGTCCTTTCCTTCCCACCTTTAAAACAGTGAACACAACCAATTAGCTTTATGGATACCATCATGTCAGACACCTGTCCTCTATGGCAGATGGCAATGTCATTTCAGTACTTTCCTTGAGAAAGAAAAAATACCGAGTAGCTTCCACAGGCTTTCAGGAGCAGGGAAGGAGGCATTTAACAAAAACTGTCTGCCCAGAAAGATACTACAGTTACCATAATTTCCTATTCTAAGTGCAGGGAGGCATGGAGATGGCAAAATCTCGGATACCACGAAGCAGTGATTAATGCAAATATTCATGGTGCTGGCAAATATTCACTGAAAACATGTTGAAGTGCACATGCTGTAAAGACAACAATGTATGGAATTTTCTGTAGTACAACATTACTTCTCATTTAAGGCAGCAGGAAAAAAGAAAAAAAACAAAAACAAAAAAACAAAGCCAAAACCTAAGAAAGAAAAAAACCCCAGCATACTCAGCTAGGAAAAACATGTTAATAAAGATACCATTAAAGTAGCACTGGTTTCAAGGTATTATTAGTTTCAATAGTTTTCAATAGTTTTCATTAGTTTCAAAATATTTCAGGTAGCTACACCTACAATTGAGTATTCAAAATCCACATTACTGGAGCATGTTGTAGGGAACTATATTTTATAAAAAGTCAGTTTCGTAGTAAGTAAGTATTTTCAACATACTAGTAAGTATTTTCAACATACAAAAGACAAAAACTTGCTTTTTTCAGGACAAGTCCTATTTTCTATACACAAACAAAATCCCTCCTCAAAACAAAAATCCTCACAGTATCACCCTAATGATGAAGTTACATTTCTTCCATCAGGATATTAAAAAAACCCCCACGAAACAAGATTAAAAAAAAGCAGAAAATATTACTAATCACTCCTTTCAGGTAAAGGATAAATAACACAGAGAGCCGAGTAGCCAGTTCATGCCCACACACTTTCCATTTAAATATCTACCTTCCAAAACAGCTATTGCAAATGCAAAGGCTTTTTTTTAAAAAAAAATATCTTCACGTAATTTATTGACAAAAATTCCGACTACCCCTGAAGTTTACTTATGAGATATTGTCAAGCTAATGATATTTTAATTTCTTTATGTAATGGGATACATATCAACATCCATTTGCTGTAACCGAGCATCTTTGACAACTGTAAATGAACCAGCAGAGCAAGGTGTTAGCATCATTCCTTCCCCACTTCTATCAAGCAAGCATGTTTCAGAAACTCATCTGGGCCTGATAAAACTCTTGTAAGCTTCTCTTCTCTGGAGAAGCAAATACCCTCAGCTTTCTCAGTGTCCACACAGCACAGAGCCAAGCAGCCCCACACAGCAAGCTCCCCGGGGATCTTCATACCACTTCAGCAGGTGCAGCGACAGCAGAGGGCATATCCCCTTACCTTATTCCTGGAAGACTTTCAGGACATGAAGACCTCCATTCCCTGCCGCCAGCACAGGGCACATGGGCTTAGGAGGCAGCACAGCTGAAGAACCCTTATGTCAGGCCACCCTGTCCCCTGCAGAGCCCTCTGGGGAGGGCTGTGCAACCATGGGGGAGTCACAGAAAAACAGGAGGGTATGTCCGAGGTGAAAGAGAAGACACACAACCCCACCCATGGTATGTCTCCAAGCTCAGTGAAGAGGGCTTGATGTAGGCATGGGGTCTCTGGGGACTGCCTTGATCCCATCTCCAAAACATTTATAGCCTGTCTGGGCCATTTATAAATGCTCCAGCCTCCTTTTTAGCAAGCATAGGTTCAATCCTGCTCTCAGTCGAGTCAACGGAAAATTTCCCATTAACATTAATGGTCCCGGCTCAAGCCATAAATTCCTCTAGTTCCCCAGCCACTTGTGCTGACCTTTGCTTAAACTTCCTCAGATTTGTCATCATCCTTCTGGAAAGCAAGTCCTTCTGTGCTATTTTTCTCTTCACAGCAGTTTCAAAAAATCCCATCTGCCTCAGTTATCTGTGACTTTCATCAATATACTGTCACCTCAACATAGCTGATTATGAACACCACCACTCCTACAAGGATCCTCACAGTATTTCTCTCGCTCAACCTGATGCAAGGCCATTGCTCACGATACTTAGTTCGTGTCCCTTTGCCAGTCCACACAAGGATGTGATCAGAAATAATGCAGCTGTGGATCTGAAAGACTACCCAGACTGCCACATTCAACAAAATGGAAATAGTGTCTTACCAGCGCATTTTCTCCAGTCACCAATTGTGAAATCTTGTCTGTAAAGGTTTATCTAGTATATCTGGCAAGACCTGCTCTTTCTTAAGTAGATCACACTTGTATGAATAACAAGACGTGTTATGGCAGCATGCAAATGCCTCACGGTACCTACCATGTTTCTCCTCCCTGCTCAGAAGTAACATCAGGGTAGGAGTACAGTAACATCATTCCCATTTCACACACGGGAAGCCAGTAACGATGGCTGTACCTCTCCTGTGAGCTCTGCCCGTGGCTGCAATACACCACACCACCCGGCTGCAGCCACGTGGGCCAGGGCTTGCACCGAGCCTGTTCCAGCCTGTGCTCCTTGCTCCCTACCTGGAATGCAGCCATAGACAAATCTTAACCACCTGGCAAAGTCACCCAAGAAGGCTGCATGGGTCTCCTCACATCCAAGGCCAGCATCCCGAACAGCTTTGCTCTTGCCTCACAGGCCAAGTTTCACACATGAAGCTTAAAAATAAGCCTCCAACCTTGCAGCAGATGTTTGTAAAGCCACATGAGCTCTGCCCTGTTCTTTCCAGGCCTTAGCAGAGCTGCTGACTATGGCAAGAAAAGGAGATGCCTTCTTCTTCCATGCCTTTAGCACCTCTTGCCCCCTTTAACACTTCAGATCACTCAACCCCAAGAACCAACTCAGTTCTTTCAAATTTGAGGGGCATTTTTCCACCTCGACAAAGGAGCAAGGTTTCTGCTGCAATGCAATATGTGTTACCATGACACAGACTAAGCCACACTACAGAGAGCAAGTAACTTCTCCTCTTACCTCTCCACAAAGGATTTAGTCCTGCCTTGCTCTTGGTAAGGGCAGTTTCTGGACTGAAGCTACTGGTTTGGCTCAAAGCTCTTGAGAAGTGTTCATCCACTACTGAACCAATGTCTCCCTGGAAGTAAGTGAAAAGGACGCAGCGAGAGTTAAGGTACTCCATCTCAGCAGGCTGGTCTTTCTCATCCTCCTCTTGCTTGCTGGGAAGGGTCACTTCCAGAGACTCCTGCATCTTGTTGTATACAGCTAACTTCTTCTGGGATTAAAAACAAAACAAACAAGAGATGTATCACTGATGGCATTCAGTGCAAGCTCAACATCTGGTTTTCTTAAAGAAAAATAACTGAATACACTGAATATTCATTTCATAATTACAGTTGGAATACAGGGATATTTCGCACTGACAATTCACAAAGAAGAGATTACCAGCGCCACTTAGAGTTTTTATTCCTCACACACAGATGGACCTGCTTTGTGAACACGTTTCACAACCACAGCTTAACAGAACAGTTTTCACCCAATACCTTCAAAAGGAAACAGATAGGCTCTAACAACTGACTCCTAACTCTCACCTGGAAAGGATACTCCCACCTGAAAAGGCTACAGAGGTCGAATCCAGCCCTGCAGAAGCATGGCCAGATACACAACGTCTACATTCACCCATCCAGCTGAACATAAATCAGGTTTTGCTGGCCAGACTCCCCACATCTACTCGTTGCTGAAGGTATAAAGATGGGAGAATTTGGTGCTTCCTGAAAAATTTTCCACTGTATGATCAAAGTCCACAAAAATACATAAATTCTCACTCACTGCCCAGAAAATTTTTATCACAGGAAGCTGTACCTTAGGGTGGTGAGGGGGTGAGGGGAGTGGGGATTGAGGGGATTTTTCTGGTTGGTTGGGGGTGTTTTTTTGCTTCTGTTTTGGGGTTGGAGTGGGGTTTTTTTCCTCCCTATTCATTTTTTATTCTTTAAACATCACCTTCTGGAAATTGGACAAAAATTCAAGTCATATAAAATCAAACATGTGATCTGAGGGAAGAGGGGGATTGACAAGTCTGCAAACAACATGCAAAAAATCCACCCCAAACCAAAAAACACAGAGAAGCATGTAAAAAATAAAACCCACACAAGCCATCTGTGAATAGCTATTTCAGAATCTTCTCTCTCTCAAATCAAACCTAAATGTCAAAATAAATGTGTGTGAAGATCCATTTTGCATGGAACATATTTTTCAGATGTTCCACTTTACAACTGTTTTCACAGAAAAAAAACTCCCCACAACAGTCAAGCTGCAGGAATCATAGCTTTTAGCTAGCTAGCCATTTCCACAGCTGATTTTACACACAGGCAGCTTCAGGAACGCAAAACCAACTACAGCACATATGTAGAAGTATTTCATAGCTTTTCTATAGAATTACAGTTTGACTTATCTTTTATGGTTTGCTTGGCAACACTTCAGCCCCATCAGAATCTCTTTAAGTTTATGGCTTTTTTCCCTTTTTCCAAAGTTGTTCTGAAGAAAAAGTTAAGCAGCTACACAGTCTGTAAAGTTCCATATACAATAAATAGGCTTGTCCAATTTAGAAATAACTGAAAGTAGTTTTCTGATCTTGTATACCATCAATATATTCACATTCGGTGCTTTCTGAAACCACATGAACCAATACAAATTCTCTCATTGTGATATAAAATAGATACTCTAGGGCTAATTCTTAATTATGAATGGTTGTGAAAAAAAAATAATTGTAAGGAAGAGCTATTAACAAGTAGAACTAAACCTATAATACTAAAAGTTCATGGAAATTAAGCAATGTATCTGACACTACAGTGGCTTAACTGATAAAGAAAGATCAGCTTATTAACACCTGTAATTCTGATGCTATTACACAAACTGCAACAAGGGATGCAAGTAATTTTATTGTACAGATTGGAATATCTAGACAATGGCCTGGAATTCAAGTAAATCTGTGCTTCAGAAAGCAAGCTATACTGCAGCTCTACTAGCATAATGTTACTTATTTAGACATACGGTTTTACCCCAAAATCCTGTAATATATAAAGAAAACCTGTAGGATTCACTTTTTTTAAAAAAAATAAAGAAATAATCAAAGATAGAAACAGCAAATCAAAGCAGTTTTACTAGAAACTAATAGCTAAAAGGAAGCATAGTCTGAGGCTCTGAAGCTAGTTTTTGTAAACGCAAAATTTGGGGGGGTGACCTATATTTTTTGTAAATGCTTTGTGTCTTCAGTAAACAAAGAAAAAGTCTCCTAACATTTGTTCCTCAAGTGCTTACTAAGATATCACTCACAGTGAGCTTCATGGTTTTGCCTAAATAATCACAGAACAATGAGACTGTAGTAAAACAGAAACGGTTCTAACAGCATTTCATATACAAGAGATATCTGCATTAGAAATCTGTAACACATCTACCTCAGTGACTCATGTGTTCTTAAAGGTGTGCCATAACTCAGATCCTCTTAGAAATGCAAGACGAGTGGTGGGGAGGGTGTTTTTTTCATATTTGTTTTTGGTTAGGTTTTGGTTTTTATGTAGAAACAAAGTATGAAAGAGATCCTTTACAGAGTCTAAATCTCAGGTGCAGTGTATATGCCAGATCTTGAATACATGCAACACATTTAAGGGTTGACTTCTATAATTATAGGTACACTATTTGTATTTATAACGTGAGTATGCAAATACATATACAAGCACACAATTACATACAGAAACACATCATTTAATATAGCCCCTGGCTTGACTTGGTTATCAGGAAGGAAGTCTTTCAATGTTCCTATATAGAGACTGGAGCTCAGGAAATTAAAACTTATCTCCAGAGTCGCTTCTCTGCGCAGGAATGTTCCCCCTTCCACAGCCTAAGAATCTAATTCATTTTCCACTTCAAGTCTCTTCCCTCCACTCTAATCCATGGGCAGTCATTACAAGATATTCTGAGCACTTACTGGTTTTGAAAGCACCAAATCTGACTGCTTTATGGTTTGGGGTTTTTTTTAATGTTAAAAAAGAAGATGGTAGTATTGATGGACAATTACAAGGTCTTCTGTACAGACTAAAGTTAATGACAGTGAAAAGTTGTGTTTTGTGGTAAGATTTTTCAAAATTGCATCAAGCCTGTGATCAGATTCTGATCCACTTGATTTTTATTTCAGGAAGAAACTATTAGCCTGTAACTACAGGACTTTTTAAGTAGAAGACTACAGTGAGATAAAGTGACTCAAGAAGTTTTCCTTGTATGCAATGTGCAAACATACTTTCCATTGTATACACCTTTTAATAATGTTTTTTCCCCTCCTGACTGCCTAAAATACCCTGCCTGAACACAAATTCTGTCTTACTCGTTCTGACCTTAAAAGTAATCCTCCCATAGCATTTCTGACTGCACTTGTGTGACTGGAAAAGCATGCAAGATGATCAGCTGCTAAATGAAACTGTCCCCCCATTATGGGGTGGGGGGAATAAAACAAAACAAACAAAAAACCAGGTTAGATTTCTGATAACTAACCTGGGCCAGCCTTGTTTCACTGGTACTTTTTTCATACGAACAGTTCTGGCATATATTTAAGCAACCAACAGTATCTGTAATATCTTTTCAAAGAGTATTTTCTGATCAAACACAGTGTTATTTCTTCCCTATTTACAGACTTCCAATACTTTCATATATTCATGAATTCTAACTCTCTCTTCCTTAAAAACTTCAGGCTGAGATTAAGCAGCCTCCAAAAAACAAAGCAAAACAAACACACAAAATCTCATCTTGGCCAAGACCCAGAATACAGAATTAAAAGTCAGCTTAGCGTACTGGGAAATAGGGAAATCCAATGTCTATAGCACCTGATGCCAGCTTAGATAATAGACCCAAGTTCACGGCTGAAGGATGAATGGTACAATCTCTGGGTAAATAATGCTGTACAGCATGGGCTGAATTCACCTTAAACCAACATTATTTTTGTTATTTCATATATTCACAAACAGGCTCTTCCAAAGAGAGTTTAAACTCTTACTGCAAGTTGTCTAACAAAAGGAAACTAAAGGTCAATAGCAAATCACCACTAATACAGCAATATTAAAGAGAAGGTTTATGCTGGATAAGCATCATCCTGTCTTCTGGAGAAAGAGTGACCACATTTACACCAAGAAAGCATGTGGTTCAAAACCTCACAAACCCCCCCCCTCTTGAAGATGCCTATTATTTTCTGACATGCCCTATGCAGAACCAAGAAAACGGTTCTCACGCATGAAATTCTGGCCACATTAAAGCAAATGACAAAAGTCCAACCAACTTCAAGGGTCCCAGATCTCACCCAGGGTGTCTGGTAAAAATGTCAGAACATTCCTCTTCGCAAATTGAAAAAAATTCACTTCCAGCTGAAACCAGCTAGTAGGCAGCAAAATAGAAAAACAACCGAGCACAGCTGAGAATGGAGAGAGTTTCAGATTATCCAAGTTTGAATAGAAAAATTGAGGCCAGCTCTTATTTTACATATAAGCTGGTTGCCTACTCCTACAACTTACTGTCTCCATACATGCCATCATACAGCATATGGTCCTTTCCGTTCCCAAGCATTAAAGTCTGGTGTGCCTGTGGCCACCTGTTACAGATTTTCCATTCTGAGAGAAAGAACAGGAACCAAAAATAAAGAATAACTACATTGAGGAAACACTATATGACCCTATCCTGAGAAAAAGGCTGTCATTTGACATAAGTTTCTGAGAAGGAATTTCAGCGACAAACTCGGGGCAAATCACAGACAGTCCTCCATTTGTGGAGCTGCCTGCCAAGCAGGCTCCTATTGATAACACAGAAAGTATTCAAGGAAGAAGACAATTTCAGCAATCAGGGCATGGAATGCTGGGCCCGAAAGCGGTATTTACTGCATGCCCTGAAAACATGAAATGCTAACTTCTACCCTCATAGATGAGTAAGCCCAGAGCAAAGCCACATGCTTGCTTTCAGGTGAGCCACTGGATTTGCAGCAGTAGAGCCTGGAGCTCCCACTGTGCTCTGCTGATGGAGGCAAGTAGTGGAAAAAGAATGAATTTATACATCTTTTGCTGTACATCTAAACAGAGGTGTACCATTAAAGTCTAAAGCTCGATTTTTATGGTGATACAGGAAGGTCAAATAGAATTTGGCCCCAATCAGCACGAGAAAATAAAGCAAGCTAAATTTCTTAAATCAGCAGTGTCTCAAGGGTTAAACAAAACAAAACCAAATCAAACCACGTAAGGCAACACAAGCCCCTATACAGGGCAAGACCTAGTCCAGGTTTGACATCCTGTAATTCTGAGAGTAGCCTTTAAAGGTGGGTTATATAGGTCTGATTCAGTTTCCAATGAAGTCAGTAGTAGGGCAATCACCAGGCTTCAGAACAAGCCTTGGGAAAGAGACCTAACTACAAAAAATAAATGTGAGTCTATCTTCTGCTGTGTTATTTGCTGTGTTAGATACTGTGGACTGCCACACACACAGAGCATTATTAAAATAAGCCCCTTGTCAAAGTTGTGAGCACATGATACAAAGAAGTCTGCTGAAAAACTAAGTTACAGTAGGTAAATTAGAGTTTAGCTACAGCCAGCTGACATGTTAAATGCAACTCGTCCTCCTCTGCAATGTTGTTATTTTGGAAGGAAGAGTTGAGTTAGTGACCTAATTTGCTAATGGAGACAAGTCCTTATCTGGAAAAAGTCTGTCTACAGCACTGCCAGCAGTAAGTCTGACTTGAGCATATCACAACTCTTTATGCAAGACTTGATTTAGCAAGGATGGTGTTGGCTCTACATCTACATACCATGGAGAAATTCCAAAACTACCATTTACTGTAACTTCCTGTTTCAAAGGTCTTAAGCTCAGCTGTTAGTGAGCCAGGGTGAATCCTACCTTAGCCTCAGCTCTGCAGCTTGCTGTACCTAGACTGACAGGGCACAGCACGCCATCACGGCATTTCTTGTGCAGCAAGAATACAATGGGATTCTTCACCGATTATGTGTTCTCAGAGTCTCCTCAAATGAGCAGTTCTGTTACACCCATTTCTCACCCAGCCCATAGGAAAGCCAAAACTTAACTACTACAGCTGCACGGACCCTCAGGAAAGCATACGATGAAAAGCGATTTAATTTCGCCATTCTGCAGAGCTTTACTCTCCTGCAGGCACGGCTCCTTACCACGCACAGGAGCACATTTGTACTGTTACACTAGCACACGCTCTGTCTTTTGGCAAAGGAATATGGAGACCCCAATTTATCTGTAGAATTAGGGCCGCACCCCATTTTCACCAGTTCCTTCTGGCATCGTATGAGCATTTATATATCCACACCCCACTTACGTCCCTCCAGCAAATACCCTGGACTTCAGCAATCTCAAAGATCGAAGGTGCTAAGCCTCTATTCCCATTAACATTCAGTAGGAATTCAGGCTTCAGTCCACTAAGCGCTTTAAAAAAAAAAAAAACAATCCCATCTACATTAATTTACCAGTAAGTCCTTTCTTGGGTATGGACTGATGAAAGCTAAGCTTCCAGAAATTCTGCATTTCTCTGCAAGGCAAAAATCAGTTCTGCGCTGATTTTAAGGGAGTGAAAACTACAGGTACAGAAATGTGGGAGTAACTTGAGAGTGGGGAAACTTTGAAGAGGCATAATGGACTGTGCTCTAAAGAAAAAAAAAATATAAAAAAATAGAAGAGTCACTTCTGCACTACCCAGGTGCATGCTCACCCAACAATTGAAAACAATAAAAGATGTGTTCTTAAAAAAAAAAAAAAANAAAAAAAAAAAAAAAAAAAAAAAAGAAAAGATCACAATCATTCGTACCCCTTCCACTGCAGAGCACTGACACAATGCCAGCTGCTTGCTGGAGACACTTCTCCTGACCCACGTATGCAACCTATAGAAACACAACGAGGTTACCTCTCCAGAGTGGAGTTGCCTCCACTGTGGCCCAGAACTTGAGCCTATACATCTGCAACAGCAGCTACACAGCTAAGGAGCTTGCTTTGCTCTTTAAAGGATACAAAACTGACACTGGAAGCTGGCATAACCAATTACATGTTTGTGACAGATATACTACAAATACCTATGAAGATGTACCAGCTTTAGTTAGAATAACACACCTACATCTCCTCTCATTGAGAAGGAAAGGAAAGCCAACAGAAGCACAGCACGGAGGAGCTTTCTCTCTCGGAAAACCAACCATTTTACTGGGTACTGAAAGACTCCAGAGTACTACAACGACACTGAAGAATGCTTCAATGGAGTTCTCTGATATTTCAAGAGTGAGCTCCACTTTATAGGATCCAATGAAGAGCTTTATTTTTAAGATATCCCACTAATTCATCTTCCTTCACTGTTATTTTTAGCCCACAGTTTTAATTTCGGCAAAGAAGAACATTCTTTAAAATGGTCATGATCTTTACAAAGACTGCAAGAGCATTTTACATGTTGAACACATGTGTAAGAAGAAACAAAAACCTGGCAACAGATTCTTCATCCTTCTTTCTTATGCTCTTTACCAGTTGATTAAATGTCCCTGACAAGACAATTCCGAAAAAACAGAAACTTGCAAAATTTCCTATGTTACCCGAACAATAAATCTTTCCACGAGAGCTATAGATGCATAAGGAGTTAATTCTGTGTTTACTTTTTTATTTACTTAAAAAGCATTGGATTCAAAGAAAATACAAAAAATGCTCTCACATTTTGAGCTGCTAGATTTTGAGGGTGCATTCTTAGGTAACATTCTTAGTTCTGCAACAACAGCTTGGTTTTCCAGTCTGACATTTGACTAGTTTGTGAAGACCCTCCAGCTTCACACGTTTCAGGAAAATTGGTGCAAGCCAGATTAACTAAAACAAATTGTCAGTAAGACGTAGGATAGTAAGGTTTAGAATGTTTTTTGGTGGTGTTATTGTGTTATTTGCTGTTATTGTGCTGGCCATGGCGCATGAGCTGTCCTGGCTCAACAGAGCGATGCAAGTTTCTTGCCTTGCGTATCTACCTCCACTTTTCTTAAATAGCATAGCTCAGAAGAACTCAGTTTATTTAAAATTAAATTTCAAGAAACTTTGGTGTTTGCTAGGGTGCCTCTGGGACATTTCATATATGGTACTGCTTACAGTCGATGGAGAAAATTCATGATTCTGTTTAAAAATAAAAAGCAATTGCACTTGAGCGTAACACAGCTGCTAATGATCATATAATAGATTTTTGTGTACTATGTGTTCTACACTCCAGATCTGGAAGAGAAATACAGCCAATCACCTACAGAGTTAAATGCCAAAAAAGTTCACTAAAGTTTCAATTGCAGTTTTCTACTTCTAGGTCTCTTGGTGAAAGAGTCAAGTTATTCATGATTATTTATTTATTTTCTCTCCAAATCATGAAGGCTAACAAGCAGAGCTCCAGATATTCAAATATAAAGTTGGTTACTAAGAATTACTGAATAGATGGAAGGTTCTGCAAGCTGTGACCTAGATTAGAGAAGAAATAATAACGAAGGCACGCTGCAACAGACAAAACTCACAAGTTTTCCAGAGCCTGCGTTTACAGTGAACGTGAGCAACCTGGAAAAGTTCGCTGGGGTATCACTGCCGCGAATGGGCTCTCCCTCCCAACAATAAAGAAAAAAAACAATAACACACGATAGGAATTTTAATGTTTTAGCCCATATTTGTGTCTCCCAGGCAAGTTGATATTAGGGGTCACTTCCCATGTACGGAGAAAACAATCTTCATGGATAATAATGATAAAACCTTATGGAATGCAGCAACAACCAAAAAATGTATTCTCAGATGACTACATTAGGGCCAAGTCAATATTAGTCCCACTTCACCCACGCACTGCATAGTCTAAAAATGCTGTCAGCCTGATAAGAATTTCCTGATTCATTTTTTTTTTTTTTAATACATCTGATCACCAAGCTCAGC